>OU343225.1:67112502-67185479 GCA_910596185.1 Chrysanthemum makinoi | reverse complement strand
AAATTTTAGTTTTGAATATTGTTATGCAATAACAAAAATTTTCATATAAAAACTATAGATTAGCAACGTGATGTGGTGACAATAATGAGTTGGTAGTATGTATATTGCAAATATATGAGATAAAAGTAGTTGACAATAGCTCGTAGTCATAAATTATCATTAAATAATAACACCATAGCGAATTTTAAAAATCACTTACATTATACTAATTCTCAAAAATAATATTTGTTAAATTTGTCCCACATAGATGGATGATACAAGTAAAAGATTATTTATAAAGATAAATTAAAAATAAATATTTAATAAATCATGTGGGTTACTTTAAAGAGTATAATTATTAATATTCAAATATATATATATATATATATATATATATATATATATATATATATATATATATATATATATATATATATATATATATAGGTAAAGGGGAGTAATCCGCACTCTCGCAAATATATGAGATAAAAGTAGTTGACAATAGCTCGTAGTCATAAATTATCATTAAATAATAACACCATAGTTTACTTTTAAAAATCACCACATTATACTAACTCAAAAATAATATTTGTTAAATTTGTCCCACATAGATGGATGATACAAGTAAAAGATTATTTATAAAGATAAATTAAAAATAAATATTTAATAAATCATGTGGGTTACTTTAAAGAGTATAATTATTAATATTCAAATATATATATATATATATATATATATATATATATATATATATATATATATATATATATATATATATATATATATATATATATATATATATATATATATATATATATACTACTAATTCTCAAAAATAATATTTGTTAAATTTGTCCCACATAGATGGATGATACAAGTAAAAGATTATTTATAAAGATAAATTAAAAATAAATATTTAATAAATCATGTGGGTTACTTTAAAGAGTATAATTATTAATATTCAAATATATATATATATATATATATATATATATATATACTAGTTTTCGAAGCCCGCCCAATGAGCGGGCATGACTTATAATTATTTGTTTGTTGTTTTTTGTTAACTGAAATACATTTTTTAGAATTGTCATACAATATTATAAAACAATTGTTTCTTTGCTTTTTAGTTGTTGGTATTTTTTTATTTTTTTTATTTGTTAAGAATTATAAATAATTGTAAAAAAAACACCATCAAATTGATAATGCAATGCATCAAGTAACGACTTTTAAGGATATATATATTACGATAAATGAGGAATGGAGGATGGATACCCTTACAGTAAAAGTTAGAGGAACGTTGAAATTTTGGCAATTACCTTTCAACGTTGCCCATTTTCCCGTCAACATAACAAATACTAATTACCTTATACTCATCTCTAGCTAAATTAAACACCAATGAAAATCAATAGCCGAATATTAGTCATATGATATGATAAATTCGCGTATACAAAAAACATACTAACCTTTTTTTTTCCCGAATGCAATGAGCATACACAGTCAAGCATTGTTGTATTCAAATTACTTCATTTACTTTGCCTTGAGCACTGTCCTGAGCGAACAATATTTCCTTCTTACAATCATTCTTATAGTCAATTTCCTAATAAACATGTCAAGAGAAAATCACTTGTTTTGAGAGAACGGATAGTTTTTCTTCCATTTACAACCATGTGAGAGCTAAACTATTTGATCATATTATAAATTCGCATAATGGATAGAATCTTGCAGGAAGCTTGTTAGCAAAAAAAGTTGCAATAATATAAAGAAATGGCTGTTAGGATAGATAGTTTATAACCTCACATACTCACACATTGTTATATTTTCTAAACCATGATTCATGGAGGTACTACCTAAGTACCTAACAACTCTGATAAAAATGCTCTATATCAACTTGCTGATATCTTATATACACTCGCATAGTCGCATATCTTGTTGTCATTGTACCAAGTATGTTTCCACTCTTTATATCTGCTATATAACCTACCAAAGGAAACCATGTCTTCCATCCAAACTAACCTCCCACTTAAGCTTCTAAATTTAAAAGTGACTGTATTAGAATTTAGAAGCCCCATCTGCGTGCTTGGTGCATGATGACAATCCCTTTTTCTTGACGCAACCTAGTATCATTAGTTTACTCACTCCTTGGTGCAATCTCTTATAAACATGCAGTACTACCGCTTCTAACATTAACGTGGTTGATACACATTGTGCAATTCGAATAGATTCCTATCTATTCTAGAACTCCACTAATAAATCAGATCATTGTGATTCTTATAAATTTGCATTGAATATCACATTCATTAGGGTCATTCTCGTCTTGACCAAACGTGCTCGAAATTACATATTCTTTAGAAAGCACATGTGTTCAGATTACATAACCTAAAAAAGCTTCTTCTTGTTTTAAACGCTTTTCGTGCTATTTTCTCATTCAAATAACGATAATACCTTAACGCGTATTGAACTTACGATTACTTGTTGAACGTAAGTATGACTGCTTGTTCCTTCGTCTAGTAGTTGCAAAAATAAAATAAGGAAAAAACATGTAAATTTGAAGATACAATTGTATAAATATCATAACGGTAAACGTTAGTATTGAAAAAAGACTCAAACTACTACACTCACTATTGTAACCCCATGGTATCACAACTCCAGTTGAGACAACAAAACAAAGGAATGTGTACAAAACTGAACCAAGAAGAGAAGATGTTGAATGAGAATAAAGTGAGATATGTACCATTACGGGTGCGTTTGTCGTTTGAGGAGTGCGCTACCTTGAGCTAGAAGTTCTTGATTACATATTCCAAGAAAGTTTTCCTCGTTAAGAAGGTCCTTGTCGTAGCCATAACGTATTCCATTCTTTTTGGTTGACTTGACTCCTCTTATCAACTGGTATAACTACTGCTATGTTACCTACTTCCTTTAGTGTCGTTGCCTGTAAAGTGCATAAAAACTCCTCACGTTTAATCCATAATTTTTCACTTTAGAATCTCTCATTTTACCTTGATTACATTTATTATTATCATTATTAATAATATAGTTTGTAAATAAGTAGCTATTCGAATTTTGTAGTTCAGTAGCTAGCACATAATAATCCTAACCCATTACTTTACACACAATAAATAATGAAAACGCAAGTGCTATCAAACAAAGCATGCATGCAATTACCAAGAGAGTGGAGAGATAGAGGTGCTAGTATCTGCCATCTCTTGGTTTTTTTTTATTCTGTTCTGGTGGACAAATAGTGATTATCGGTTCAAGCTTGTTGCTAACAGTGTTTGTTAGATGGGATAATTTAGACAATTAGTTGTATAAATGGATTATTTTGGTTTGTATTTTTATCTCCAATAGGTAAAATAAGTGAAGTTTAAAACCTTGGCTAAAAAGTGAAACATGCTGAAACTCGCCCAATTGCCTAAGGTCTATTTAAATGCTCACAACTCAGCTCCCCAAAGGTTAATGCTCACCACCTCTTAATTTGCTAATGTTGTAGAATTAACAAATTCAGAAAATAAAAATAATTGGTGTTAAGCTCTTTGACCTGCATCTCAAATTTATTTGTTCCAAGATCCGACCCAAATCAAGTTTCAGTAATTGCACAACCTGTTTGACCCGACCATGTTGCCACCTACTATGTATTCTAAAATACAAATAAGCTACTGAACTAAATAAATCAATGTGTTGCTACTTACTTTACTTATTGTCAATCGGTATACCGAATTAAGGTGGTGTTTCGGATGTTTGTACACCGCTATTGTCTGAGGCCTTTTAGTTATGCACAACATTCGTATGCATACCTGCACCTGTCACATTATAGGCAAGACATGTAGTAAAAAGTTAAACACACGAAAATACATCCTAACGACATAAGAATCGGCGCATTCTAAAATACTAACGGATATCACCTCTAGTTAAATGACATGTAGATGTGAACCGATTATCAGTGGGAGCAGAATATGATCCGGAAGCATATGTAACAGCCCTTGCAGAAAAACCACTGTTACCATTGTCACCTCGATAGATCAAACCGACGGGAAATACTTGATCATGGGTTACTGTGAAACTTAATAGCATACAACTATCTGTCCACGCTTCTCTAATTTTAAATCTGCAAAAGCCCGGGTGTATCAATGAGTGTTACAATTGAATTAAGACAACAAAATTAAACCTCAGTTTGGATATGCGAACGGGCTGGTTTAATAAAATTCTCAACTGCTGAGGCAAGACTTGAAATTCAGGTGTTGGTATACTAACATAAAGCAAAATGTTACAGCCATTCACAATTAAAACATACATAGGATTCATGAGTATAGATAATTGCACCCACTACCATGCCCTGTTAGAATATCTCACGTTCTGCCCGTATTTCATCAATGTTTCACCAAGTGGGCGCATTATACCTAAACCGCCCCTCCAACTTGATGCTTGGAGCCGCCTTCTTTTGCCATATCACGACCTTATTGATACTCAAAATTGTCATCTTACATTATACCACTTCGATTGTGACCTTGGTCATCACCACATATAAAATCAGCAGTAACTAAACATATCAAATTTAAATGGAAAAAAATGGAGAATTGGTATTCGGATCCGAGAGTTAACCTTGAAATTCACAGCTTCCAATTCTCTCTGCCCTTTGGTTTTTTTTCTCGTAGCATAATCTTCGATACTCTTTTATGTCAACACATTCAGATGTATGCATGTTCCTGAACTCTTGATAGCCGCCAATTGTGACTTCTATCTCAGCGAGGTGAGAACGGATCAAAGTAACATTTATCAAATATTCAAAGAAAGTGACAAAGAAACTGTGCAAATATCTGATCATGCTGAAAGATGTTACCTGTTATTTAGGTTCTGCTTTCTTCTCATATATGTATATTCTGGTTGTAGGGTGATTGCAACTATTATGGCTCTTCCAAATACTTCAACAGCAGATAAGTTAGCATACGCAGAATGTCAAGTACATCGTGCCCTGAAGAATCAGCATACCTGATGCTATCAAAACCTCTTTGTACTTCTTTTTTCATTACCATGCTAGGCTAGAATGCAATAACAATACAAAAAGCATAAACAATAATTTGAATTCTGTACTTCTATAGAAAACTGATCTACTCTTGAAGAGTAAAAATCGACATCATGTATCGAAGACAAAAAACACCAAACTTTATCTTTTTTCTTTGTTTCTAACATAGCCCATATTCTTTTTTTTCACTTTATAATCAAATAAAGTATCCCAAAATTTAATAAGCCTATACAGATTCTTCAAGCTCCAAAGGAGCGAAATATCTAAGGTTTTCATCAAGATAACACAATAGTAAGAGCAATGTGAGTGATATGTAGAATCAAGAGAACATTAGATTACGATCACTTTGAGTTCATTATCAAAAAAACAAAAATAGCGTGCCATACCGATTAAGACGTTGAGGAGATGAAGCATGAAGAGGAAGAGAACATTGTTCGTTAACAATCCTTCTATCAACTCTTTGAGATGTGCTTAAAATACTATAAGCTTCGAGGAAAAAGCAATAAAGAATACACTTATCTATTGGAATGCATACACGTACTGGTATGTAGAAGCGCAGGTTCATATGAATGATATTAGGGTTTATTGTGATGATCGAAAAGGTTAGATATTAATTAAAAAGATTGTTAAAACGGAATATATATAAAAGATAATTACTTAATATAATTTTTGTAGATAAATTGTATTTAGTATAGGATTCCAATATAATTATAGGCATTTATAGATTATAATATGCAAAATAATTATCAAAATAACTTGTTACCCAAGTGGTAAACACACAAGTTATTTATCAAAACAACCAAGGTTCAAACCTTGCAAGGAACCTTTTTTATAAACAATTTTCAAAAATGCTTACAAAAATTCCGAAAATTACAAAAAATTCCGAAAATTACAAAAATAATAATAAAATTCCGAAATTTAATAATCATTTGCTTAGTTGGACAACAAATGCTTATGTGGCATATAATATGCTTATGTGGCATTCAGGTGGCATTCAGGTGGCATTGACGTGGCATTGAGGTGGCATTAATGCCAAATGCCTCATGTTATATATAATATAGAGATATATATTGGGTAAAGGGGAGTAATCCTGCACCCTGGTAAATAAATTAACCAAAAAACGTTTACGTACAATGGATATGAGTGAAATCCCATATCTCAGCCCGTTACATAGGCATAAAGCTTACATAACAAGATACTACATATTTTCTAAACAAGAAAACAAACCACTACTCTAATGATAACATAGGGCATAACGAAAGAAAATTACTTCCTAGGTCCTTGAAGCTTGGTGCCATACATGGCATTAAAGGCATCCAAATTCTGGAAGATCGAAACATGCTTCGCATAGTCATCGTAGTCATAGTCATCATACTCATCTTCAAACTCTTGGCCACCACCGAATAGATTAGCAGACTCATCAAATGGGTTAGCAACCACCTCATCTTCGTCGAGACACCACGATATCTCCCACTTTAGAAAAGGGTTAACTCTCTTAGTAGAAGAGACGGTAAATACAAGAATCACTAGGTATAGGAGACTCACACGACTCCATCTCTTTCAAATCACTCACAAGGGGTTCTTGTGATGCAATACCTGTCTTAGTAGACTTATCTTCCTTAACTTCCATTGTACAACCAGAATCCACATTCTTGTTGGTGTCATTTGAAGGAATACCAAAAGCATCCGTATATTCGATATTAAGAGCATCAAACTGATTAGATGTAGAGATCTTCGTACCACTCGAACTAGCCACATCAGAAGCATTCTTCTTAGGGACTTCCACTTTCTTAGGTTCAGGAGGAGTCTTTTTGGGTTGATATTGAAACCGCTTACCCACAATAGGTTTAGTAAACCCTCCTTGACCTGGAATAGTAGAACCACCTTGCTTTCCCTTCTTCTTATTATTGACAGTTTTGAAACCATCATTAACACGCTTAGTAGGCTGAGCAGGAGGTTCAACAACTTTCGGACATTCAATAAGAGTATGACCAAAAATCTTACATTTATCACAATGAGGTGGTTTCCACTCGTATTCAACCCGTATCTTCTCAATAGTCGAACCCGGCCCATCAAGTAACGGTATCTCAACAGTAAGGCTGTCCCTAAGCACCTCATCCGACTTCACTTCAATCATGCACCTAGCAAAACTACTACGGCCCCACGAGTCCTTGCACATTTGGCTAGTAAAAGCATCTAACCTTTTGGGCGTGCCTATCAATGTCGCAAGGAGACTAAGGCCATCATCAGAAAACATAGCAAGAGGAACATCATGGAATTTAACCCACACCGGGATGTTGGTTAAATCCTCTTTAAGTAAGTTGGTGTTCAATGTCCATGGTTTAAGAATAATAGGTACATTTCTAATCAACCAAAGACCGTTTTCAAGAACATCATCAACACCTTTCTTCGAATTGAACTTAAAGAAGAAGAACCCTTTGCATTCATCATTACCTTTTGTATACCAAACTTAGCCCACGCATTGCATAAAGTAATCAACAAATGGGAAAGCAAGACGTTGACCAAGGAAATACCCATTCAAAGTATTCTCAAACCTAGTGTTCACCTCTTCAACCACTTTCATCGGGACGGAAAGATCCACACCATTAGTTTTTACTACATTCCAACCTACTTAAAGTATGATGTGTGTTTCTTTGGTTCAAGAGAAGTAACACCAACATACGATGAAGAAGGTTGTTTCAAAGCATACACACCAACCTTCTCAATACCAACAGCCCCATGTGCATTCATATCAACCTTATCATTAGCATTATTATGGCCATTAACACTAGAAGCCATAGGACGACTCGTATCTTGAGGAGGTTTCGAATAATAACCAATAGCAGTAAGCATCTCCTCTAGCTCCTTCGTGATCTGCGGCACCTTAAGATGCTCAATTGGCTTAGCCCCAAAGAGAAGTAGAAGCATCCACTGTCACGGCTGGTTTTAATAGTTGCCCATCATCACCAACAAGAACAAGTTTTCCCTCAAAGATTTGTTTTCAATAGCACGAATTTTCAATAAAGTATCATGACCCTCAGGCGTGTCATGACTAGGTGCGTCATGACTGGTGCTTGAAACAAGTGAAACCGGCTCCACTTGTCCATCAGAACGAGAACCAGAAGCAATACCAGTAAACTCATCATTCCTACTATTAGGGTTCATCGTCGATTCCTTATTCACACTAACTTGATCGGCCAAGTTAGTGGTTGATTTATCAGCTTTCGACAAAAAATCCTTGTTAAAAAACCCTTTGTCCATCTCTCTCACACCCACTTACAATAAACAATCTTAAACCAAACAGAAGAACAAGTAATAACCTCCAAAGACGCAAAGCAATACCAATCAAATAAAATGAACCCTAACTAAAAGTTAGGGTTTAATGCGCCATGAAGACCAGATTCAACTGTATCCCACCATGGTACTCGATTCAAACAAATCCCAATCACCAATAAAGATGCACAAACCGATTCAGAAACAATACAGAATAGGATGCGATCAAGAAAGCACAAGTCGGTTCCCAAAAAACCGTTTAAGTAAGTTGGTGTTCAATGTCCATGGTTTAAGAATAATAGGTACATTTCTAATCAACCAAAGACCGTTTTCAAGAACATCATCAACACCTTTCTTCGAATTGAACTTAAAGAAGAAGAACCCCTTTGCATTCATCATTACCTTTTGTATACCAAACTTAGCCCACGCATTGCGTACAAAGTAATCAACAACAGGGAAAGCAAGACGTTGACCAAGGAAATACCCTTTCAAAGTATTCTCAAACCTAGTGTTCACCTCTTCAACCACTTTCATCGGGACAGAAAGATCCACACCATTAGGTTTTTACTACATTCCAACCTACGAAAGTATGATGTGTGTTTCTTTGGTTCAGTAGAAGTAACACCAACATACGATGAAGAAGGTTGTTTCAAAGCATACACACCAACCTTCTCAATACCAACAGCCCCATGTGCATTCGTATCAACCTTATCATTAGCATTATTATGGCCATTAACACTAGAAGCCATAGGACGACTCGTATCTTGAGGAGGTTTCGAATAATAACCAATAGCAGTAAGCATCTCCTCTAGCTCCTTCTCTGACTGCGGCACCTTAAGATGCTTAATTGGCTTAGCCCCGTAGAAGTAGAAACATCCATCCACGCTGGTTTTAATGGTTGCCCATCATCACCCACAAGAACAAGTTTTCCCTCAAAGATTTGTTTTTCAATAGCACGAATTTTCAATAAAGTATCATGACCCTCGAGCGGTCATGACTAGGTCGCGTCATGATCGGTGCTTGAAACAAGTGAAACCGGCCCACTTGTCCATCGAACGAGAACCGTAAGCAATACCAAGAAACTCATCATTCCTACTATTAGGGTTCATCGGCGATTCCTTATTCACACCAACTTGATCGGCCAAGTTAGTGGTTGATTTATCAGCTTTCGACGAAAAATCCTTGTTAAAAAACCCTTTGTCCATCTCTCTCACACCCACTTACAATAAACAATCTTAAACCAAACAGAAGAACAAGTAATAACCTCCAGCACGCAAGCAATACCAATCAAATAAAATGAACCCTAACTAAAAGTTAGGGTTTAATGCGCCATGAAGACCAGATTCAACCGTATCCCACCATGGTACTCGATTCAAACAAATCCCAATCACCAATAAAGATGCACAAACCGATTCAGAAACAATACAGATTGGATGCGATCAAGAAAGCACAAGTCGGTTCCCAAAAAACCGTTTAAGTAAGTTGGTGTTCAATGTCCATGGTTTAAGAATAATACGTACATTTCTAATCAACCAAAGACCGTTTTCAAGAACATCATCAACAACTTTCTTCGAATTGAACTTAAAGAAGAAGAACCCCTTTGCATTCATCATTACCTTTTGTATAACAAACTTAGCCCACGCATTGCGTACAAAGTAATCAACAACAGGGAAAGCAAGACGTTGACCAAGGAAATACCCATTCAAAGTATTCTCAAACCTAGTGTTCACCTCTTCAACTACTTTCATCGGGACGTAAAGATCCACACCATTAGTTTTTACTACATTCCAACCTACTAAAGTATGATGTGTGTTTCTTTGGTTCAAGAGAAGTAACACCAACATACGATGAAGAAGGTTGTTTCAAAGCATACACACCAACCTTCTCAATACCAACAACCCCATGTGCATTCATATCAACCTTATCATTAGCATTATTATGGCCTTTAACACTAGAAGCCATAGGGCACTACTCGTATCTTGTGGAGGTTTCAATTATAACCAATAGCAGAAGCACCTCCTCTAGCTCCTTCGTGATCGGCACCTTAATATGCTCAATTGGCTTAGCCTCAGTAGAAGTAGAAGCATCCACTGTCACGGCTGGTTTTAATGGTTGCCCATCATCACCCACAAGAACAAGTTTTCCCTCAAAGATTTGTTTTTCAATAGCACTAATTTTCAATAAAGTATCATGACCTCAGCGTGTCATGACTAGGTGCGCCATGATCGGTGCTTGAAACAAGTGAAACCGGCTCCACTTGTCCATCGTGAACGAGAACCGAAGCAATACCGAAACTCATCATTCCTACTATTAGGGTTCATCGGCGATTCCTTATTCACACCAACTTGATCGGCCAAGTTAGTGGTTGATTTATCACTTCGACGATTTAAAAATCCTTGTTAAAAAACCCTTTGTCCATCTCTCTCACACCCACTTACAATAAACAATCTTAAACCAAACAGAAGAACAAGTAATAACCTCCAAAGACGCAAGCAATACCAATCAATAAAATGAACCCTAACTAAAAGTTAGGGTTTAATGCATATGAAGACCGATTCAACCAGTATCCCACCATGGTACTCGATTCAAACAAATCTCAATCACCAATAAAGATGCACAAACCGATTCAGAAACAATACAGAATAGGATGCGATCAAGAAAGCACAAGTCGGTTCCCAAAAAACCGTTTAAGTAAGTTGGTGTTCAATGTCCATGGTTTAAGAATAATAGGTACATTTCTAATCAACCAAAGACCGTTTTCAAGAACATTATCAACACCTTTCTTCGAATTGAACTTAAAGAAGAAGAACCCCTTTGCATTCATCATTACCTTTTGTATACCAAACTTAGCCCACGATTGCGCATAAAGTAATAAACAACAGGGAAAGCAAGACGTTGACCAAGGAAATACCCATTCAAAGTATTCTCAAACCTAGTGTTCACCTCTTCAACCACTTTCATCGGGACGGAAAGATCCACACCATTAGGTTTTTACTACATTCCAACCTACGAAAGTATGATGTGTGTTTCTTTGGTTCAAGAGAAGTAATACCAACATACGATGAAGAAGGTTGTTTCAAAGCATACACACCAACCTTCTCAATACCAATGCCCCATGTGCATTCAGATCAACCTTATCATTAGCATTATTATGGCCATTAACACTAGAAGCCATAGGACGACTCGTATCTTGAGGAGGTTTCGAATAATAACCAATAGCAGTAAGCATCTCCTCTAGCTCCTTCGGATCGCGCACCTTAAGATGTTCAATTGGCTTAGCCCCCAGAAGTAGAAGCATCCACTGTCACGGCTGGTTTTAATGGTTGCCCATCATCACCCACAAGAAAAAGTTTTCCCTCAAAGATTTGTTTTTCAATAGCACGAATTTTCAATAAAGTATCATGACCCTCAGGTGTGACATGACTAGGTGCGTCATGATCGGTGCTTGAAACAAGTGAAACCGGCCCACTTGTCCATCAACGAGAACCGAAGCAATACCAAAAACTCATCATTCCTACTACTAGGGTTCATCGTCGATTCCTTATTCACACCAACTTGATCGGCCAAGTTAGTGGTTGATTTATCACTTCGACGAAAAATCCTTGTTAAAAAACCCTTTGTCCATCTCTCTCACACCCACTTACAATAAACAACCTTAAACAAACAGTCGAACAAGCAATAACCTCCAAAGACGCAAGCAATACCAATCAAATAAAATAAACCCTAAGTAAAAGTTAGGGTTTAATGCGCCATGAAGACCAGATTCAACCGTATCCCACCATGGTACTCGATTCAAACAAATCCCAATCACCAATAAAGATGCACAAACCGATTGAAACAATACGTAATAGGATGCGATCAAGAAAGCACAAGTCGGTTCCCAAAAAACCGTTTAAGTAAGTTGGTGTTCAATGTCCATGGTTTAAGAATAATAGGTACATTTCTAATCAACCAAAGACCGTTTTCAAGAACATCATCAACAACTTTCTTCGAATTGAACTTAAAGAAGAAGAACCCCTTTGCATTCATCATTACCTTTTGTAAAACAAACTTAGCCCACGATTATGCATAAAGTAATCAACAACAGGGAAAGCAAGACGTTGACCAAGGAAATACCCATTCAAAGTATTCTCAAACCTAGTGTTCACCTCTTCAACTACTTTCATCGACGAAAAGATCCACACCATTAGTTTTTACTACATTCCAACCTACGAAAAGTATGATGTGTGTTTCTTTGGTTCAAGAGAAGTAACACCAACATACGATGAAGAAGGTTGTTTCAAAGCATACACACCAACCTTCTCAATACCAACAGCCCCATGTGCATTCATATCAACCTTATCATTAGCATTATTATGGCCATTAACACTAGAAGCCATAGGACGACTCGTATCTTGAGGAGGTTTCGAATAATAACCAATAGCAGTAAGCATCTCCTCTAGCTCCTTCTTTGACTGCGGCACCTTAAGATGCTTAATTGGCTTAGCCCCAGTAGAAGTAGAAGCATCCATCGTCACGGCTGGTTTTAATGGTTGCCCATCATCACCCACAAGAACAAGTTTTCCCTCAAAGATTTGTTTTTCAATAGCACGAATTTTCAATAAAGTATCATGACCCTCAGGCGTGTCATGACTAGGTGCGTCATGACTGGTGCTTGAAACAAGTGAAACCGGCTCCACTTGTCCATCAGAACGAGAACCAGAAGCAATACCAGTAAACTCATCATTCCTACTATTAGGGTTCATCGGCGATTCCTTATTCACACCAACTTGATCGGCCAAGTTAGTGGTTGATTTATCAGCTTTCGACAAAAAATCCTTGTTAAAAAACCCTTTGTCCATCTCTCTCACACCCACTTACAATAAACAATCTTAAACCAAACAGAAGAACAAGTAATAACCTCCAGCACGCAAGCAATACCAATCAAATAAAATGAACCCTAACTAAAAGTTAGGGTTTAATGCGCCATGAAGACCAGATTCAACCGTATCCCACCATGGTACTCGATTCAAACAAATCCCAATCACCAATAAAGATGCACAAACCGATTTTAAACAATACGAAATAGGATGCGATCAAGAAAGCACAAGTCGGTTCCCAAAAAACCGTTTAAGTAAGTTGGTGTTCAATGTCCATGGTTTAAGAATAATAGGTACATTTCTAATCAACCAAAGACCGTTTTCAAGAACATCATCAACACCTTTCTTCGAATTGAACTTAAAGAAGAAGAACCCCTTTGCATTCATCATTACCTTTTGTATACCAAACTTAGCCCACGCATTGCGTACAAAGTAATAAACAACAGGGAAAGCAAGACGTTGACCAAGGAAATACCCATTCAAAGTATTCTCAAACCTAGTGTTCACCTCTTCAACCACTTTCATCGGGACAGAAAGATCCACACCATTAGTTTTTTACTACATTCCAACCTACGAAAGTATGATGTGTGTTTCTTTGGTTCAGTAGAAGTAACACCAACATACGATGAAGAAGGTTGTTTCAAAGCATACACACCAACTTTCTCAATACCAACAGTCCCATGTGCATTCGTATCAACCTTATCATTAGCATTATTATGGCCATTAACACTAGAAGCCATAGGACGACTCGTATCTTGAGGAGGTTTCGAATAATAACCAATAGCAGTAAGCATCTCCTCTAGCTCCTTCTCGGATCAGGCACCTTAAGATGTTCAATTGGCTTAGCCCCAGTAGAAGTAGAAGCATCCACTGTCACGGCTGGTTTTAATGGTTGCCCATCATCACCCACAAGAAAAAGTTTTCCCTCAAAGATTTGTTTTTCAATAGCACGAATTTTCAATAAAGTATCATGACCCTCAGGCGTGTCATGACTAGGTGCGTCATGACTGGTGCTTGAAACAAGTGAAACCGGCTCCACTTGTCCATCGAACGAGAACCGTAAGCAATACCAAAGAACTCATCATTCCTACTACTAGGGTTCATCGTCGATTCCTTATTCACACCAACTTGATCGGCCAAGTTAGTGGTTGATTTATCGACTTTAAAAATCCTTGTTAAAAAACCCTTTGTCCATCTCTCTCACACCCACTTATAATAAACAATCTTAAACCAAACAGAAGAACAAGTAATAACCTCCAGCACGCAAGCAATACCAATCAAATAAAATGAACCCTAACTAAAAGTTAGGGTTTAATGCGCCATGAAGACCAGATTCAACCGTATCCCACCATGGTACTCGATTCAAACAAATCCCAATCACCAATAAAGATGCACAAACCGATTCAGAAACAATACAGAATAGGATGCGATCAAGAAAGCACAAGTCGGTTCCCAAAAAACCGTTTAAGTAAGTTGGTGTTCAATGTCCATGGTTTAAGAATAATAGGTACATTTCTAATCAACCAAAGACCGTTTTCAAGAACATCATCAACACCTTTCTTCGAATTGAACTTAAAGAAGAAGAACCCCTTTGCATTCATCATTACCTTTTGTAAAACAAACTTAGCCCACGCATTGCGTACAAAGTAATCAACAACAGGGAAAGCAAGACGTTGACCAAGGAAATACCCATTCAAAGTATTCTCAAACCTAGTGTTCACCTCTTCAACTACTTTCATCGGGACAGAAAGATCCACACCATTAGTTTTTTACTACATTCCAACCTACGAAAGTATGATGTGTGTTTCTTTGGTTCAGTAGAAGTAACACCAACATACGATGAAGAAGGTTGTTTCAAAGCATACACACCAACCTTCTCAATACCAACAGCCCCATGTGCATTCGTATCAACCTTATCATTAGCATTATTATGGCCATTAACACTAGAAGCCATAGGACGACTCGTATCTTGAGGAGGTTTCGAATAATAACCAATAGCAGTAAGCATCTCCTCTAGCTCCTTCTTTGACTGCGGCACCTTAAGATGCTTAATTGGCTTAGCCCCAGTAGAAGTAGAAGCATCCACTGTCACGGCTGGTTTTAATGGTTGCCCATCATCACCCACAAGAACAAGTTTTCCCTCAAAGATTTGTTTTTCAATAGCACGAATTTTCAATAAAGTATCATGACCTCAGGCGTGTCATGACTAGGTCGCGCATGACTGGTGCTTGAAACAAGTGAAACCGGCTCCACTTGTCCATCAGAACGAGAACCAGAAGCAATACCAGTAAACTCATCATTCCTACTATTAGGGTTCATCGGCAATTCCTTATTCACACCAACTTGATCGGCCAAGTTAGTGGTTGATTTATCAGCTTTCGACAAAAAATCCTTGTTAAAAAACCCTTTGTCCATCTCTCTCACACCCACTTACAATAAACAATCTTAAACCAAACAGAAGAACAAGTAATAACCTCCAGCACGCAAGCAATACCAATCAAATAAAATGAACCCTAACTAAAAGTTAGGGTTTAATGCGCCATGAAGACCAGATTCAACCGTATCCCACCATGGTACTCGATTCAAACAAATCCCAATCACCAATAAAGATGCACAAACCGATTCAGAAACAATACAGAATAGGATGCGATCAAGAAAGCACAAGTCGGTTCCCAAAAAACCGTTTAAGTAAGTTGGTGTTCAATGTCCATGGTTTAAGAATAATAGGTACATTTCTAATCAACCAAAGACCGTTTTCAAGAACATCATCAACACCTTTCTTCGAATTGAACTTAAAGAAGAAGAACCCCTTTGCATTCATCATTACCTTTTGTATACCAAACTTAGCCCACGCATTGCGTACAAAGTAATAAACAACAGGGAAAGCAAGACGTTGACCAAGGAAATACCCATTCAAAGTATTCTCAAACCTAGTGTTCACCTCTTCAACCACTTTCATCGGGACAGAAAGATCCACACCATTAGTTTTTTACTACATTCCAACCTACGAAAGTATGATGTGTGTTTCTTTGGTTCAGTAGAAGTAACACCAACATACGATGAAGAAGGTTGTTTCAAAGCATACACACCAACTTTCTCAATACCAACAGTCCCATGTGCATTCGTATCAACCTTATCATTAGCATTATTATGGCCATTAACACTAGAAGCCATAGGACGACTCGTATCTTGAGGAGGTTTCGAATAATAACCAATAGCAGTAAGCATCTCCTCTAGCTCCTTCTGTGACTGCGGCACCTTAAGATGCTCAATTGGCTTAGCCCCAGTAGAAGTAGAAGCATCCACTGTCACGGCTGGTTTTAATGGTTGCCCATCATCACCCACAAGAAAAAGTTTTCCCTCAAAGATTTGTTTTTCAATAGCACGAATTTTCAATAAAGTATCATGACCCTCAGGCGTGTCATGACTAGGTGTGTCATGACTGGTGCTTGAAACAAGTGAAACCGGCTCCACTTGTCCATCAGAACGAGAACCAGAAGCAATACCAGTAAACTCATCATTCCTACTATTAGGGTTCATCGTCGATTCCTTATTCACACCAACTTGATCGGCCAAGTTAGTGGTTGATTTATCAGCTTTCGACGAAAAATCCTTGTTAAAAAACCCTTTGTCCATCTCTCTCACACCCACTTATAATAAACAATCTTAAACCAAACAGAAGAACAAGTAATAACCTCCAGCACGCAAGCAATACCAATCAAATAAAATGAACCCTAACTAAAAGTTAGGGTTTAATGCGCCATGAAGACCAGATTCAACCGTATCCCACCATGGTACTCGATTCAAACAAATCCCAATCACCAATAAAGATGCACAAACCGATTCAGAAACAATACAGAATAGGATGCGATCAAGAAAGCACAAGTCGGTTCCCAAAAAACCGTTTAAGTAAGTTGGTGTTCAATGTCCATGGTTTAAGAATAATAGGTACATTTCTAATCAACCAAAGACCGTTTTCAAGAACATCATCAACACCTTTCTTCGAATTGAACTTAAAGAAGAAGAACCCCTTTGCATTCATCATTACCTTTTGTATACCAAACTTAGCCCACGCATTGCGTACAAAGTAATCAACAACAGGGAAAGCAAGACGTTGACCAAGGAAATACCCATTCAAAGTATTCTCAAACCTAGTGTTCACCTCTTCAACCACTTTCATCGGACGTAGAAGATCCACACCATTAGTTTTTTACTACTTTCCAACCTACGAAAGTATGATGTGTGTTTCTTTGGTTCAGTAGAAGTAACACCAACATACGATGAAGAAGGTTGTTTCAAAGCATACACACCAACCTTCTCAATACCAACAGCCCCATGTGCATTCGTCTCAACCTTATCATTAGCATTATTATGGCCATTAACACTAGAAGCCATAGGACTACTTCGTATCTTGAGGAGGTTTGAATAATAACCAATAGCAGAAGCATCTCCTCTAGCTCCTTCGTGATGCGGCACCTTAAGATGCTCAATTGGCTTAGCCAAAGGTAAGTAGAAGCATCCATCGTCACGGCTGGTTTTAATGGTTGCCCATCTTCACCCACAAGAACAAGTTTTCCCTCAAATATTTGTTTTTCAATAGCACGAATTTTCAATAAAGTATCATGACCCTCAGGCGTGTCATGACTAGGTGCGTCATGACTGGTGCTTGAAACAAGTGAAACCGGCTCCACTTGTCCATCAGAACGAGAACCAGAAGCAATACCAATAAACTCATCATTCCTACTATTAGGGTTCATCGGCGATTCCTTATTCACACCAACTTGATCGGCCAAGTTAGTGGTTGATTTATCGCCTTCGAAAAAATCCTTGTTAAAAAACCCTTTGTCCATCTCTTTCACACCCACTTACAATAAACAATCTTAAACCAAACAGAAGAACAAGTAATAACCTCCAGCACGCAAGCAATACCAATCAAATAAAATGAACCCTAACTAAAAGTTAGGGTTTAATTCGCCATGAAGACCAGATTCAACCGTATCCCACCATGGTACTCGATTCAAACAAATCCCAATCACCAATAAAGATGCACAAACCAATTCAGAAACAATACAGAATAGGATGCGATCAAGAAAGCACAAGTCGGTTCCCAAAAAACCCTAAAATAACGATTACTAGTGATCTACCAAAAAACATATGAACCACCAACAAATCAGTATAGAAAACTAAGTAACATGGATGTTAATTAGTACCTAAAGCAAATCGTTGGATGAGATCAAGAGAATTAGGCAGAAAATTAGTGAAAAACGAATTCAGAAAATTAGCACTTAGCACTTAGCACTTAGCATCCTTTGCTTTGAAAAAATCGTCCGATTTTTATAAAACAAAGTTTTTAGTTTTTACGGTAAATTTATTAAAAAAAATTCCAAAAGGTGCATATGTTGATTCTCGAGACACTCTTGCGATTTAATAATATTTTTTGATCATTGTATTTTAGCATGCATTTTTAAACTATATTGATTTAACAATATCGTTTTCGGACGATTTTTATGGGCTAGTCGAACCGGTGGTGACTCCGGTTCCTGGTTGAACCTGTTGGCTGATGCTTTTTAAAACCATATGTACCATGAACTTGTTTACATATAAATTGCATGAAGATTTGTGTGATTTATTAGTTTGTACAATATGTATAATAACAAGTATTTTTTATATTAAGGGTGTTTTAAAAATAACATTTATTATGTATTTATTGTTATGGACATTTTTTTTTTCTTATATTAAATTACTTTGTATTTTTTTTTAATTATTTTTTTAAAAAACATGTCTAAAAAAAGTGCTTTAAAGTGTTGCAACAAATGCTATTATAGATATACTTATTAAAATTTGTCATTATTAGCAAGTGTTGAAACTTAATTTTTTAAGCCTTCCTTTTTAGGAATGTCTCAAATGCTTTATAATATAGTATAGATATTCAGCTTGTCTCTAAAGAGCGTGATAAGTATTTGTCATTAGAGATGAAAAGAGAGTATTACCAAGTCAATACTACAATGAAATAATCTTTGTGACTCTACTAGAGACTCAAAAATCAATATTATTTGAAATGATAACCAATATAGCTTTCGATCAAAATACTTCAACCACGAGAGTAATGATAACCATAACTTGAATAGTCCCTAAAACTTTCCAAGATTAGAGCAGAAAAAACCAATATAATGTAGCACATGAACTTTAATAATCTAATTTCATTTGTAATGAACTAGCTAAATTGAACCACTTGAAGATTCAACATACACTTCATTAAATATGTTCGATGGGACATGAAGAACACTTCGATGCAAATTCAGACTTAAAAGCAATCTAATAACCATAAAATCTCGAACCATATACACCTACTTTAGCTAGTATAATTATGCTTCTTTGATTAACGTGGGACTAAAAACTTGGAGTTCTTCATGAAAAAAAGTAACCAGCCAAAAATTTGTTAGTTATGTACTTTTTTTTCTTTAGAACTACTAGAAATTTGATACCAAACTCAAACACAGGGATTTAGTGGCAATGTGATTGCAGTTGGATATCACCTGCAACACAATTTATCCCCAATACAAATGCTAAGAGAAAAATGATTGCATAGTTTTGATGAGTGTTAGTTTAATTTATAATTACTTCAGTTATAACAACATATATTGAAAAAGATAGACTACATGAAATGGCAAAAAAATTGTTAATTTACATTAGTTGTAAACATGTCTCGTATTATGGTATGATAGACCCGTGATAAGAGACATAAAGACAACAATATAATGTTTATTCCAACTTATGTAAGTCTAAACACTCAAAGTATATAAGGAATCAAACTTTCATTTTTCAACCAATGTGGGATTCAAAACTTAAAACAACTCTTACACAAAGTAAAAAGTTGTTCAAGAGACATAACACCTTAGATTTAGTTTTAGTGTTACTTATACCAAAGTCAATGACCAATTGCATTTGTAGCTAGTTGCGAAAAACAGTTGAGTTTGATATTGATCAGCTGGAGTCTCAAAAGTGTGTTAACTGTATTCCTTACAACTTTACTCGTCTAATACATATAAAAAGGTAATGTGTTCTTTTTTCATTCTTAAGGCATGTGTAGCTCAACAACATGACAAATGGAATGCATTTATGTCTGCTTTATGCAGTGGTTTGTTTTCCGATCTTTATCAAGTTCATTAGATCTATCCTTAGCATGTGACGACACCAATATCATGAGTCGCAACCCATATCACAGTGTTAATCTTTCTGGTAAGGCGGAAATTTGTTAAAATATAACTCAATATCTGAAACATTATATTGTAGGGATTAATATTGTGCATTTTGTATTCTCAGTTGTAAGCTATTTTGAGGTTTGGTAGCAAAGTGAAAGGTGTTGATAGTTGAAGGGGCTTTTGTGCTATATGTGGAAAGATGCAGTCAAGATCAGTCAAGGCTATATATACTCTCAACCCTTTTAGGGTTTCATATCTTTTTGTTATCTCTCTGTGAAGATTGCTGTATATCTTCTCTCAACCAAAACTATTGTCTCATTGCTTTAGAGTGATTGTGAGGTTTATTGTATTGTAAAGACTATTGATAATTAGTCAATAGCCTTCCACCAGAGTAGCAGTGGGAAGGATAGTGTGGTGTTCAGTTGTTTCTGGTTCATATGATATTTCTGGGTTGTTCTGATTGAGATCAGTTGCTTATTGATCTGTGTGGTTTTGGTTGAATAAAAAGAAGTTGTTCTTGAATTTAGATTCAAGATTTGTTGTTGGTTTAAATTGTGTTTTCCTACAAAATTAAATTAGAACGCTGAACAATACTTAGGGCTATGTCGTCAGGGCCGTCCCGTAGATTTTAGTGGCCCTAAACACTAGGCCTTTCAAATGCAAAATATATATATTGCTTAAAGATGTTAGTTTAAAACTATTAATACAACGGGCAATCTATTATTTGAATGGTGTTATTCTCCAAGCTTTTTGAAAGGATAAAGCCTCCGATTTGTAACCAACTAAAACTGAGCATACATACACACAAGCCTACTATATAGATCCACAAGCCTACTATATAGATCAATATATGCTTGTATACTAACTTCAGCAAATCATCGTCTTAGTCAAAGTAATTCGAAACAAATCATCATAACAAAATAGTTTGTTATCTTTGATATGATTATAGATTAAATGTAATGATGTAATTCAAACTTGAAAGATTTATGAGTCTATATCTGTCTTTTGTTGCCATACATTGACGTGGTTGTATGATGGATTTTATAACTGACCTTAAATCTTAATATGGGCCTAAGATTCGGATTTAAAACACACTGTGAATAGAACAACCCACCCTGGCTTAAATCCAGGCCTGGTCGTCTCATTAGTAACAGACTGGAATGGAACAAACCTTTTAATTTTGACTTTTATGTGTATTCTGTGATCATTCTATCCTTACATACGTTTATTAACCACCTTGTTAATCCAGAAATGTAAAATGGTTATTGTACATGAAAATTAGAAACAATAGTCGAAATTTGAAAAGTTTGTGTTTTAATAGCCCAAAAAAATAATAATAAATAAATAAATAAAAATGAACAAGTTAAATACATTTTTTTATCATCCCTTTATATATTGATCATCTTTTTCTCTTTGAGAACCAAAATCCGCCGTCACTACCACAACTCCACCTCAAAACCACCACCCAATGTCCCAACTCCATTCAGGTATTAAAAAGGTGCTTTATACGTCTGTTACTAAGAGGGTTAACTCATTCACTAAGGTGGGAGAGATTGTGGATTCTGATAGTGAAGAAGAGGTGCTTGAGAACACCTTTGACGAATCGAGTAATCTATTTGGTGGTGGTCATGATTGTGAAGATAATTATGATGACTATGACTATGATAACTATGCGGATCAGGTTTACGATCTCCCTGGTAATCGGGATGCTTATTATGACATGTATGGTATCAAGCTTCAAGGCCTTGGTAGGAAGTAATTTTATCTCCATAAGAGTATAATGTTATTTTTTGTGTAGTGGTTTATTTTCTTATATAGAAAATATGAAGTATCTTGTTATGTAAGCTTTTCGCCTATGTAATGGGCGGAGATATGAGATCCACCCATATCCTTTGTACTTAAACGTTTTTTGGAGTAATATATTTACCGGGTCTTTTAGACCTTTTACTCAAAAAAAACCTCCTCGAATTACAGGAGACAAATATTAACATAATGTGCTATACAACAACTCATGCACGTACATCAATAACCAATAGCATCACATATTCACATCATATATATAAATCAGAGATATATCATAAGCTATAAGCTAACAACGTATGTAAAAAAAGATAACTATTTGAAATGAAAAAAAAATTGTTAAATTACATTAACTGTCATCTTTGTCGCACACGAATCGTTGTAATTTTTTAACGAAATACGAGAGACAGAGACAACAACATAATATTTGTTTCAAATTATCAATGCTTTCTCCACCGGGGTATATAAGGAAGCAAAATTTCATCCCTGTGACCAATGTGGGATACAAAACTTAAAACAAGGTTCACAAAAGTAGCAAAGAAAAAATTTGCTCTAAAGACATGACACCTTTTAATGTCGTAATCATATACTCATATATGTTCACATTGTTTTCTCCTTCTCTAATGAAGCTAGAGACAATGGATACCAAACTCGAATACGATTAGTTAGTGACAATACAATTGGAGTTGGATATCCTCCATTGATAGTACCTCAATTACCCGAAAATTTTGCCAAATTTATATCGTATCATTATGTTTTAGTTTTAGTTTTACCTAAACGATAACCATTATTTACAATTGCATATGTTGTTGGTTGCGAAAAGCGGTTGAGTTTGATATTGAGCTTGAGTCTCAAGAGTCTGTTAAGTATTTGTTTTGTGTATATTCCTTACGGCTAGCTTTAAAGATCTTTTTCTATCGAGTTATAGAAAGGTTATGTATTCAATTTCTATCGAGTTAAAGGCTTCTAAGGGTTTGAGATATGTAAAAAATTGGTTTGCTTTCGGATCCAATTTTTAACTAATCAAGCAAAATGAGAAGAAGACTTAAACCAGCAAAGTGAGAGGAAAATTATGCCAAAAAATGTGTTTCAAAAAAGCACATGACCTCATTGGTAAAAAGTCACTTCTAGCTACTAAAGGATATTTTTATTTGAGAAGTACATTTTGAAGTAAATAGCAATGTTTTTGTTGTATGTATCAATCTATACATAACTCATCTCAACTATTCAAAATAAGATTTCCAGGATTTTTCAGGTATGTTATTGTTCCTTTATTAGGTTTTTAATATATTTTTTAGCTTACTTAATCAATGGTTAAGTTTTATAACATACGAGTATATGGATCATAAAAAGTTCAGTAAATTTGTAAAATTGTGTTAAAATTTTGATTAAAGAACCAAAGAACTTCTCTTGTGAGTTAAACTACAACAATAAACAATTACTTCAACTTCATATTATGTCCATTTTTAGATCTTTTTAATTAAGTGGTTGTTATAGATTTTTATCCGAGACTATGTATAGAATGAATGAGTGGTGTACGAGAGTGATATATCGTTGTAAACAAAAAGACTCGTGCATCACACGGGCCATGTTGAGTAATATATAAAGTAAGAGCACAAGGTATCGTGCATACGAATAATACGTTATTGGTATGTCACATCAGCACCACATCATCTCTTTTCAATAATGCACCAATAAACACCCCTCCCTCGCAACACACAACTAACATGTTATTGAGTTTCACAAAATACCTCACTAAAAATATCCACTCACTCACAATACAAAAAAAAAAAAAAAAAAAATATATATATATATATATATATGCATTTGGCTTGAGCAAGTCAAATGGTTTGGGGTTCCTATGGCTCACGAATGACACAAGTGACGGTATGGTTTGACTCACCAATGACATGAAAAAATGAACATTTGGCACGTTAAATACATTGAAAATGACAAAAAGTTATTAATTTACATTAATTATTGCCTTTGAGTGACGAATACCGTAGTTCGGTTCCCTACGATACAGTAAACAAGAAGACAACAACATTATGTTTATTTCAACTTATCATAACTTTAAACTTTCAAAGTCTATAAGGAAGCACAATTTCATTCCTCCGGTCAATGTGGGATTCAAACCTTAAAACAAGTCTCATACAACTAGCCCCATAAAATAAAAGTTGCTCTAACGTTTTGTTTCCATAATCATATACTATTACATATGTTCCTTTCACAATGTTTTTCTTCTCTTATCGAACTAGAGAATATTGATACCAAACTCGAATATGGTTATTAGTGACAATGCAATTGGAGTTGATATCCTCCATGGATAGTATCTCAGTTATATCGTTTTGATTTTCTTTATTTTTTACTTATATTAAAGCCAATTGCCAATTGCTTATATTATTGGGTCACGAGAAGCGGCTTGGAATACTTTTAATCTTTTACAAAAAAGCTGTCTTGTCGTAAAAAAAAGAAAATTGCTTCGAGCATCAGGCTTCACCACTGCTGCCTGCTCTCTCCTTCTTCGGCACTTCCCCTGCCAATTTTACACTAATTGTGACATTTCAGTTGTGTTACCATTGTTATATTAAGAATGGTACATAACTACAAACATAACATCATAATGTTTATTTCAACTTACTGAATGGCTTACACAACAGGTATATTAGCAAGGAAAATTTCATTTCACTAACCAATGTGAGATTCGAAAGTTAAAACCAGTTTCGCAAAAGTAACCCAATGAAAAAGTTGCTCTAACCAATGTGGGACATAACACATTTTGTTGCCGTAATCATTGATTACATATGTTCTCTTCTCTTATCAAACTACATAGAATTGTATTCAAGCGTTTTTAGTGTATGTGTAGTTCTACAACATAACAAATGGTATGCATTTGCGTTCTTAGTTTTGCTTTCTTCAGTGGTTTAATTTTGGATCCTTTATGGCTAGTTCATGTTTTCTTAAAGGCTTCGGAGGGCTCGGGATATGTAGAGATTTGGTCTTCATTATAAAGTTCACTGAATTTATCCTTAGCAGGTACACTACACTTTTCTTTCAAGTTATTGTGCCCAAACGTTTTTCTTGTTATTTGGTTCTATGTTTTAGAATTCGGGTATAATTCTTAGCCTTTCATTAAGTTTTTTTTCTTTGTTATAGGATTCTTAATTCTTGTCAAGTATGTTGACAGTATTTGAAATGCATAAATAGTTGCTTTCTGCATCCTTGTTGCTTTTCGCTTAAGTTTGTTTCCTTCAAGTGACTAGTCCTAGACTCCTAGATGCTTTTCGCTTGGTTCTTTGTTTTGAGAATTCGGTTATATGCATATTCACCTATATAAAGAGTTAAATTTTGTGAAACAAAGGATAAATAAACTGAGTTCAATAAAATAAATTTTGCTAAGTATACTACATAAAACTAAGTTCTAACCAGTTTTTTGTATTTTACAAAAAGGACCTCAAAGGTAACCGGGCCAAAATTGTTTTCTTTAAAAGACAATTCGAAATTTGATACCAAACTCAAATGAGAGTATTTAGTGGCAACGCAATTGGAGTTGAATATCACTCGTACAACAATTTATCCCCATATAAATGCTAAGAAAGTTTAGAAAAAAATATGTTGTATAATTTTGATGAGCTTTAGTTCGTTTATAATAAGGTCAACTGTAAGCAATAATAGATTTATCAAGCTAACAATGTATATAGAAAAAGATAAACTATTTAAAATGAAAAAAAGATGTTAACTTTCTTCAAAACTATAAAAAATAGCCTGACGTCATGAGTTAAAAATGTTGGCACAAGTAACAAATCCTTTGTGGTATTTACTTCATAATGATAAAAAGTTGAGAATTATATTAATCATTTAACAGCGTCCGACATCATGTACCAACAATTAACATAACACTAATCTCAAAGTAGGGGTGAGCATTTGGGTCAACCCGACCCGACCCGAAACCAACTTTGCCCAGAAACCCAAACCGAAACGAAAATAAGTCGGGTCGGTTTCGGTAGAATCGGTTCGGTTTGTCAGGTTTGTTAGGTTTAAGTCGGTTTTGTCGGGTTTCGAGCCGACCCAACCCGACTTGTCCGGAAATATGTAAACCGACTCATACCCGAGTTCTTGGAATCGGTTCAGTTTCGGTCGGTTTTGTCGGGTTTTCAGTTTTGGTTCGGGTCTAAGTCGGTTTTGCACACCCCTATCTCAAAGTATGTGAACCAAATACACCACTGTATATGACCTATCAAAATGTCTTTTCTTTAACCTATGTTGGACTAAAAACTTGGTTTTCAGAAAAGTAGCTAGAAACAAAGTTGCTACTCTTCTAAAGCTATGAAAAAATTGATGCCAAACTCAAATACTGATGAGTGCTTATTCACTCATCCTTCTACCCACCTAAGACCACAAAAAATGACCAAAAACACCCAAATTTGCTCAAAATATGTTAAAAATATCCTCGGAGTGTGTTTTGTGTCTTGCAGGTACAAAAAGATTGAAAACAATGCGAAAACGAGCAAAATCAAGCCAAAATCAGAAAAGTGCTGAGAAGCCGATGCCGGGATGTGATTTTCTACGATCATTGATCAATTGAAGACCTGAACACGTTTTTAGAGTGGGTTTGGGAAAACAGCCTTAAAACCTAACCAAGAACCCAAAATTACCTAATTACCTTTCCCCGATACCCAAAATGACCATTTTGCCCGTCAAAACCAAAAATCCAAAAAAAATCTCATTACATCCTTAATAACCATTTTTTGTTAAAACTCATTTTTATTTAAAAACAATTTTTAGTTTTCAAAAACAGACATAACCCACGACCCCTTTTTCCCCTTTCCCTCCTTTTTCTCTGTCTCTCTAATACCCAGACACTCAACCCCATTACCCTGTCCATCCCAAAACTGCTCACCCACTCTTTCCCTCTTTCCCAAGGCTGCCAAGTTGACAATCCTTGGCTCAAAAGGACCCCATGGACGGCACAGATTGAAACTCATTTGTACCTAATTGTTGGATGGTGGAGATCAATTGAAGAAAGCACAAGGAAGCTATTTGGCTGTTTTGTCTCACAAAACAAACACAGCAGAAGCAGACAAAGAAAAAAGATGAAGACACTTTTGAGTTTCATATAAATAGGCATTTAGGATTGGTGTAAAAGTTGTCTAGAAACTGTGTGTTCTAGTCCCACTTTAATTTCATTGTCATTTAATTTTAATGTAATCTTTACTTTTCAGTTAATGCCAATTCAGTTTCCTAGTTCTATTTTATTTATGCAGTTCTTGTTCTTCATTGGTTTTAATATCATTTAAAGTTTTTTTTATATGTTGAAAGTGTTTCACAAGGTCTCATTTAAGCTCAGGTGAGCTTTCGGTTTAGAAAACAAGTTTTTTTTAAGTCTCCACAGTTTAAAAATTTCCTTTTCTCCCTTTTGAAGTGGTGTTTGGATTAGCTAATTAAGTGAGTCAAAACCAATTTTGACCCATTTTGGGTTCTTAAAGTTGTTTGGTTCAAGTAAAAGCTTTATTAGTTTAGTTGCTTAGAGTGGTTAAACCAGTTTTAGAAGTTCTTTGTTTTTCACAAAAAAAAAAAAAAAAAATCTCTCTGTCATAATCTGGCCCACTTTGGGAATTGCACTTGTCAAGTTAGAAGTTGATTCAAAGTTTCCCATTGATTTTCTTGCAAAACGAGTTTTGAAGAAAAAGTCATCTGTTTCTGTTTTGCTGTCCTAACAGCCCAGGTACTTCCCTTTTTAGCTTAATTTTAAGTAGTTTCTAGTTAGGTTTAGGACTTGGTTTTGTTTTTTTTGCAAGTAGTTAGTAGCACTAGGATTACGTTTCTGAGCTTATTATGTAAGTAGGGTAGCTTTTGATAGCTTGTTTTTGTTTTTTTTTAATCCACCACCACTCTCCCACAAGCCTGTTTGCACAGCCCCTAGCTTATTTAGTTTAGCTCCTAATTGGTATTTTGTGGGGGCAAAAGCTTGCCCCCCAGCTTGTCTTCATTATCCCAAAAGCTCATTGGCTGAGCTCCACTTTAGCTTATTCAAATTAAGCTTTAACATGCCCATGTGGGCTGTTTTGGGACTGAAACAGCAGACACAACACAGCAGTTGTGGATCTTTTTTTGCTTATTTGGCATTTGTCTCATCTTTTGTTGGCTTATTTATGATTATTAGATTAGATTAGATTAGGATAGATTCATTTTTAGCTTACATAGTGTTTATTTGTAGCTTATTTGCCGTTTTGCTCATGTATTTAGTTTAGGATTCCGCCTAGTATAGTAATTTGCCAACTGCTTTTTCCCCTAGTTCATTTTTTTTTTTTTTTTGTTATTCCACTAGCTTATTGTGGATGTTTAGGTTGTATGTTAGCTTATCTACATGTTCTAATTGCTCTTTTTATGCTATTTAGGTTCATTTTGTGTTTAAAAGTGGCAACAAGATGTTTGGTTGTTAGCTGTCCAAACAGCAGCCTTTAGAGGCTAGTGTTGTGCTTATCATTCTTAATTTATTGCTTAGTCTTGATTCTTTAGGTAGTCTAGATTAGGAATTTTAGGTTTTAGTTTCATTAAAGCCCTTTCCTTAGCTTGTTGCAAGTTTTTTTTTGGAGCTTTTTGTCCCTTTGGCAGCCAAGAACCAAACATTCCTTACATCCAGGTATGCTGCCCCAATAAGCTGGTCTCACAGCTTGACTTTAGCTTATTTTCGAGATTAGTTTTTATAAAATAGCCCAAAACCAACTGCCCTTGGGCTCTTTTTTGTTTATTTCTTGCACTTTTAATTATATACCCGTTAGTTAGAGACTTTGCATTTTAAGCTTTTCCTCTTATTTAACTTATTAGTTGCTTATTTCCCAAAACAGTTATGGTTTTTCCTATTTTTCTTAGATTTAGCATAATGTAAAGTATTTTTTGTAATTTTTGCATATTTTTCCAAAAATATTTAGTATTTTTAATAATTAATTTAGTTTAAACTGGTTTTTAATTCGTAGAAAATAAAATAAAAGTCGAAAAAATACCCGGATTTTTTCTAAAATTATTTTTAGTCATGTAGAATGTAGGAAAATTAGTTTTGCACTCGTAGGACTTAAATTGCATCTTTTTCACTTTCGGGGCTCGGTGTGTTGCCGGTTTTTAGCGTTTTTACATTTTAGCACCCTAGGATGTAGTTTAGCGTCGTTTTATTGTTACTTAGGCTTAGTAGTAGTTTATTTAGAGTTTACATTGTTTTACTTGCTTTATTTTCATTATCGTTCTTTAATTTGTAGATTACCGTAATCAAAATCCTCATTTGTTAAACCAATTCAAGTCCAAAATAATAAAACTCATCGACACCGTCAATTTCACACCTCGTTGGGACACGACCCAGGGAAATCACTTTCCCGGTATCACTTTTATCACATTCGTGAGGTTTGGTACGTTAACCATTTTCCTAAAAGGTTTATTTGTCGAGTTTTACTGTTAATTTGATAGTTTGATATTGTGTTTATTTTAACGAATCAAATACCTATTTTTATGTGGGAAGAGAGATTGTAAAGGGTTGCGTAAAGGGGTTTATTTTAATATTCAGCTTGTCTCCGAAGAGAGTAATAAGTATTTGTCGTTATGGAGGAAATGGGAGTACTATACCAAATCAAGACTACAATGAAATAATCTTTGTGACTATACTAGAAATTCAACAATCTAAGCCATTAACAAAGGCACCATTACCAAATCCATAAACCAATATCATTTGTAATGATAACCAATATCGCTTTCGAGTAAAAGACTTCAACCAACAAAGCAATTAATGCAAGTTACCATACACCAAACTTGAATAGTCTCAAAATCTTCCAAGATTAAAGTAAAAACACTAGTACACCACCACCACCTGCGCTTGAATAACCTAATATTATAAATCTCGAACCATACACCTACATTAGCTATTAAAAATTTGATAATCAAACACACGTATTTAGTAGCAATGAGATTTGAGTTGGATTTTACCCGCATCACAATTTATTCCGAAGATAAATGCTTAAAAAAATTTATTGTATAGTTTTGATGAGTGTTAGTTTGTTTATATTTATAATTAAGTCAGTTATTAGCAATATCATATTTATCATAAGCTAACACCATATACTATAAAAGATGAGTTTTGTCATAACCTAACATCATGGCTATGTTTGGCGAGGGCTTATGAGAGGCTTATTGGGGCTTCGGCTTTTCAAATAAGTCGGCTAATAAAAGAAATCTTGTTTGTCACACAGGCTTATGGTGGCTTACAACTTATTTTATAAGCCGTAAACCACCATAAGCCCAAACCCATAAATTGAGGCCTATAGGGGCTTATAACTAGTTAAATTACTTAAATACTCTTAAAAATATAATGAATTATTGTGTAAGTGCTGTTAATATACGTGAATTTAAGTTAATGTGTTTTTATATGATTTTAAATTAATAAGCTTCAACTCTAACTAATTCGTCAGATAACATTATAAAATATAAGTTTCAACTTTTGGCTTATAACAAAAGCCCAAGTCCCAACCCATTGTGCCAAACATACCCCATATATACAAAAAGATATACTCCGTACTATTTTGAATGATAAAAAGTTGATAATTTAACAATAATTGTCATCATCGCCTAACACGCATCGTTGGACTCAATTCATAACGATTCGCAAAAGGGGAAGATAACAACGTAATGTTCAATTCAACTTGTCATGGCTTAATCATCCAAAGTATATAAGAAAGCAAAACGTCATTACTCCAACCAATGTGGGATTCACAACCTAAATACGTGTCACAAAAGTAACCCCATAAAAAAGTTGCTCTAATCACATGTCATCCTTTGTTGCCGTAATCATATGTCATATATGTTCACGCTGTTTTCTTCTTCTCTAATCAAGCTAGAAAAAATTGGATAGTACCTCAATGACTCAGGTTGGGTTAACCAACATCACTTAGTTTTTTAAACACCGGTAGTTAATATATCACAAGTGCATACAATCACTATGTCTAAAATAGTACGAAATACTTGGTATCAACTTTTGGTCCAAGTCACGAATTCCTTGAGGTATCAACTTCAACCTGAGAACAAGTTGAGAGCTTATATGAACTGACGATTTTGGTACGACCAGCAGGACTTAGTTACTAACACTCGTAGTTAATATATTACTAATGCATGCATTCACCATGTCTGAAATAGTATGAAATCGTGAGTTGAAAATGTTAGGCACAATTTATCAAGATATAGTAGTGTTAAGTATCTTTCGTTATATTCAAATCATTGTTGTTTGATATAACTCGAGATATGTAACAGAGTTTATATACAGATCAACTTTAAAAAGTGTGTTAAGTATCTTTCGTTAAGGTGGAAAGGGGAGTACAATACCAAATCAAGACTACAACGAAACTATACTCATGAGTCGTGACTATAGCGAAAACAAAACACAATTTATAACGAAACCCGTAAACCAAAATTGCTAAACATCATAACATTTTTTATCAAAAGACTTCAACCAGCAGAACAATTGATAACCATAACATAAATTACCATACATAATAATTGAATAGTCCCTAAAACGATGCAAAGATTAGAGTAAAAAATCACTATAATGTAACACCTCAACTTCAATAATCCACTATCATAAATCTCGAACTGTATACACCTACACTAGCTAGTAACTCATGTGGGACTAAAAAGTTTTTATTTTTTATTTTTTTATAAAAAAGGTAACCAGGCCAAAATTTGTTATAATTACCTTTTCTTTTAAAGCTATTAGAAATTTGATACTCGAACACACATATTTATTGGCAATGTTTGGAGTTGAATATCTCCCGCAGCATTTATTGTGAATAAATATAAATATCGCCTTAACTAGGAGGGAAAAAAAATAGTGTAGCAAGAATACTCTAATCTTATCGTCTTAACTAGGAGGAAAAAGAGCCCGGTTGGATCAAGTGGTTAACACCCTTGCAAGGTCGGAGGTCATTTTCTACCATTGATAAAACCGAAAGCAGCCTCTCTACCTTATGTAGGGGTAAGGCTGTCTACGTCTTAACCTCCCCCATACACTGTGGAAGACGGTATTAGGACCCATAACCCGTGAAAGACGGTATTGGGACCCATAACCCGTGGAAGACGGTATTGGGAGTTACTTTTTTTTATGGAACATTGATGGTGGGCCACTTACAAATTGTTTAAATCTTTTATATAATAAAATAATTACATCATTTCGAAGTGATTTAGTCAATTAATTCTTATTGAAAAAAAAATTTGGCCAATAAAAGAGCTTGATTTTGCCATGTAATCAAAATCGTGTGATGTGATTGGTTAATAAAAGTCAAAATTAAATTGATTTTGGTCAACCTCTAATTAATTTGGTGGAGAAATTTGGTTGAGAAGAAAAACACATAAAAACATAGGTGTCAAATTTGTGAAACAAAAACTTAAAAAAAGCGGGGGAAATTAATAAAACTTTAGTAGGTAAATTTTAAAAATTGCATAGAGTTAAGTGTAATATTATAAGTTTTCATGTTTTTTAATAACTTTGGAAATTAAACAAATATTCTCTTATACTTTATACTCCCTATACTTTATAAATTAAAAATACAATATATATATTGTTTTAAACTCCAACATATAATTATACATAAGATTATAAATATCGTTTTTTTCTATATATGTTTACTAAGGAATCATTGAATTCATATTAAAAGTATGACAAATGAGGACACGAATTTGAATATTAAATATTAAATACGGCTAAATTATTGAAAACGGTAATATAATTATCAAATTGTAAGTACGAGCTACTGTAATATGGAAAAAAACGTGATTGTACTTATAACAACTACTCATGTAATTTTTATTTATTTATAAAAGGATATGTATTTAAAAAAAAACTTTAAGGAGTATATTTTAACTTCTACAACGTTTATTATGTGCAACTAAACTCGCATCTTGTGTACATCATAATATCAATAGTGAAATTTAAATAGAAACATCAACTAAATATAATTGAATCTTTAGTTATCTAACATATTTTTTTTACGAAATTTGATTATACCAAATTCTAATGGATATTAACGGATAATGAAAAACTCGTGCATAAATATATAATTATATGTACTTACCTTTAAAGACATAACATTCAACAGTGATACAAAATAATTTTTTTTTGTCAAAACCCTGTACGTGCACATGTATTATAACTAGTAAACTGTAAAATAATTAAGTCGATTATAAGCAATAGTAGATTTATCATAAGCTAACACCTTATATTTATACTACATATAATATAAAAGAAAATAATCAAACCTTGAAAAGTGAAATGTTAAAAGTGAAAGGTAAAAAAAATATATGTTGTAATTAATACTCATATTAAAGGGAGATGATTTGCACACTCTCTAAATTGATTGGGACACTTTAAATTAGAGTGTTTGGACATTTATACCCTCATATCAATTTTACATATTTTCACTCTGTAAGGGTGTATATGTCCAAACACACTAATTTAAAGGGTCTCAATCAATTTGGAGAGTGTGCAGATCACCTCTCCTTATTAAAACACCTCATTACTTAAAAGTACAATAATTTATTCATATTGTATAACCAATTAAAAGCATATCTACCAAATTAAAAACAACCAATTAATTACAAAAAAGTACAATAAAATTTTTAGAATGCACAATTTAAACAAGGTACAATATAATCGAAATATAAAATAATTAAACACACTAATTAATGTTATTTTTAAAACATCCTAAAATGAAAAGTAAATGTTATTATACACATTATACAAATTAATAAAACACACAAAGCTTTATACAAGCTAACAAGTTGATGGTACATATAGTTTTGAAAATCAGATCGGACCAACGGGTTCAACTGGGAACCGGTCTCGCCACAGGTTCGGATAACCAATAATAGCTATCTAAATACAAACCAGAGAGGACCCGTTGCAACCGATACAAACTGGTGAATCAGTTCTCATTGAGATCTATTTCTCTGTTTAATCGTCACAGGGTATCCGCCGTCACAACGCGCGGATACCTTGCTATACTTTTGTGACAACTGGCAATTTAGGGAGTCTATTTTAGGTAACCGCATTACGTTAAACTAAACCGAGCTTTTGCCTTTAACACTATTTTTTTCGACCATGACTTGATTTTATATCGTCTATTGGTTTTTATGAATTACTTCACTATTGAATGAGTTATCGAACGAGTTTTAACTCTATTTGGTAGGCACTATTCGATTCGGCACTAGAAATGCCTAAAACGAGAAATAATGTAACTTTTAGACCGTAACTCGAAAATTGACAAATAAATAGTCAAAACTCATGGAAAAACATAAATAACAATGTTAGAAAGTCGAATGAACGTCGTGGGACAATCGAGTGACAATATATGAGCTCGGGAATGGGTAAACGGGATAGTTACGAAAAATTACAACTCCGACCCCCACCTTTACCCTAGCCGGCGCCCCCTTCCTCCTTTTTTCTTTATTTTTGAGTCCCTAGTCCCAAGTATAAATACCCCTCACCCTCCCTCACTAACTACTTTTGTTTCTCTCACTAAAAACACATACACACCCACTTCTCTCTCTACCTTCTCTCTCTAAAAACCCTAACCCTAAATAAACCCACCACCGCCGCCCACTATTCCGGCCAAAATCCGGCCACCACCGGCGAGTGGTACTACACCTCCACCACCATCTTGAAGCTCTCTTTCTCCTATTTCCAACCATATATTACACACTCCATTTGGACCTCCATAACACCTTCAAATCTTAAGATTAAGATTTGTACTTTTAGGGTTTTTATTCAATATTGTAGATCGGGCTTGAATAAGGTAAATGGAACATGGGTAACACTTGTTTTGGTCTTACAAAGCCACGTATGGGCTGATTTTGGTTCGACCCTATGATAAAATTTAGGTGTTTTGGTTTAAACATGGGATTTAGTCTAATTAATACTTAAATAAGCATGTAGCTAGTGTTTGGTAAGCATGTGGCGTATCATATTGTTGGGTTTTTGCATTTTAGGTCTAGTTTCATGTTTTTGGTTAGAATTGTTAATGGGTTTGATGTTTGGTTGATGATTGGAGGTTGTTTGATTGTGTTTCGATGTTGTGGTATTGATTTGGTAGTGTTTGGTTGGGTTTGGCATGGTGTACGAGCCACATAGGGCACGTACGTGGCCTTTGGGTTGCGTACGTGACCCACATGGACCTTGGGTCCGGGTCGGGTAGTTTTGGTAGCTTGTTGGTTGACATTGTTGGTGTTTGGATGAGACGCGTGAAGCCGAAAAGCTTCTAGAGCTTGTTTGGTTCACGTGGTCTTAACCGTGACCGTGTCCGTGTCATGACCATTAGGGTCATAACATTGGTTTCGGGTATATTTGGTTGATTAATTGGTTGGCGAGATTGTTTTGAGTTGATTTGGGATTGAATTGCGGTGTTACTTTGACTTTTTAGTCAATAGTTGACTCCGACAAAGCCGTAACATGGACTTTAGTATAGTTTGGACTATTGATTGATTAAAAGCCGAGAAGTTATGACTCGTGCTTGTAGACTCGCAACGAATAACAATATGAAACTAATATTGGAATTTGACGAAATATATATATGAAAATGCTAATAGACTATGAAACATTAATAATAAAAAGGTTTTTATACAAAAAATAACGATAACAAGAATTATCTTATTATTTACTATTTTAAACGGAAACTAACGACTAAAAATAGAAATGTTTTATAACAAATAAGTAATTAATGTTTCGAGTACACATTTATAGAAATGTGCCAATTATGGGCATTTAATACTAGTTTTTCAAGTATTTAGTTACTTACATATATGTGCATGAGTTACGGATAACCTAACGTTAATAGTGTCGATCCACGTGGGTAACGGACTTATTAGGTTGACGAATCTAATAAGAGCCCACTAGGTACGTTGGGTAACATTATTAATGGGTGAATTATCCTTATGACTCGTTAGGATGCGACCGGTTTATGGAATAATAAGCGACACGAATGAATAATTGAGTTTATCGAGTTAACGAATTCGATAAGGTCTACTATTTATTCCAAAACTTATTGGACTATGGAGCTTATCGCTTAGACGTTTCATTGTGTCGCATTGAGTCACATGTTGTGTTGTATGGAGTTGCATATTGTGTTGCGTAGTGTTGCAGATTGGTTGTTTGAGTGCATTCATATCATATTGAGTCGATACACCCACATGAGGATACCAAACACTAGGATTAAACGGTGAAATGAGACATTTTTGGAAATAACGAAATGGAATACATTATGGTAGATAACGGTGATTTTGGGAATTATATATTAAAACGAGTTTACATGAATAGGTTGTGCCGAGTCGATAGTTTTTGTGCCGTGATTAGCCGTTATCTTCTGCTAGTGTTTATTTGTGCGTTGCTTGCTTGAGGTGAGTTTCACAGCCTCACTTTTATCTTCGTTTTTAACTATATTGGGGTGAGAATCATGCTACTGTTTTTGGACCATTAAAACTATTTGGAGTTGCTTATATGCTTGACTGTTTAGATAGATGTGCGGTAGTTGTTTCCTTAGACTAGGTTAACCGTACCTAGCTAAGAGTAGATTTCTACCTCGACCTAGTCCGGGGTTGGTAATTGTTCTAGATTTTGCCACGACAGTGCTGGACTAGAGTCGCGGGGCCCGAGTAATCCCTGGATGCAGGATATGGTTGGTGATCCAGGTAGGATCGGTGTGTGCAAACGGTATTTATCTATCTTAGGTCTTGCATAGCAAATCAACTCTTACAGGTCCACTATAATTTTATTGAACTTAAACCTATGAACTCACCAGCGTAAGCTGACCTTTTAGCATGATTTCTCAGGTATTTGAAAGATGTTTGGAATACGTGATCGGTGGAATCTTGGCAAGAAGGCGGGGTTCAAGGATCATTTCTGACTCTGATAAACTTTGGGGACCTAATTTATTAAATCATGTTTTGGGCATAATATTTATACTTTTGGATTAAATGTTTTGAATATTCAAATTTGGGATTGGTTTTGAATGTTAAATGACTATCTTTTTGCTATACTTGTGTGAGATACCAATCAAATAGTAACGCCATGAAAACTAGATTAAGTCTTCCGATGTATCGAGATTTGGGGGTGTTACAACTTTATAAAGGAAAAACTAAAAAGTAAAAAATGAAATGTTGAAACTAAAAAAGGAAATGTTGAAAACATATATTTTAAAAGCAAACTATTAGTACACATCGAAAACTGGGTTGACCCGGGACGCTTCAAACTCGGTGGGTTGACCCGGTTTAATTTGACCCGTTTTTTACCCAAATCGTCGGGTTGACTCGGTGTAAATTGACCCGTTTTTCCACCGAAACGGTTCATCCGAGTCGAACCGGGTTTCAAAACATTATGTTTAATCCCCAAATCTTCGAACTTTTATTATTTTTCGTTTATAACCCCATAAACTTATTGCTAACATAAAATGATATGTCGCTATACAATCCCGTTGTTATGCACGGGTACTCGTCTAGTATATAGTAAAAGATAGATTACGTAAAAGGACAAAAAGTTGTTCAGTTACATTACTCATCACGTTTACCTTCATCTGCCGATTGTTACCGTAGGCGAAAGACACATACTACAAGATAATGTTTATTTCTACTTATCCCAATTTTGGACACCCAAGCTATATAAAGAATAAAATTTTCCTTCCTCCACCAATGTGGGATTCAAATCATAAAACAAGTCTCACATAATGGCATAACAACTATTTCTCTTTTCTGTAATCAAATATTAACTATGTTCTTTTCACGCATTACTTTTTTTTCTTCTCTTGTCAAACTTGTAAAAGTTGATACCAAATTCGAATAAGGTTATTTTTTGACAATGCAATAGGAGTCGGATATCCTCCATGAATAGTACCTCAATCACTTAAAAATTTGGTTAGACTTGTATCTTATCATTTTGATTTATTTTTACTTATTCTAAAGCCAATTATCAATTCCATCTGTTATTGTTGCCATAAGCGGTTGAATATGATAATGATCTTGAGTCTTAAGAGTGTCTTAGGTATCTAATTTACGTACATTCCAGGCCCGGATTTGGACCTCACAAAGTTAAGGGGTACCGGTTTTTCTTTTTTTTTTGGGTAAAGGGGATACCCCCGGTAAAATCCGTTACTCAAAAAAGCATTTAAGTACATAGGATGTGAGTGATTCCCACATCGAAACCCGTTACAAAGACGGGAACCAAGCGTAACCATAACTAGCATAAGAAAGACATGCCAATGAACAACTAAAAAAGGACAAGAAGTAAATCTAACGTTTAAACTAACCTGGAAGATTTATATCCATCGCATCAGAGAATGCGCGTTATTCTGGAGATAAACCTTGAAGGTCATAAGTGTCATAAAAATCATAATCTTCATCCTTGTGTAAGCTACGATCATATGCACCCCCACTAGTCGTGGACTGAGATGCTCATCATAAACATCTTCGACTTCATCATCACTGTCCGAAATAATCAAATTCCCAACCTTACAAAACGGATTACCTACCGGTTTTTCTTAAAGCCCGATAGTATATATGTGTGTGTGTATAGGGCCTGTTTCAAGAGCACAATCAAAGAAATTCTATGTGACCTTCAATTAGTTATTCAGAAGATCCATATTACTCGAATTACATGAGACGAATATTAACATAGTGTATTATACAACTAGTCATGCACGTACTGTACATCAACTACCAATAACATCACATCATATATATATAAATCACAGAACATATAAAGCAGTAGCAGATATATCATAAGCAATAAGCTAACAACGTATGTAGAAAAAAAGATAAAACCATTTGAAATGAAAAAAAAAGTTGTTAAATTACATTAACTGTCATCTTTGTTGCACACTATTCGTTCTAATTTTTTAACGGAATGCGAGAGACAGAGATAGCATAATATTTGTTTCAACTTATCATTGCTTTTTCCACCAATGTGTATAAGGAAGCAAAGTTTCACCATATGACCAATGGGGGTTTCAAAACTTAAGAGAAGTTTCACAAAAGGAACCCAGAAAAAGTTGCTCTAAAGACATTACACCGTCTGATATCCTAATCATATACTCATTTATGTTCACATTGTTTTCTTCTTCTCTAATGAAGCTAGAGACAATTGATACCAAACTCGAATACGATTATTTAGTGGCAATGCAGTTGGAGTTGGATATCCTCCATTGATGGTACCTCAATTACCCGAAAATTTGGCCAAATTTATATTGTATCATTATGATTTAGTTTTAGTTTTACCTAAATGATAACCATTATTTACAATTGCATATGTTGTTGGTTGCGAAAAGCGGTTGAGTTTGATATTGAGCTTGAGTCTCAAGAGTGTGTTAAGTATTTGTTTTGTGTATATTCCTTAAGGCTAGCTTTACAGATCTTTTTCTATCAAGTTATAGAAAGGTTACGTATTCATTTTCTATCGAGTTAATGGCTTCTAATGGTTTGAGATATGTAAAAAATTGGTTTGCTTTCGGATCCAATTTTTAACTAATCAAGCAAAATGAGAAGAAGACTTAAACCATCAAAGTGAGAGGAAAATTTTGCCAAGAAAATGTGTTTCAAAAAAGCACATGACCTCATTGAAGTAAATAGCAATGTTTTGTGTTGTATGTAGCAATCTATACATAACTCATCTCAACTATTCAAAATAAGATTTTCAGGATTTTTCAGGTATGTTATTGTTCCTTTATTAGGTTTTTAATATATTTTTTTAGCATACTTAATCAATGGTTACGTTTTATAACATATATATGGATCATAAAAAGTTCAGTAAATTTGTAGAATTGTGTTAAAATTTTGATTAAAGAGCTAAAGAACTTCTCTTCTGAGTTAAACTACAACAATAAACAATTACTTCAACTTCATATTATGTCCATCTTTAGATCTTTTAAATTAAGTGGTTGTTCTAGATTGTTATCCGAGACTATGTATAGAATGAATGAGTGGTGTACGAGCGTGATATATCGTTGTAAACAAAAAGACTCAGTGCATCGCATGGGCCATGTTGACTAGTATATAAAATAAGAGCACAAGGTATCATGCATACGAATAATACGTTATTGGTATGTCACATCAGCGCCACATCATCCCTTTCTAATAACGCACCAATAACTAAAACATCCCTCCCTCAGAACACACCACTAGCATGTTATTTGATTCCTAGCGAGGTTGCTGCCCCCAAACTTATGAATAAATTGGCAGATATATATTTCGGTCGGGTTACCCAAACTGTTGAATCTACATTCCATCTTTCTCCTCGACAGATGGCTTTATGGAGTTCACTGAAGGAGGATCATACTTCAGATTGGCTTAGGGTGGCTCCGATATCTGGATTGGGACAAACTATGAATGCTAGGGCTTATCGTTGTGTGTTGTGCTATCGATTGGGTGTTCCTCTTTTCACTGTTCAGGTACCGTGTTCAGCCTGTTCTAAGGTATTTACTGGAGATATTTATGGGGATCATGCTGTTTCGTGCGCGGGTTTTGTTGGCATTAAACATCGGCATAACCTTGTGCGTGATGTTCTTGTTGATATATGCTCTAGGTCTGGAATTTCAGCTCGTAAGGAAGTGGACGTTGGGCTTTATGGAGATAGGGACAGATCCTTACGACCGGCTGATATATTACTTTACTCTTGGGATAGTGGGCGTGATGTATGTGTTGATCTTACGAGATCGTCGCCCTTGACGCTAACTGATGACTGATTTTATGCCGATGCGTGTTATTGATGCCGCACAATGTAAACGCGTCAAGTACGATGCCAAATGTGCGGATATTGGATATGGGTTTCTCCCCTTTTCTTTTTCTTCTTTTGGAGAACTTGAGAAGGATGCAGTAACCTTACTAAAGCGTATTTAGCGATTCTCTATGACTCAAGACATTGGAGCGCGTGCTGCAGTTCATATTTTTAATAGGATTGGTTTTGTCATTGCTAGAGGTGTGGGGGCCCAGTTGGTTTCTCGGCTTCCCACTAATTTTCTGTAAATCCTATGAGTTTTTATAATTAAAAAAAAAAAAAAAAATAATAATAATAATAATAATAATAATAATAATAATAATAATAATAATAATAATAAAACAAAAACATTTGGCATGAGCCAGTCAAATGGCTTGGGGTTCCTTTGGCTCACGAATGGCACAACTGGCGGTATAGTTTGGCTCGCAAATGGCTTGAAAAAAAATGAACATTTGGCACGTTAAATGCATTAATACCGTGTGCTCTAATAGACTATTGAAAATGACAAAAAGTTATTAAGTTACATTAATTCTTGCCTTCCAATGAGCCGTACCGTAGTACGGTTTCCTATGGTACGGTAAACAAGAAGACAACAACATTATGTTTATTTCAACTTATCATAACTTTAAACATCCGAAGTATATAAGGAATCACAATTTTATTCCTCCGATCAATGTGAGATTCAAACTTTAGAATAAGTCGCACACAACTAGCCCATTAAAAAAGTTGCTCGAACCTTTTGTTCTCATATACAATTACATATGTTCTTTTCACGTTTTCTTTCTCTCTTACCAAAGTAGAGAAACTCGATATCAAACTCGAATACGGTTACTAGTGAAAATGCAATTGGAGTTGATATCCTCCATGGATAGTATCTCAATCATCCAAAAAGTTGGTCAAACTTATATCATATCGTTTTAATTTTCTTTATGTCTTACTTATATTAAAGCCAATTGCCAATTGCATATGTTATTAGGTTGCGAGAAGATCAAAGAGAGAGTATACATCAGTCAAAAGTTGGTTAATTCAGTTGGAGTTTACATCTATGCGAAATTGATTGTAAAAATGTCTTACGATGCAACATATGACATGTCTCATCTTTGGGATGAATGAACTTTGTTTGAATATCAAATACATGTTTTATCATTCACATTTGAAAATAATTCGAGTTGCCACGGATAATTTGTGATTGACGGACCCAGAAAAATAAAATGTGGGGGGCAAATTTTTTTTCTACAATAGCAATAAAATGCGAAAGAAAAACTAAGATCGTAATGATAAATCGTGTTTACTTAGATATTAAAGATTTATAAGGCTTTAGAGTGTTGAATGTTGGATTTTCGTATGTGAGTGGGGGGCAATTTGAGTTTTTAGTGGGGGTCACTTTCGAAAAAATGTCAAAATTAAAAAAAATTTACACTATAATCTCAACTTTTTCGGCTAGCCATGGGGGGCAACGGCCCCCCATAGTTCTAACATAGGTCCGTCCCTGAATTTGTCGTGAGGTAACTAACTGAGTATACAATTGACAAAACACTTGAGACATCCTTCATTTACAATAATCAGAGGCTACAAGGTTGCCTTGTTATTATCAATGAAAAACACCATCTCCGCTGGAAAGTGGACAAAGTGATCAACTATTTATCCGAAATTAATCCTTAGACGCATGATGATTAGCTTCTAAAATTAAGTTTAAAACGACAAGGCCTAATAAGGAATTGCCTGACACCAAACGCGTAGTAAGGTTGTATGCCCTTGATCTAGAGATTCCACCCAAACGAGAATATATCAACGAGCAATCAAACCCCCGAAAATGTCAAAATGTTAGGCAATTTCTACCTAAAATGATATATAGTTATATATATAAATATTAAAAAAAATTCCTTAAAATGTTAAAAAGTTGTTATTTCACATCAATAACTATTTCCGGCTTTTGTATAACCTACCATTTCCTACCACGGAAATGATATGCAACGGACATCAGAAAGCAACATAATGTTTATTTCAACTTATGAAAGTTTTGAACACCCTAAGTATATAACGAAGCAAAATTTCATTCCTCCAACCAATGTGGGAGTAAAACCTTACAACAAGTCTCACACAACTAGCCCCATAAAAAAAGCTGCTCTATGGTCACATATTGTTCTCTTCTTCTCTTATCAAGCTAGAGAAAATTGAGACCAAGCTCGAATATGGTTATCTAGTGACTGTTGGAATATGTATATATTTATAAAACCGTGCATGTCCGGATTCGAACTAGTTACCACGGGATTGCACACATTACGAATGAGAATTAAAGTTAATAATTAATTTTAATTGATTACGATTAATTATTATACAAAACTCGTCTAACGATCGTTAAGTATTTAACGGAAAATAACTAACGACCGTTAAATGTGAAAGATAAGGACTAAAGTGTAATTGGTTAACAAGGCAAGTTATGGAAACCCTTTGTGGGCTGAATTTCGTCCAAGACAAAGGGGGGAGGGCTCAACCCAACCTTGAACCCTAACTTGTTCCCTAAGTGTCCTAAAACCTATATAAGCAAAGCTATGTTTAGGGTTTTAGGTTAACTTTTGTGCACACATTTAACCTAATTACTTTTCTTCTTTTTCTCTTGCAAATAACGACCAACCCTCCTCCTTAGGGAGTTTGGTTTTGTTTTTCTAAAACAAGGTTTTGTAGATCTAGCAATCTCTTTAATTCGTTTGTTAATTCGTGTGTACAAGAACGTGGTATAACACACTATTGTTACATCAATTGGTTTGAGTTATAAAACGGTAAGGGATAACTCTTTAAACCACTTTGTCACATCCATTGAAGAGATCTACAAATTGCAAGAGTTATGTTACGCATCTTCAGTTAATTATTTATTTGTTATGATCTTAAGTCTTTCGCTGTGTACTCTGTGGTGTCTACATGTTTTATTGTTATTCATGTATTATAAACTCAATAGTGGCATCACGAGCCTTGTATAACAAGTAATTAATTAGTGAAACACATAATTAAAATAAACATGAGTGTGTTATTATTTGTTTGCATAGATCTAGGGTTTGCAAAACCTAAACCCTAATTTTTTAGGGGGGGCGTTTTTTTGGTGCCCTAATTAGGGTTTTGTAAACTAAAGTTTTAATTGGATTAGAAACCCTATGATGCATGCAATTTTATGTGTATTGCGTAACTCTGTTTAATTGCATTAATTGTTAAGTGTAATTTTATGTCCATGATAATTATCTGCATGTTTTATCATGGATCTGCTTTTATTATATGTTCTACTTGTTTAAGTGATATACACTAAATTATGATAGATCTAAAATTGGGGAAGACCTCAATCATTATTAATTTAATCAATTATGTGTTATGTGGTATGTATTTAATTTTGACTTACGCAATCGATGAATCGATGCATGTGGCTCACCTTGTACATTGATGAAAACGGGTAAAAGTCTTAATTAAATATATGCATATTGACAGATCTAGAATTGATTATTAATAGAATTTATCAAAAACGTTTGCATGTGGCTATTTGATATGCATGACTTATTTTTTGTTATGCATTCATTGCTTATTTATTTATTTTTATAAATACGTGCTTGTTTGTTATGTGTAACAAGGGTATTTTTTACAAGAAAAATAAACTGACCTAAACAATTATGAAACATGTATTTTTAAGCATAGTAATCATAATCGTTTAATTGATTGGTGACTTTGGTACAAATGGTCTGAACGGCTCACCCATTAAGAATGAACTATAAAGGAGTTAATAAAGAAGTGCGCATACACAATCGAAAGGATGTCTAAGGTTATGCTTTAGCGCTTACCTGGCCCCCTCCCCTGAAGTTCGAATGGAGCTACTTACTAAGCCATTAAATGTGCAAGCTCATCTTAAGGGCGAATTAGTTTTAATTCCATGCGCCACTTCGGTGGTAATTATCCGAAATACTAAGTGTTTACACTTATGCAAAAGTACGGTATAATGGATGATAATTAACACTAAATTCCTTGATTGGTGAATCCAATACCTCAATTAAAGTTTGATAATGAAAAGCTTATAAATTAAAACAAGATATAAATGTTTTAATAAAACCTATGTTACGAAGATGAATGCATGACATCTTTGTACATATTTGATTTGACATCAAAATCATTACCCTTAATTTAAGTTATATGCCATCCAGCGAAACGGAAACACCTAAGATTACCTTTTATTTGTGTGAGAACGTGATTTAGATCGTAATCAAAGGGTAAAATATCTACGGACGCGAGAAGCGGGCATGGATGATTTTACAGTTTCTTAAGTTGGACAACTTAATTGAGCTTTGTAGTGAGAACTGACAACTCAAGGCATAAGATGGGGATCAAACATGTTTACATGGCAATTGAAATTGGCTAAATGTAAATCCCATAAATCTAGGAATTGCAATTTGAAAATTGGCAATTGAGGTTCGACTTGTACCATTTTGAATAATTTCATTACTAGCGCATTAACCGATGTGATGAAACTATGTCAATTTGGATCCTAGTTTTCAAGTGAAAATTAAATGGTTATATGTTTATGAACCATGGGTATTTAATTTTCTTGAAAAGGTTAATTATCGAAAATATTAAAATTAAATTTTGTAATTCTTTTGAATGTATTAATGCAACATTTAACCAGAACGTGGTTTAGTCTTTGATCAGTAAATTGATCCATTCTGCTTTCAAACAAATGTTTGATCGAGAATAATTTACTGAAAAGACAAACGAAGTCTCTTTTCCATGAGAGAAGCATGAGACTCAATCCTATTCCTTTTCATGAATGAGAAAGGTATAATAGGAACATTTGAATTGTCTAAATTCTAATGTAACTCATTGCAATGAATTGCACAACTTATTTTCCATAAAGATTTCATTACCCTCATTTGGTGAATGAATTCTTGTGTAACAAACATGAATGTTGGTTAAGTGGAAAACATGTATATGAGTTACAAAATTAGAAGCTAGACAAATTACCGCGAAAATTGGTAAAAGGCAAACTAGCATATTTTATCTAGTTGTTTTGCTTTAACCTTTAAAGGTGCTACATACCAGTATGGGCATGGTAGGCCTAAGTAGGAAGAAATTGCATACCTAATTTTTCGAGTTAATAACATTGATGGATAACCCATCATTCACAGAGTAGAATACACCTTTTAGTACCTAAGTAATGATTACGTATGGTTCTTCAAAAGTGTAGGAAAGTAAAAAAGCAAGCAAGTTGGTTTCACTGGTTATACAACACTTACAATGTTGTCGATTCGGGAGCATTTGTGTTGCATCATGAATAAGAAGTTGTTTTATTGATTTTAATTCAAGGAGCTACATGCTTTATTTCCTGTGTAGTAACCCAGATTATCTTCAAAGATAATTACTTTCCAATTGTAGACACTTATGTTTTTAATGATAGTCGTGTACGTTTCCTTACTAAACAATATAGTTCTACATCTACTTGTTATATCTATGACACAAATCATATTAATCAAAAAAACAAACGTGTATCGTGTTGTTTATCTGCTACATGATGTTGTTCCATACACAAGTGGGAGAAATCTTTATTGTGTGCAAGGTACAACACATATAAATATGATTTAAATGGATTCTCTTGTCCGCAAGGTAAGAGAGTAACGTTCTAATAGGAAGTATACATTTAAATATGTATGATTGCCCTATTAAGAACATGTGTCAAGATGATAACAAAGACTACTTTATTTTAAATATTTATGTCATTCAATATTTAAGAAACACTTGTAGTTACAATTTATGTTACGTGAGAACATGAACTAGATTGTAGCCCAAGGTAAAATACCCACGTGTTGTGAGAACGAGCATGGATGATTTTGCAGTTTCTTACGTTGAACTTTTCATGGAATGACATAATTAAATGAAGTAATTTAATACTACTTTGAATTTAAGTATTCGTTGAATGACTTAAATATATGTAGTAAATATTAACTTGAAATTATTAATTGAAACCCGTGGTGGTGTTCATAATTACTTTAATTATAAATGTTTATGATTTTGTAAAGTCACAAACATGAAGTCTTTTAATACAAGACTTACAATATAAAGTAAGACGTTAACTTGCTATGTTTTAAGACATATACATGAAGTCAATGAGTTGATCAATGACTTATAACGTATAGTGGGATTATAACATATGTTTTTGACTTGGTAAAAAATACTTGAGTTATAATGCATGCAATTGATTTGGTAATTCTATTGTACCATTAAGTTTTACTTTGTTGGTAAATAGGATAAACCAAAGAGTAGATGGTTATCTTAAATATTGTTAGATTAATCTTACAATATTAATTCTAATGAAATACCATAGTCTTATGGTATGTTCAGTTAGAAGAATCAAAATTTATTGGCATTGTTTGATTCAAGATAACTATAGTTTCTTCCAAAAGTTATCAAGGTTAGTAGATTGAGTATAGATTGAATATACTCAATAAGACTCCAACCTAGAAGATTAATAAGACACCATTTTTATGGAAAGTGATGAATCACATTAAGTCTTATAATGAAGTTCTGAATTTGTTAAACTACTTGTAAAGTGGGTTGTAACAAACCAATGCCAGGATTGTAAATGTTATTTTTGTAATATCCCAAAAGAGAACAATGTATTGTTGCTCTACTTGCTAAACTATTTAAAGGTAATCTTTAAATTGTTAAAGGCAAGTGGGAGTTTTGTTTAGATCTTGAAAGATTAAATTACAAAATACATAATCTTCTTAAATACACTTGCAAATATCATGATGAGGCTAAACATGTAAATGATAGACCTCAATATGATGGAATTGTCATTCATAGATCCGTAAGGATATCTCAGATATTTAATATGCTGAGGAATATGAGTTACAGGATCATGGTAAGCTTGTTAATCATAATGATAAATTTACCAAATGTTGAATTATGGTAAATCAATCATACTATGAATGTTGAGATGCTGTCCATAAAGATAATCAACTTTAGATACTTGGTTTATCTTAATAATGAATATGAGTTTCTTCAAAGGATGGAAACCCTAGTGGTTTAAATCTTTATGTAGAAATCATATGGACAATATTGTACACATATTTAATGCATGTCTAGTGATAATAATATTAATCATATTTAAGCAATTAACTATGATTGAATATTATTTTCTAGATACATTAAATAAAAGTATAAAGATTATAATTGTCATACTTAGTTTCATTGATATGAAATTTTGACAATAAATATCAAAACTCTTTATTGTGGAATTACTTTTGCGAGGACGATAAGTAATACAAAGTAGTTTTATGAATTCAAATAATCTTTGAATATGCACAAACTGCAAGAATCCATGAATGGATATATGCATGCATCCATGAGATGATTCTTATGTTTGATATTAAATCCATGTTTGATTTAATAATTAAAATAAGATAGCTCATAAATATTCCTGAAAGCTAGTGGGAGTGTTATTTTAAATCTTATATGTTGTATGGGCAACTACATTCCACCAAAATTAAGTTTTTGTTGGGAATGAAACTTCGTTTGTAAGATTTGAAAATAAGACATACAACCTTGGAATATATGTTTATTACTATAAACATATGCGGTAAATAAATGAGTCTAAAAGAACATGATGGATACATATCTTTGACAAGATAGAATATGAATGAGATCTTAAAGTCTAACTTGAAGATTCATCATGTACATCATGTTGTGTATAAGATTGTTGTATCATGCTTGATTACAAGATGGTTTGACAACATTGAAAGTTGTTAGTGTAATAAATATTTTAAAAGGAATATGTTTGGATTTAGAATCACATTCCACAGTCTGGAGATGCTTCTAGATTCTATGGATGAAAATATGAAAATTATTTCATAATTGTCATTGCCAACAAACTTGAGTTTTGGTAGGCACCAACATTACACTATAACTGTTCGAAGTTTACGGATGTTTAAAGAGCATATTGTTGTACACAATGATGCTGGTATAATTGAGATGACACTCAATTCTAGTCATGGTATCCTTGATGATGACCATGTTGACTAATTATGCTCAACTAAGAGCATAGTTGCATTATACATTAAAGAATAAAGAATACTTTAAAACTTTAAAGTTTGAAAGATGATTGTCATAAAAAGTGGTTCAAAGTTATCACGACCTTATGGAATGATATGACAATATCAAGATATATGTAAACACATACAAGAAATTCACTTATTGAAATTTTGAAATAAGTATTCTCAAAATTCCTATAGATCAAAGTTAGTGAAATTATGCCCTTGTCAAGTATGATTATCATGACTGAAGGCAAAATTCATTAACTAAGAATGATCAAGCATTGATCATTTAGTATTTGGATTAAAGGATATTGTAAACATTATTATTGAAATGAAATAAAGTATTTTGTTATGTTTATTATTCATTTATTATGATGTTGTCCTATATTTGCATGTTTAAATCATTGAATAACTTAAGTTATTCTAAATAGTCTATTGTCAATCAATAACATGGGAATGATATTGAATTAAGACAAATCTGAGTATTAGTTAGAGTATACTTGAAAGTATGTTGATGCGTAGCATGACTAATTTCAGATGATATTCAATGTATTGAGTATAGGACTTATCCCAACCGCATGATAATACTTTTGGGTCCTTATTAAGTATATCATGGATATTTATCCTCCGACTTGAGATGCCGAGATATGTCATGGATGTAGTGCATTCGTGAAGCAATCCTATACGAATCGTAGTTATAAGGGTTGTTTTCGCGTTAAGCAAATTCTATGAACTCGCTTTTAGTCAAATGGGATTTGTTTCTTCAAATTTATTTTGAAGTATAATACTACTCGGGCCCCTCAGAGGGTTGTTAAGATGTTTGCATGGTCATGCCCAAGGTCTTCGAATATGTTCAAGAATTGGTAATCTTGATCAATCACATAAAACGAGAAACAGAATAGTTAATTAAGAAATGAGTGAGATCCATATTCTTATTAACATGGTATTAGAAACAAAAGGATGAATATGATGATGAATCATCGAAACTTGGTTTTTCTCCAGAAAACCATACACGAGTTGTACCGAGCATTGGCGTTAGACGCTAACCAATGTCATTACACGTTTTATGAACATATCCAAGTGGAGTGTTGGAATATGTATATATTTATAAAACCGCATGTCCGATTCGAACTCGTGACCGGATTGCACCACATTTAATGAGAATTAAAGTTAATAATTAATGTTAATTTATTGCATAATTATTATACAAAATCGCCTAACGATCGTTAAGTATTTAATGAAAAATAACTAACGACCGTTAAATGTGAAAGATAAGGACTAAAGTGTAATTGGTTAACAAGGCAAGTTATGGAACCCTTGTGGCTGAATTTCGTCCAAGACAAAGGGGAGGCTCAACCCAACCTTGAACCCTAACTTGTTCCTAAGTGTCCTAAAACCTCATAGTGTTAAAGCGTTTAGGTTCTTAGTGCACACATTTAACCTAATTGCTTTTCTTCTTTTCTCTTGAATAACGACCAACCCTCCTCCTTAGGGAGTTTGGTTCTGTTTTTCTCAAAACAAGGTTTGTAGATTCTAGCAATCTCTTTAATTGCTGTTAATTGCGTGTAAAGAACGTGGTGTAACACACTATTGTTATATCAATTGGTTTGAGTTATAAAACGGTAAAGGATAACTCTTTAAACCACTTTGTCACATTCATTGAAGAGATCTACAAATTGCAAGAGGTATGTTACGCATCTTCAGTTAATTATTTATTTGTTATGATCTTAAGTCTTCCGCTGTGTACTCTGTGGTGTCTACATGTTTTATTGTTATTCATGTATTATAAACTCAACAGTGACAATGCAATTGGAGGTGTAAATCCTCCATGAATAAAACCTCAAACACCCAAAAATTTCGCCAAATTTATATCGTATCGTTTTGATTTACTTTTAGGTTTACTTATATAGTTGTACTAAAAACTATTTGTTAAAACTCTCTGTTAGACCACCATTTTGTCATATTTATTAACAGGATGCTAGTCTTTCATTACATAAACTGTTAATAAATAGAGAATATGGATAATATTTTCCTGTAAATTTGGACAAATTTTATCAACTTGGGTTGGGTTTGACTAACATCCCTTAGTTTTAAACACAGGTAGTTAATATATTACAAGTGCATACAATCACCGTGTCTAAAATAATATGAAATCACGAGTCAAAGTTGTTGGCGTATAAATTTTGGTCCAAGCAACGAATCACTTGAATCATTCACACAAATAAATGAGAGCTTCATTGAACGGCTAATTTTGATAACAACCAGCAGACTTCGTTTTTAAACGTTCAGTTGTTGATATTTGTGGTATTAACTTTAAATTGATAAAAAGTTGAGAAATTATATTAATTGTTAGCTGGCAACGTTGGAATGCTATTTTTTCTCTTTCAACATCATACACCAACATCATAACACTAATGTCAAAATATGTGACCGACATACACCACTCTATATGACCTAGCAAAATTTCTTTACTTTAACCCATGTGGGCAAGGCTGTCAAGATCGTAATCCCGCGTAAGATCGTTTTTGTCTTTGCAAGATCGAGATCGTAGGATCGGATCGCGATCCTACGATCCTACCAATTTGTCATAGTTTATAAACATATGATAAACGAGTCAAATTGTTTTACATTTCTACTCAACGTCAAAGATAAATTCATATAATATCCTCTTGAAAATGATAAAGTTCAAATTTCAAACACCAAAGTAATAATAAAACACAAAAAAATCAAGTTTCAATCGTTAAATTAACGATTTAGCAGAATAATATTACATAAAATGAGTCCTCAATGTCTCAAAACATATGAGCCATCTACATGATTTCAAGGAAACAAACACTTATTAGTGGCATTCAAAAACATACCATTTGATTAGTTTAATCACAATGAAGTAAAGTAAATTGAATTATTGAACACTTTTAGATATTTATTTAGAAAAATAGAAAACTAGGTATAAACTATAGTCTATTTAGAAAATGAACAACAGTGGTTTACTTATTAGACATTAGTAAAACACACGTTTGTTTTTTCGCCTAAGCAAGTGAGATGGACTTAAAAAATTTATAAAAAAAAAACTTATTAGACATTAGTAAAACACACGTTTGTTTTTTAGCCTAAGCAAGTGAGATGGACTTAAAATATTTATAAAAAAAATGAACTCGGATCGCGTGACGATCCTACGATCTTACGTGCGATCCTACGATCTTACTTACGATCCTACCATATATGCGATCCTACCACGATCCTACACGATTTTAGCTAGTGAACACGTAAACTCGTACGATCCTACGAGTTTACACGCGATCTTGACAACCTTGCATATGGGACTAAATACTTGGTTTTCAGAAAAGTAATTACTAAGAAAAACGTTGTTCTCAAGATTCAAGACACAACACATTGTTACTCTTCTAAAGCTATGAGAAAATTAATGCCCAACTCAAATACCTATTAAAAATAGTTCCTAACACATTATATGTGGGAAGAGAGATTGTAAAGGGTTGTGTAAAGCGGTTTAGTTTAATATTCAGCTTGGTCTCCAAAAAGAGTAATAAGTATTTGTCGTTAGAGATGAAATATACCAAGTCAAGACTACATTAAGTTAAATCTCGAACCATATACACCTACATTAGCTATTAAAAATTTGAGAATCAAACACCCGTATTTAGTAGCAATGTGATTTTAGTTGGATTTTACCTGCAACACAATTTGTTCCGATGATAAATGCTTAGAAAAATTTATTGTATAATTTTGATGAATGTTAGTTCGTTCATATTTATAAGTAAGTCAATTATAGGCAATATCATAATATCATAAGCTGACACCATATACTATAAAAGATGAGTTTGTCATAACTTATATGTTTGGCGAGAGCTTATGAGAGGCTTATTGAGGCTTGGGCTTTTAAAATAAGTCGGTTAATAAAATAAGTCTTGTTTGTCACACAGGCCTTATGGAGGCTTATGGCTTATGAAATAAGTCGTAAGCCACCATAAGCCCAAGCCCATAAAATGAGGCTTATAGGGGCTTATAGCTTGTTAAATTACTTTAATACCCTTTAAAATATAATAAATTATTACCTAAATGCTAAATATATGTGAATTTAATTTGATGTACTTTTATACATATGTCCAACAATGAGAAAAATAAATGCAATAGCTAAATGATGATGAGCCATATCAGTCAGCCATAAACTTTGGGTTTGTGGATGGAATCTCCCAAGAAGGGTTAAAATGGCCTGCTCCTTGGGAGGTACCAAATAAATGACTACTTGAATCGGGATTTTAAGCATAAAGATTCCACTGACCTGTAAAAAGTGGGCCTAGCCTTTGGGGATGTGGTAATACATCTAAGAATTTATTCCATCGAACGTACTCCCCTCGGATGCAGAACATAAATAAGTGTCACAAAAGTAACCCCATAAAAAAGTTGCTCTAATCACATGACACCTTTTGTTGCTGTAATTATATATCATATACGCTCACATTGTTTTCTTCTTCTCTAATCAAGCTAGAGAAAATTGATACCAAAATCGAATACGATTATATAGTGACAATGCAAATGGATGGTACCTAAATCACCCAAAATTTTGGCCAAACTTATATGGTATTTTTACGGTAGTGTTAAGACTTGATATTACATTGTTTAGTTCAATCACAATTTGCATCTATTGTGGCATATTCTTTATATGTTTTCTAACAATGTAAGGTTGGCAAGATGGGCGTGGGTTTGCGAGTTGGGTAACACATCAAAATACAAGTACTTTTCTTTGTAGGAGTCGGGTACTCAGGTTGCCCAAATTGGATAGCTGTTTTTTTTTTTTTTTTTTTTTTTTTTAATTATTATTTTTTTTTATTTATTTATTTCTATAGACTTGGACAAAATTTGTTGACTCGGGTTGGGTTGACCAACATCACGTTTTTTAAACACTGGTAGTTACAAGTGCATACAATCACTATGTCTAAAATAGTGCGGATAATCGAGTAAAAAAAACGTTGGCACATAAATTTTGGTCCAAGTCACGAATTACTTGAGGTATCCAACTTCAACCTGAGAAAAAGTTGAGAGCTTATATGAAATGCCGATTTTGATACGACCAACAGCACTTAGTTACTAAGCACTCGCAGTTAATCTATTACTAGTTCATACAATCACCATGTCTAAAATAGTTTGAAATAATGAGTTGAAAATGTAAGGCACAATTTATCATGAAATACTAGTGATACCACCATTGTTGTTTGATATAACTCGAGATATGATACCACAGTTTGATATTCAGCTCGACTTTAAAAAGAGTGTGAAGTATCCGTTGTTAAGGAGGAAAGGGGAGACTATACCAAATCAGACTACAACGAAACTATACTCATGAGTCATGACTATAGCGAAAACTAAACACAATCTGAGCCATATCATATTTTGAATTTATCACTATAAGTCTATAACCAAACCCGTAAACCAATAATTGCTAAACACCATAATCTTTTCGATGAAAAGACTTTAACCAGCAGAGCGATTGATAAAGATTAACTTCGATATAGAACTAGTGGTGTATCTATACAATGAAAATGAAATGAAAGTTTGGGCGGGAAAATCAGTTGTGTTCTGTTCTTGCTTGTTTGACCCTTTATCTTGACTTTTGTAGACTTTTGTTGACCTTCAATTATGATTCATATTAATATCTTCCCTTTCAAATATTACTTTTCCTCAAGTAATCACAATCAAGCATCCATATCAATAAGGAAGGAAATCTAGCAACTAGGTCTTCATATAACTACCTGCATTATGCATTATATTGCCTCTTTTAGCCAACTTTCTGTCCAAAAAAGCAAAGGGTTCTAATGCTATCACTCCATCTTTATGGAACTTAGGCAAACTAGCTGGTGTACTAGATGGAACGCCTTTATGCAACTTCAATTGGGATCGGCAAGACGGCAACTCCAGTTTATAGGCAACTTCAGTTATGATTCATATCAAAGTTTGATATTTAGCTCGACTTTAAAAAGTGTGTTAAGTATTCATTGTCAAGAAGGAAAGGGGAGTATTCTACCAAATCAAGACTACAACGAAACTATATTCATGAGTCATGACTATACCGAAAACTAAACACAATCAAAGGCGTATCCGATTACTAATTAATCACTATAACCAAACAAGTAAAGCAATAATTGCTAAACCCTATAACACTTTCAATCAAAAGACTTCAACCAGCAGAGCAATTGATAGCCATAACGCAAACTACCATACTTCAAACTTGAACAGTCCTTAAAACGTTCTAAGATTAGAGTAGAAAACTTGTATAATGCAGTACCTGAACTTTAATAATCCAATATCACAAAACTCAAACAATATACACCTACGTTAGCTAGTTAAATTCCGCTTCTTTGATTCATGTGATTGGAGTTGGATATCACCCGCAAGTCACAACACAATTTATTATGAAGAAAGAAAATATTGTATAATTTTGATGAGTGTTGGTTTATTTATGGTTATAATTAAGTCAATTATAAGTAATGTTAGATTTATCATACGCTAACATATATAAAAAAAGACAGGTTTATCATAAGCTAACAACATATATATAGAAAGATAAATAACTTAAAATGACAAAAAGTTATTAAACTGCGGGTCAATTGCATATATACCCTCTAAAACTTGCATATTTGCATATATACCCAAAACATGCTTAAAATGCATTGTACATCATGCAATAAAAACTTGTATTATGGGGAAATATGCAAGTTTTTAAGTTTTAATGGGTATATATGCAATTCCCCCTTAAACTGCAATAATTGTCAGCTATGTGTCATAAATAACGTTGGACCAAAAAGTTGTTAAATTACACTAATTGACATCTTTATGCATTAATATCTTCCGTTTAATGATATACATCCACAAAGACAACAACATAATGCTTATTTCAACTTGTCGCACTTTTAAACACTCAAAGTTTATAAGGAATCTAAACTTCATTCCTCGAACCAATGTGGGATTCAAAACATAAAACTAAGTTTCATAAAAGTAACCCCATAAAAAAGTTGCTCTAGTGACATGACACCTTTTCTTGCCATTATTGTGAACTTCAATAATCCAATATCATAAATCTCGAACCATATACATCTACATTAGCTAGTAAAATTCCGCTTCTTTGATTGATCACGTGGAACTAAATAGTTTTTGTTTCGTATAAAAAAGGTAACCACGCCAAACTTTGTTGCAACGTTTTTGGAGTTGGGGTATCACCAGTCAATCCTTTGTGCGTGGTATCAACTTTAAAATGTTGAGAAGTTATATGAATTGTTAGCCAAAGATGTCTTAAGAATTTTCTTTTTCTCTTTTATCAGTATCATGCAAGAACACAACACCTCTGTATATGACCTAGCAAAATTTATTTTCTTTAACGAATGTGAGACTAAGAGACACAAGACCTTGTTACTCTTATAAAGCTATGAAAAAATTGATATCAAACTCAAACGTTCCTATGTTAACACGATATATCATAAAATAACAGAGGTACTACGCCAAAATTTGTTGTCAATTTTTAATTTTTTTTTGAAGCTATTAGAAATTTGATACCATACCCAAACACACGTATTTAGTGGCAATGTGATTTTAGCTGGATATCACCCGCAACACAATTTACTCCGAAGATAAATGTTAAGACAAAACTACAGTATAATTATGGTGAGTGTTAGTTCGTTTATATTTATAATTAAGTAAATTATAAGCAATATCAAATTTATCATAACCGAACGCCATATACAGAAAAATATGGGTTTGTTATAAGCTAACATCATCTCTATTACTTATAAATATTGTATCTCTTTTATTGAAACTTGAATCTTGAAACTTAAATTAATGCAGTTTCCTTTAATTACCCCTAAGTATCTTTTAAGTATCTTATAATTGTTTCTCATATTTCGATGGTTTGCTCAGATGTTTCTTGGTTATGTTTTGAGCTTCTTCAAAACATATTCTAGTTCGCTTTTTTAGCTCTAGAGTGGCTCATAACCATTCTATATGTACTTAACTCATATTATTCCATTAATATATTCACCGGGTAACGATCTTTACCCTTACCAAAAAAAAAAAAAAGGTTGTTAATTTACATTAGGGGGAATTGCATATATATCCCTGCAAAAGTTCAAAACTACGTATATATACAACTTAAGTTTATAATTGCATATATATCCAACTTAACTTAATAATTGCATATGTATCATTTCCAAGGTTGCAAAAATCGTGAATCGGTAGTGAGGCGGTAGATCCCCCTGTAGCTTGTAATCGGTCTAGGAGGGATTAATCGGTGATTAATCGGATTGACATTTTTGGCAAGTTTTTGGTATTTATGGCAGTTTTGGGTATTCCTAGAAAGATTTTCGTTAAAAACAACTTGGGATATATATAACTAGCGACTATAAGTGATTACATTTGTTTAGGGTTGCAAAAATAGCGAATCGGTGATAAATTGTATTGGCATTTTTGGCAAGCTTAGCGTATTTACGGCAAATTTTGGTATTCCCGACAAGATTTTCTTTGAAAAACAACTTGTAATATATATAAATAATGACTACATGTGATTAAAACTAATTTACGACGAGTTTAGGGTATATCCAGCAAGATTTACAAGTTTTTAGGCAAGTTTGACCATCGTTAACCATCGTTGACCACGGTTGACCGATTTGTTTGAACGATTTATGAAAATCGGCAAGGTCGGTGGCCCAGTAGCACCTAATCGGTGATTAATCGGCCTTGTAAACCTTTTTTTGCAACACTGATCATTTCTAAACCTTTGTAATTGCATATATATCCTTCTAAACTTCTAATAAATCATATATATCAAAATGTTTATTTAATATAACTTTAAACTCTAAATTATGATAATTATAATTTTAAAATTGCGACAAACACATTTGTTTTAAAGGTACGATGTCCCGAGTTCAAATTAACGACCAAAAACAATATATCAAGAAAATGTTTAACCTCACGAAAAAATCACCTTATCTCATATCTAATACGAATAAATGAAATAAACTATCAAATATATCATGGTTGTTATATATTATACATCACAGATAAAATATGTTTGCAATGAAAGCAGATATACTATTACCAACAAGTTTATAAACAAAGAAAAACTATATATTTAAAAAATATTATTTTTATAATTATAATTGTTACGTATTCTAGAGTTGTAAATTAAAATTAAATAGTTATTTGGATATATATGAAATATTTAAAGTTTACGAAGGATATATATGTAATTCAAAGCTTAGATTGGATATATATGCAATTTTTAAACCTTTGAAATAATATATATGCAATTAAAAGTTTTAGCTGAATATATATGTAATTTTGAGTTTTTGCAATGATATATATGCAATTCTCCTTTTACATTAATTGCCATCCCGAATTATAATTATTTGCTGCTATACCGTTGATTTGCGCGAGTATTCGTCTACTATATACAAAAAGATAGACTACTTAAAATGAAAAAAGTTATAAATTTACATCAGTTGTCATCTGCATGTTTCATGTAGGGGTGTTCATGGGTTGGGTAATATCCGAATAAACCGAAAACCGAAACCGAACCGAACCGAAAATAACCGAACCGAACTAGTTACCGAACCGAATTTGCCAAAACCAAACCGAACCGAAATAAAAGTTCGGTTTTCGGTTCGGTTATGGTTTTAGCAATCCAAACCGAAACCCGAACCGAAAACTGAATTTAAAAAAATATATATATTTTTTTATATATTTATATAAAAAAATATATTAAAACTCTTTTATAATATATATATAATATTTTTTAAACTTGAAAATTATTTTTTTTTCAAAAAATATAAATAAATAAATGAATAAATTATTAAATTTATCTAATTCGGGTTATTCGGTTTGGTTTTCGGTTCGGTTTAGTTAAATTTGAATTCGGTTCGATTCGGTTCTCGGTTATAACCAGAAAAAAAATTAACCGAACAAATCGATGAACACCCCTAGTTTCATGTGTGGATTTTTACAACACGCGAAACACAAAGACAACAACATAATGTTTATTTCAACTTGTTCTAAATTTAAACACTTAAAGTATATATGGAAGCACAATTTCATTCCTACAACCAATGTGGGATTTAAAACTGAAAACAAGTTTCACACAACTAGCCCAATAAAAAGTTGCTCTAGAGACATAACATTTTTTTCGTAATCAAAGATTAAATATGTTCTTTTCACACATTATTTTTTCGTCTGTTGTCAAACTTTATAAAATTGATACTAAACTCGATAAGGACCTCAATCACCCGAAAATTAGTCCAAACTTATATCATAACGTTTTTATTTGGTTTTAGATTTACTTATACTAAAGCTAATTAGAAATTGCTTATGTTGTTGGTTGTGAGAAGCGGTTGAATTTGATATTGAGCTTTAGTTTCAAGAGGGTGTTTAGGTATATGAATTGCATATATTTCTTAGATTTTTATTGGTCAAATTTTCTCAAGTTAGAAAAAGGTTACGTATACATTTTGTGTTCTTCAGGTATGTGTAGTTCTACAACGTGACATATGGTATACGTTGGTGTTTATGGTTGTGCTTTCTCGTAGTGGCTTATTTTCGAATCCGTTATGGCTAGTTTATTCTTTCTTAGAGGCTTCTAAAGGCTCACGATATATAGAAATGTTGTGTTCATTATAGAGTTCACTGAATTTATCCTTAGTAGGCATACTACACTTTCTTTCACGTTATTGTGCCCTGACGTTTTTATTGTTATTTGTTTCTATGTTTTAGGATATCGGTGTAATTCTAAGCCTTTCATTAAGTTTTTTTCTTTGTTATAGGACTCTTAAATATAGTATTGAAATGCATATGGATAATGGTACCATAATGTATTATATTTGTCGCTTGGGTCTTTTATATGTATCCAACAAAAAACGTTGCATGCATGTCCTTTAAAGTTCGATTTTTTTAACATTTTTTGTGTTCTCATAAAACGTGGAGACCATTTAACCCTTTAGGTTGAACTACAAAAATGGTCCCTGGATTGGAAAATATTGCATCAACCATCCTTGAAATTTTAAAGTTCCACTAATCGTCATTATTTTTGTAAAAAATAGCACTTATAGTCCTGTTTAAAACTTGTCGTCTATTTTATCGTCCGTTTTATACGTTTTTTTAAGTTTTCATACGTTTTTAATAGCTTTTATCCGTTTCTATAAGTATTCATCCGGTTTTATACGTTTTCATCCGTTTTTACATTTTCGTCCGTTTTTATACGTTTACTTATGTTTTTATACGTTTTCATCCGTTTTCTTTCACTCTCATATGTTTTTATCTGCTTTTATCCGTTTCTATACGTTTTCGTCCGTTTTCATATGTTTTCATCCGTTTTTACGTTTTCCTCCATTTTTATACGTTTTTTTACGTTTACGTCCGTTTTCATAAAATAAAAACTGACGAAAACGTATGAAAAGGTAAGAAAACGGGCAAAAATGAATGAAAACATAACGGGTCAAAACCATAAGGAGTAGATAAAAAAAAAGTTCAGCGACGGTTGATGTAATTTTCGTTAAACCACAAGGACCATTAATGTAAATTATCCTAGGGATGATGGATGCAATTTTTACAAAACCACAAGGACCATTTATGTAATTTGAAGGGTAAAATGGTCATTACAACCTATAGAAAAAAATGGTGACAAATATGATACACAAAAAATGTTAACAAACAAACTTTAAGAGACATACATGCAACTTTTTTTGTTGGACACACATAAAAGGGTCAAGTGACAACTATGATACATTATCATGCCTTTAGCCCAAATGCATAAATATGCATTATTTTGCTTACAAATTAATGGTTAAAAGCGTATACTTTTTTAAACTTGAACAGATCTTCAAGTGGCAATTTCTAGATGCTTTTCGCTTGGTTCTTTGTTTTAGGAACAAGTGTAATTCATCCTTTTTATTTTTGTTTTAAGATAAATGCTAAGAAAATTTATTGTATAATATTTATGAGTATTAGTTCACTTATAATTATAAATAAGTCAATTATAAGCAACATTAGGTTTATCATAAGTTAACATCATATATAGAAAGATGGGTTCATCATAAGCTAACAACATTATATAGAAAGATACTTTACTTAAAATGACAAAAAGTAGTTAATTTACATCAATTATCATCTACGGGTTCTGCATGCCGTATGATACGGAATACAATCCACGTTGATAACAACATAATGTTTATTTCAACTTGTCTAGTTTATAACACCCGAAGTATATAAGGAAGCATAATTTCATTTCTCCAACCTTTTGTTTCTGACATATACTATTAGGTATGTTCTTTTCACACATTGTTCTTTCATTCTCTTATCAAACTAGAGAAAATTGATACCAAACTCAAATACGGTTATATAGTGACAACGCATTTGCAGTTGGATGTACGTCAATGGATCACCCGAAAATTTAGTCAAACTTATATCGTGTCGTACCAATTGCATTTGTTGTTGGGTTGCGAGAAGCGGTTGAGTTTGATATTGAACTTGAGTCATAAGAGCGTGTTAAGTATTCGTTTTGCGTATATCCCTTACAACTTTAATGATCATTTTCTATCGATTAATAAATGGAATGCGTTTAAAGGCTTCTAAGTGCTCGGTATATGGTAAAAATGGGTCTTCTTTATCAAGTTCACTAATTTTATTCTTCGCATGTGATGACACAAAGATCACGACTGCCAACTCATATTACAGTATTAATCTTTTTGGTAAGGTGGAAATAAATCTGCTCGCAATACTTAGGGCTATGTCCTAATCATAATTTTTTGGTAGTGTTAAGATACATTGCTTATTTCAGTTATAGATTACGACACAATTTGCATCCATTGTTTCATATTCTCTATAGGTTCGGTGACATGTCAAAACAGGTAGTTTTTTTAGGAGTCGGGTACTCGGGTTGGGTTGACCCAAATCTGTTCTATAATACTCTTTAAGGAACATAGGGTCTCAAATATGGATTTTTCTCTTCGAATTACCATATGGATTTATTTGTTCTTGATGACGTATAGTCTACAACCGGGTCACGAACCCGGCTAAAGTCCAATACTAACTTAGCCCAGTACGAATTGGGCTACACCGATTAAGGTTTGGGCTCACGAAGGCCCAAGCCCAAAGCTATTCACGGAATAGATATCCGATATCTTTTAAATAAGAAGATTATCATTCCTAACCGATTTAGGCGGATACGGAAAGCAGTTGAGGAACACGGAACCAACAAGGATTCCGCATGTATATAAAGAGAATCATATCCCTCGTTTAAGGTACGATCTCAAACCCTAATTCTCCTTAAACCCCAAACCGATTACTTACTCTCACGCTGAGGATAATCGGGAGACAATCCCACGGTAAGCCTAACTGTCTTTTGTCTCTTAGTGCCAGTCTCAGCAGCAATTCTCAATTGGTAATGCGAGCCGAGCTTCAAACCATGAACGCCCAACTTTTGTATCAACAAGTGGCGCCATCCGTGGGACACTACACTAAGAACCAACACTAGAATGACGAAGCATGGAAATCAGCGATTGCAGTCAGACCTTATGGGAAAAAAATCGCAAAGCGGACTAACTCCTAAGACTTGGTCTTCTCTCCAGTGGAACCGCGCTTGGGAACAACCCAAGCTCCTACGGCCACCACTAGTGGAGTAGATCCACTGCGCACCGTCCTCACTACTCCCTTTCAATCGGTGCTAGAAACTGACCTGACAAAGGTACCAGAGGCACCGGACCGGAATAAGGGTATAGTGATAGAAACAAACGCACTCTCGCTTTGAGGGGTCGCACTTGAGTTAGCACCGAAGTTTTCGTATCCCAAAACTACGAGCATTAACTGCCCTCATGCAAGAGGAAGAGAAGAAGAGGTCAGGTCGAACTTGAAAGCCCGACTCAATTTCGATTCTCGAATACGAGACTTCCCCACGCTATCGAAAGAGAAGCGGCGGAGTACCACCTCCAGATTCAACCGAATCGGGAGGAGAATTGAGAGGATGAAACATCTCACTGCGTACCATCCGGGAGTGAGAATGATGAAGATGAAAAGCGTACCAATGTCCACACTAGACTTGGCAGCCGCAGAATCCAAGACAGATTGGGACGACACTATTCCCCAAGTGAAAGCCCTCTAAGTACAAACTCAGAAGTACAAGAAGCGCCGAAAAGAGGAAAATTGTCCTCGAAAATTCCTCGGACAACGATAGTGAAACCGACACCGGAAGTCCGAAATAGATATGATGACCGAGAGGATGAAGATATATCCCTCCTTGGCGCCGCCAAAGGTGGATGCGCTTTTCTACTCGGCGCATCGGTGACTTCTCAGACAAAGAAAAGAAGGCGATGCCCGCCAACGTAAAGACCTATGATGGAACAGGTGACCCTGATGATCACCTCAAAATTTTTGAGTCACCGCGATAATTGAAAATTGGCCGCACAGTGTGGTGCCACATGTTCAATTCCACAAAGTGGGAAACGCAATTGGTTCAGCAAGCTTCACGCCAGAAGCATCAACGGATTTGAGGAATTGAGAAAGGCGTTTCGTCTAAACTTTACTCAAAGGAAGAAGTGCGCTAAAAATCCTGTTGAACTCGCCAGAGTAAAGCAGCGCCAAGAAGAGTCTACAAGTGCATTCATGGAACGCTTCAAAGACGAATGCATGCAAGTTAAAGCATGCCAGAAGTATTGAAGATCTCTGGTTTCATGAACGGGATTAACAATCCAGAACTCATCAAGAGGTTGAACGACAAGATTCCTGAAACCTTTGATGAACTCATGAAACGATCTCGGTCCTTCGTCCAGGAGAAGCCGCGCGGATAGCAAAAGGAACTACTCGAACTATCGGCACGGGAACAACACGGAGACAATCCAATGACCGGAGTAGTAACGTAATAGAGCTATCGCAGCCGTGGAGCGGGAGGAATAATGACAGATACACCCCGCTAACCAAGTCCCCGAAGGAAATACTCGCAACAGAAGGTGCGAATTTTCCAAGACCGACACAAATGCGCACTCCGGAGGATCGGCAAGACTGAATGGATATCTGTGATTACCACGCACGAAGGGCCATACCACCAATCGTGCGTCCAACTACTACCATCGACAAGATGGTTTAAGAAGGCAGATTGGACCACTTGGTCAAAAACATCAAAGAGGGAAAGGATAGACAAAAAGGTGGAAACAAGAAGGAAACACCAAAAGACAAGGCTGACACAATCTACATGATACAATCATGGCAAATAATCACTAGGCGTAAGGTCACCAAGATTTTTCACGTGGAAAGGAAATCTCATTCCCTACCTTAATCGGACAACGCAGGTGGAACCACTCACCATAGAGATAAGCGCGGGGGGTCACGACATCCACCGCATGTATGTCGACGGTGGAGCCTCTGCAAACATAATGTATGAGCATTGCTGCTGGCCGCTACTCGAATACGCAGTCAGGCTAAGCCCCGCCGCAAGACGACGGCGTTGACCGGTTTTAGGTGAAAAAATATGGCCGATGGGACAACTAAGATCGCTAGTCAGATCGGAAATGAACAACATTCCGCGATGGCCTGGATGGAATTCATGGTGATCAAATCTCCATCGCCATATAATGGCATTATCGGAGACCGGGATATCGCTATGCGCGCGTGCCATCAACAGCGCAGGATGCTTAAATTCCCAGAAGAAGGAGGCATTGTTACTCTCTACAAGGCCACTATTCCACATAGAGAATGTAACTTACAAGCTTAAGCGCACACGTGTCCCGAACAACGCGGCAACCCGTAATTCCAAATCTGAAGGTTGCAATTCACCCTCAATACCCGCACGTGAAATATCCATCTGAGGGTCATTGTCGGACAACCAAGCGGCTTGTGCGGTCGCGCCTACAAAAGAACTTGGACATTTTCGCATGGGAACCAAAACACATGACCGAGTACCACGCCCATAACGAGCATAGACGAGAACCGACAAGGTACTCACCAATACGCCGTAAGAAGCGTGGGCTCCGTAGAGCGCCAGCAAGCAATCCTGGCGGAAGTACACAAACCGTGGATGCAGGAATCATGCGAAGTCTATTACCATGACCGGCTTTCCAATCCAGGTCATGGTAAAAAGCGACAAAGAATTGGCGTATGTGTGTAGACTACACGGACCTTAACAAAGCTTGTCCACAAGATCCGCTATCCATTACCGAGATAGACGGAAAGTAGAGTCTTTGTGCGGATACCCATTAAAGTGTTTCCTCGATGCATACAAAGGATATCATCAAATACAGATGGCCAAAGAAGACGAGGAAAAAACAGCCTTCCACACAAGCCTTTGGCTTGAAGAACGCGGGCGCCACCTACCATCGGTTAGTAGATAATGCCTTCGAAAAGCAGGTGGGCCGCAACCTAGAGGTCTATGTCGATGACCTAGTCATAAAGAGCCATACTGAAGGCGAAGTTAGTACGCGACATTGAGGAAACGTTCAAAACTCTACGGGAGATCAACATGAAGCTGAATCCGAAAAAGTGTACCTTTGGAGCTATTGAAGGCATGTTTCTTGGATACCTTATCGAACCTGACGGTATAAAACCATGCCCAGAAAAAACAAAGGCGGTCATCGATCTTCCCTCACCGCGCACGTTGAAGGAGGTCCAATCTCTCAATGGAAAGTTGGCCGGCCTAAACAAGTTCCTATCCAAGTCAGCAGAAAAATCGCTACCCCTTTTCAAGACACTCAAGAAGTGCATAAAAGGGTGACTTCATGACTACTGGAGGCGAAGTAGCCTTCACTCACCAAACAAAGATCCGCAACGCTCCCAACATTTGTTGCACCCCACCGGGGAAGAGCTAATCATGTACTTGTCTCAGAATCGATGAGCCAAGTAGTGCGCGCTACTAACAGATAGGGATTCAGTACAAACCCCCATCTACTTTGTAAGCAAAGCGCTCAAGAAGACGGAGATGAATTATAGTGCAATGGAAAAGTTAGTCCTCGCATTGGTATTTGCCGCCAAACGACATCGCGCAGTACTTCCAAGCGCATCGATAGCGAATCACGAACAACCGATCAAACAGATCATCTCCAAACTTGATGCATCGGTCGACTCCAAAAGTGGAGCGTGCATCGCTAGGTGAACACAACATCTCTTACAGACCGCTGCACCGCAATCAAAGGACAAATTCTGGCAGACTTCATCATCGAGAAGCCAGATACCGACGAGGTCCCCGCACCAAGTGAGAAGGTACTACTAGATCCATGGATCTTGTTTACAGATGGATCCTCGTGCGTGATCGGTCGAGTGGCCTCATTCTCACAAATCCGAAGGAATGGAATTCACTTACGCGACTGCGTTTTGAATTTACGAGAACAAATAATGAGGCGAATATGAAGCTCTAATCGCCGGACTACGCATTGCATTTCGAATAGGTGTAACGTAACTGGAAGAAAATGTGGATTCCCGCTAGTGGGGAACAATGCGGGCGTAATACGTGGCTAAAGAGGAAAATATGATTCAAGATCTCGACAAGACTAAGACATTGATCAAAGGCTTTGATAGATTCACCATCAAGCAAGTCCCTAGAGGAGAAAACCGCAAGGCAGACGCACTAAGCAAGATCGCCTGGACAAGCTTTCGCACATCTGCCAAAGCAAGTGCTGGTGGAAACACCTAAAGCAAATCCATATCGGAGATGGAGGTTTCCACAGTCATAGAGGAGGAAGGTCCTACATGGATGACACCGCCGTTCGGACTTCCTAAACAAAGGAATATTACCCCATGAGCAGAAGGAAGCTCGCAAGATACGGCACACGGCGCAAAGATTCAACTCGAGACAACATACTGCATCGACGCCTCTTTCCTTCAACCATGGATCCGCTGTAGGCCCACTACAAGCAAATTACGTTTCGAGAAATCCATGAAGGTTCATGTAGCATGCACTCGGACCACGGTCCGTTGTGGAAGACGCCATGCGATCAAGGTACTACTGGCCAACCATGCACCGCGATGCGCGGGACCTAATAAGGAAGTGCAACGCTCGCCAGTACATCGACTCCGCCCCGCCGAAACCACGACGAGCTAACACCAATCACATCCCCATGGCCATTCTATAGTGGGGTATTGACACGCAGACCTTTTCCAGCCATGGAGGATTGAAATTCCTCATAGTCGCCATAGACTATTTCACTAAGTGGATCGAAGCAAAAGCGTAGTAACAATCACCGCAACCTGTAAAACGCCGCCTGGAAAACATTGTATGTCGCCTGGTTTACCTGGCGAAATCATCCGGATAACGGAAACAGCTTCTGCGAAAATCCTTTCAAAGATTGGTGCGAAGTTGAACATCACACAGCACTTCGCATCACCAAACACCCACAAACCAATGGCTTAGTAGAGCGCAATCGCAGCCGGCAAAGGAATTAAAGCGCCACCGACAGATAACAAAGGAAGATGGGTAGAAGAGCTCGATGTTTTGTGGCGACCGCACCTCAATAAAACGAGCACGGGAGACACTTTTCACTAGTCTATGGGACAAGCCGTCATACCGCCAAAATTGAATGCCAACCATTCAAGACCGAGGTTAACATGGCAACTAATGACGACGAACGCCGTCTTGATTTGGACCTGCTGGAAGAAAGGCGCGAACGCGCATCTATAAGGGAGGAAAAATCAAAGTCAAGAATGAAGGGTTACTATGACGCCAAGGTACGCAGCGGCCTCCTTCGCCAGGTGATTTCGTCTACCGCGCTAACGCATGCTATAAGACAAGCAAGCTCGAACCAAAATGGGAAGGACCCTACGAGGTTACCTAGCATCAGAACGGCTCGTACAAGTTACGAGGCTTGGATGGTCGTGAACTACCACGCACATGGAACATGACCGCCTCAAGAGGTGCTACCTATAGGAAGGGCCACTCCAAAGACACGCTCTCCGCACTTTCACATCCGTAGTCACTCTTTCTTTTACTTAGTATAATTGTCTTATTTACTCCTCATCAAAACTTGCAAGTATCAATAAAACGCCGCGGTTTCTAGCTAACTCCGCGACATATTTTAATTTGTTATTTCCATATACTATATGTCTTAACAATTTTTTATTTCTTGCCCACGATGGCGTGCATGCACCATAATAAACCCACGATGGTAAAAGGATAAGTTAACCTACTAAACAACTTGTTGAGTAAGAGGGTTGCAAACCCATCAACACCGGATCACGCATCCTTGTTAAACACCTTGTTCTCAAGACGTTGGAATAAGCCCTGTGCGCATCCCACGACGGGTGCGCAACATTGCACATGTGCACTTTTAACAGCTTTGGAACCAAGATACTTGCTTCCTTAATTTTATATTTACAGTACGCTGAATATTATTAGCATACACGACTATGATAATACTTAAAAATTTTTAGGATCCTCATACATGATTATGGCTTTCCTGTATTATTCACACGCGCATATACATGTAACGATGAATACGTCTTTTACGTAAAGACAAACAAATTTCGTACCACAAATTGCAACAAATGTCCACGTGAACTCCCCAAGAGATGATTTTATTCAATAACCACGAGTTATACAACAAGATTGTTACTTTGCAACACATAAACCTACCAACTATTACAACGCTCAATAGATGAGCCACCCACGCGGTTCGAGAGGATCCTTTGGCCTCGTCAAGCTTCTTCAACAGATCTGAGTCCCGAGACACAAAGGGCAACGCTTACCGCACCCCATCGATCTTGGCTGGTGCCGCTACCAACACCGCACAAGATTGCTTTCCCTTGATACCTTTCTTTTGGGCAAGTCCGTCGCATGCGCTTCTAGTACCTCCTTCAAAGGCACTTCTTTCTCTAAAGCAAACGGATTCAACATATCCTTTGGACGCATGAAAACAGTACCCTGCCGGAGTCATGGGGTTTCAAGATGTAATCCGTTGGGCTTCGACCTTCGGCAGATGACGCGCAAGAGTCAACCCTGCCATGATAACGTCTATAGGATAATCCTGATCACGCTCAAGATCGGCAATCATGGGGATTTCTAACTCTTTCATCCTTTTCATTCTGCAGCAACCGGTGCTCATACGCTTTAGCATCATAAATTGGTACCTCAACACGTACCTTCAGCTAGCCGATTCATGCAGGCCTCTACAGCTTCTCGCCTTACCGTGCTCGCAGCGCGATCGAACTACTTCCCCAAGGCATTACGCGACTTCGTGACCAGTGGTTTTAAGTGCCAAGCAAGACGAAGACCACGACCAACAAGCCACCTGGCCTCAGCTATAGTTGACATCACCGAGGATACAACTCCTCGTCGTACTCAATGCTAAGTTTGCTAGTTTTGCCTCTTGCACCCCAGGCTTCTTTCACGTGGCACAAAATCCTTCAAGTTGGGATGTCATCGCATCTTTGCCCTTCTCAAGGTATTTAAGTACCCAGTGGCACGCAGACTTGTACTTGGCAACATCCATGACGCTCTTGATTTATTTGGCACATCAGCCATTTTTTCTTCGCTTGCTTCCGCACGCCGGATCCTTTTGCTTCGCTTGCGCTTATCCAACCGCTACCGGGTGTTTGCCAGTTGCGCCTCCAGCAACGCTATTGTTTGGTCCTTTTGTGCATTTTGACTCTCCTCAGAAACTCGGTCTTTCAACTTCACGATTAGCGAAGCCTGATGTGCGGAGACCTGCACCAACTCTTCGACCAATTGCTCCATGGGTGCATCTACATCAGACAGATCTTCATCTTTCTGACTATGTGGCTCAGAATGCGCTAAGCGTGCAGGACTAGCCTTGGGGGGTGACTCAATAACCTGTTCCACCCTACGTACGTTCACCAGCGCAATGTGAAACGATAGGTTATATAGTTTTTCTCATCCACACGATGTTTACACGTGGACTCCACCATCCCTAACTGTGTGGTTGAGATTGTTTGATGGGACACAAGTGCAGTAACTTTCCCCCGAGTTACGAGGCGCACATTTTTTTATTTACGGCCAGATACAATGTATCCAGCGTATATTTCTTTGGCTTCTTTGTTACGTTTGGTAAATTTTGGGTTGACAACGGTTCTTAGTCTAGCATCCGCAGTTACGCACTATGCATACTAGACTGGGGGGACATGATGACGTATAGTCTACAACCGGGTCACGAACCCGGCTAAAGTCCAATACTAACTTAGCCCAGTACGAATTGGGCTACACCGATTAAGGTTTGGGCTAACCAAGGCCCAAGCCCAAAGCTATTCACGGAATAGATATCCGATATCTTCTAAATAAGAAGATTATCATTCCCAACCGACTTAGGCGGGACATGCCGAAGGTTGAGGAACACAGAACCAACAAGGATTCCGCGGCGATATAAAGGGAATCATATCCCTCGTTTAAGGTACGATCTCAAACCCTAATTCTCCTTAAACCCTAAACCGATTACTTACTCTCACGCCGGAGGATAATCGTGGGAGACAATCCCACGGTAAGCCTAACGGTGTCTTTTGTCTCTTAGTGCGCAGGGTCTCAAGCAGCAATTCTCAATTGGTACGAGCCGAGCTCCAAACCAGAACGCCCAATTTTTGTATCAAGGTTCTATAATACACTTATTATGGTCATTTGTTCTTGCTGATACAGCTTCATCGTCTTCTTTAAAATTGGGATTGTACTAAAAACTATTTTGTTAAACTTTCGGGTAGATTGTCATTTTGTCATATCTATATCTATACTATATAAAATGGAAAAATAGTCAAAGTGGAAAAAGTGAAAAATGTTGAAAGTTGAATGTTGAAAACATGGTCAATGGAGAGAGAAATAAATAATATAATTAATACTCTTATTAAAACACCCCATTACTTAAAAATACAATAATTTATTCACATTGTACACTCAATTAAAAGCACATCTACTAAATTAAAAACAATCAATTGAAACCGACCGCGGGTTGACCCGTTGAAACCGACATCGGTTGAACTCGACGCTTCAAACCCCGCGGGTGACCCGTTTAATTTGACATTTTTTGACCCAACCTATCGGTTTGACTCGTTTACATCGACTGTTTTTTATCGGAATGGTTCAACCAGTTGAACCACCCGGTGAAATCGGGTTTCAAATTTGACAAAATTATATGAGAAATGATGAAGTAGTTGTGGAACCCGTGACAATTTTTTTAAAGGAGAGACAAAGTAATTGTAGTTTTTGGTTTATTTTGCTTTGACACATGTAATTTATTTTAAAAAATGTTGCTCTTACACCATTTAAGGGACTAGCATATATGAATCGTCGTTTAAAAGTTAATATATATTGTATAGCCCTTTGTCCAGTGTATCAATAATGTTATGTAAGTTTATTAAAATCACAAAAAAATAAATAATATTTATTTCAACTTGCCAGCAGTGAATTCCTTTGTATTATTCTGAAGCATGAGGAGCACTTGATTGAGCTGATTCTGAAATTGATCCATCCTTGAATGCACAAATGGATCAGTAGTAGAAGTAGATGATGAGGTGGAAGGATCAGAAATATTTGGTAGTATATCAGTGGTGTTATCCAAGCCATTCTTGGTGTTGACTACATTCACTTTTGACCCTGAATTGCTTCTCTGATTAGGAGGTGTGTACTTGTTGTAAAGGGTGTGTCGTGGTGGATAGCCAACAAGCTTGTAACATTCTCCCCCATAGTGACCCTCTTTGTTGCAATTAGTGTAGTACACTCCTTTTCTGAAAGGACTCTCCTCTTGTAAGAGGTGTTCGATTGGTTGAAGTGTTTCTCATAGCAGTGTTTTGTGTCCATTGGTTGGTGGTGGTGTGTAAAACCTGGGATGGTGATGGTTGGTTTAGGGACATCTCTTTGGATTTCTTCATGTCTTAACATGCTGTAGGCTTTGGATACTAGTGGTAGTGGTTGAATCAAGAGAATTTGGCCCCTTACATTTGTGTAACTTTCATCCAACCCCATCAGAAATTGCATTAATCTTTTCCTTTGATCCCTTTCACCATTAGTCCTCCCATTTTCACAATCACAAGGACAGACACATGTATATGGTGCTTCCAGTGCATCCAATTCATCCCACAATCCCTTCAATTTGTGATAATAGATATTTAAAAACCATAAATTCGCACCATATACATCTACATTAGCTAGTAAAATTCTGTTTCTTTGATTCATGTGGAACTAAAATGTTAAAACTTTTTTCTCTTTTAAAGCTATAAGAAATTTGATACTCACACACACGTATTTAGTGGCAATGTGATTGGAGCTCGATACCCACAACACAATATTTTCCAAAGATAAATGCTAAGAAATATTATCGTATAATTTTGATGAGTGTTACTTTGTTTATATATATGTATAATTAAGTCAATTATAAGCAATACCATATTTATCATGAGTTAACGCCATATACACAAAAAGATGTCATAAGCTAACAAGATATATGCAAAAATTAAAAGAATTGTTAATTTACAATAATTACTATCTGAGCCTGTTTCCTATGGTTTATTACCATAGGCAACACACAAAGACAAGAACATAATATTTATTTCAACTTGTCACAATTTTAAACACCCGAAAGTTTATAACGAAGCACAATTTCATTCTTTCAAACGATGTGGGATTCAAATCTTAAAACAAGTCTCACACATGTAACCCTATAAAAAAGTTGCTTTAGACACATAACACCCTTTTTGTCCGTATCAAAGACTAAATTTGTACTTTTCTCACATAATTTTTTTTCATCTCTTGTCAAACTAGAAAAAATTAATACCAAAGTCAAAATGGTTATTAGTAACAATGCATTTGGAGTTGGATATCCTTCATGGATTTACTTCAATCACCCCGAAAATTTGGTCAAACTTATATCGTATCGTTTTGATTTTCTTTATTCTTTACTGATACTAAAGCCAATTACCAATTACATATGTTGTTGGTTGCGAGAAGCGTTTGAGTTTGATACTGAGCTTGAGTCTCAAGAGTGTGCTACTCTCGGGTAGTTTGTCATTTTGTCACATTTATTAACTGGATGT
>OU343225.1:66778473-67112402 GCA_910596185.1 Chrysanthemum makinoi | reverse complement strand
GAAAGGTTTATGGATAATTATTAATATATATGTATGACGGATTCGTTCGAGACCGGGATTGCACGCATGCGTATGAGAATCAATTTATAAATAATTAATATATAAAATGTTATATTTAATTATTTGATCACGAAATAAATACTTAATGATATTTAATATTTGTCGAGTTTTGATTATCGGTCATTAAATGTCAACGGGATATGAAGAAAAGTTAACAAGTCAAGAGAAGGTTTTTGGAATCCTCTTTTGGGCTTGTGTTTGGCGAAAACTATAGAATCCCACATCGGATACTATAGCAATCTTGACATCTACCATAAGGCTATAAATACATCCCCATGTATTCATCCTTTGGTACACTAGATTTCAATAGAAGGCCAAACCTCTTCTTTTTTCCTCTTGTTCTTGGTCGACGAAGTGAATCCCCATTGTAAGGGATTTCGAGCCTTGAGCATAACAAAAGTATTTGGTTAATCTATTGTGATCAAGAACCTAGCTTTTCTCATTGATTCGATTACTATCGTGTGTACAAGAACGAAGAGCAAATACACTTGTGTTTGCATATCTTGGGTATTCGACTTTGGATATGGTCGAATTATATAAACCCTAATTTATTAGGGTTTAGGGTTTCTTGGTCGTTGATCTTAATTTGGGGCTTTCATGAACCCTAATTGCATTGATTCGCAAAAAGATGCGCATATACTTTTAATTCGGTTAATTAATTTACAAGTATTATTCCTATTACTTCCGTTGCATGCTTTGATGATGTTTACTTGTTTTATATAATTGTTATGATTAGTAAAACCCAACAGTGGCATCACGAGCCGTTAATATGTTGTAATTAATTACCGAAACACATAAAAATTGAATCTTTATGATTATTATATGCTTTTATGGTTTCTAGGGTTTTGAAAATTGGAACCCTAATTTTTATTATTGGGTCGATTACCCTTTAATTGTTTATTAGGTTTTATTTTTTGTAAAACTTGTAGAAACCCTAGGATTGCATGTATATTTTATGTGGTTTTCATGAATAATTGTTATGTGCCATGATTATATGCGTATCTTGGGATTATAATTGTTATGAGGAATCCATGGTGAAACATGCATGTTTTGCCATGGAGTATTGTTTTTGATTAATTGTTAAGTGATATACACATGTTTATTTATTTGATAATATTGAATTGGGGAAGACCTCAATTATACTAATAAAAATTCGTTATGTGCTATTTGGTATACTATTGACTTTGGCTACATGTCGACTTGTCGATGTATGTGGCTCATCTACCTTGTAGTTGAAAGCCCTAGTTGATGTATGCATTTTTTACACGCCTAAATTGTTTATTAGGTTTTATCGAAATAATTATGCATGTGGCTAATTGTTTTACATATGTTAATTGTTAAGTTATATGTATATTATTTGAGTTCCTTTTAATTTTATTAAAATGCCTTTTGTTTATATTGTATGACATGTTAGTAAGCAAAAGGGGTTTTTTTTTAGAATAGAAAATTAAATGGACTAAATAATGGCGAAAATTTGATTTGTTTTCTAAGTATTAAATCTTGAACTTTTAATCGATTGATGCGATGCTAAATGGTTAGAACGACTCACCCACTAGAACAAACTATAAAGGGGTTATTTAAGAAGTGAGCACAGTCTCACTGAATGGATGTCTAAGGTTATGCTTCGGTGCTTACGGTCCTCGCCCCCTGAGTTGATTGGAGCTACCTAGTATATCCATTCTATGTTCGAAGCATCTTAGTGCAAAGTTGTAAGTTTCTCAACGCATCGATTAAAACTTTGTAGAATTTAATCTTAGCAATTAAAATCGTATGTAAGGTTTTCGAAAATATTTTGTTATAAAGTTGTATGCATGCTTCTTTATACATAAGTTTTGATTACACGTCAAAAATTGTACCCTTTAAATTTAAGTTTATGCCATCTAATGATATGAAACACTTGAAGTTGTAATTTAGTTATGTGAGACCTTGATCTAGATTACAATGACAAGGTGAATTATTTTGTTGTGTGAGACCTCAGCTTAATGATTTGCAGTTTCTAAATTAGACAACTTAATTAAGTTAGTTAGTGAGACCTATGACTTAAGGCATAAGATGGGATAAAACATGCTTACATTTTGCATAATTGTTTGGCAAAATTGTAAATCCCATATTTTCTAGGAATTGAAAACTTGTTTGTCAATTATTGTTCTTCGACAATTACCTATTCTATACTTTCATCACTAGCAGATCAACGGATGTGGTGAAACTATGATAATGAGGGTCCTAGATTCAAGGAAAATTCTATGGTTAATATGAATATTGACCAAGGGTATTTTATTTTCTTGAAAGATTTTATTATCGAAAATACTAAAACTGAATTTTGAAAATTCTTTTGATTGTATTAATGCAACATTAAACCTAGCGTAGTTTGGGCTTTGATAAATTGATCTAGTTCTGTTTTCAAACGAATGTTTGATCAAGAAAAATTAACTAAAAGACAAACATAAACTCTTTTCCATGGAAGAAGAGTGTGACTCAATCCTATTCCTTTTCATGATTGAGAAAGGTATGTTAGGAACATTAGAATTGTCTAAATTCTAATATAACTCATAGCAACTTTAATAGTTAAGAAAATTGCACACCATGTTTTCCTTAAGAGATTTCATTACCCTCTGTTGGTGATTGAATTCTTATATGACATTTTGGTCAACTAGAAAACATGTTTGATATTATATGAGTTATTACATTAGAATCTAGACTAATTACCGCAAAATTGGTAAAAGACAAACTAGTATATTGTATCTAGTTGTTTTGATTTGACCAATTAAAGGTGCTACACACCATTGTGGGGATAGTAGACCTATTGAGGAAGAAATTGCATGCTCAATTTTCAAGTTAATAGTATGATGGATGATTCATCATCTACTGAGTAGAATACACTCTTTTAGTACCTAAGTAATTGTTACGAATAGTCTTTGAAAGGAGTTACAACGTAATAGCACGCTATTTTCCTTTGGTTAATGCAACACTTACAATGTTGTCAAATCCAGTGGGAGTATGTGGTGTATTCTGAATAAGACATTATTATAACGTTGTCTAATTCAGTGGGAGTTACAAGATTTATTATCTTGGTAGTGACTCAGATTATTTCTAGATTTTCTTGAAATAATACATTACGTTTAAAATTGTAGACATTCATATTCTCAAGGATAGTTATGAACGTTTCCTTGATAATTAAGTGCTCCTACATCTACTTGTAATGCTTATATATCTATGACACTATCATATTGCTCACATAAACAAACGAATGTCATGGTGTTTATATGCTATATGGTGTTGTTCTATGCACAAGTGGGAGAAGTATTAATTGTGTGCAAAAGAACAAACACATACAAATATGATTAATGGATTCTCTTGATCGTAAGATAAGAGATTATCGTTCTAATAAGATTGACTTGTTTAGAACATGTGTCAAGATTATAACATAGACTACTTTTATGTCTTATGTCATTCAAAATATAGAAACACTTGAAGTTACATTTTAGGTTAAGTGAGATCTTGGCTAGATTGTAATCTCAAGGTAAATCTCCACTTGTCGTGGGATGCGTGGATGTTTTTGCAGTTTCTTAAGTTGGACACTTCTTGGAATGACATAAATAAATAAAGTAATACTATCTTAAATATTTATGTATTTTAATGACATAAATAGATAGAGTAGTATATTAACTTGAAAATTAAACCATGGTGTGGTGTTCATAATAACTTTAAATTATACATGGTTATGTGTTTCTGTAAAGTCACAAACATGAAGTCTTTTAAAGACTTATAATATAAAGTAAGATATTATAACTGTTATGTCTTTTGACTTGGTCAAAGAATACTTATGTTATAAAGCATGCAATTGGCTTGAAATTCTATTATACCATTAAGTTGACTTAGTTGGTAAATAGGTAGGCCAAAAGGAATAAGTTTATCTTATATATTGTTAGATTGTCTTACAATATTAATTCTAATGAAATACTGTATGTATATGGAATGTTCAGTTAGAAGAATCAAACATTTGTTATATTGTTTGATTTAAGATAATAATATCTTCTTTCTTCCAAAAGTTATCAAGGTTAGAAAATTGAGTATTGATTGGATATACTTAATAAAACTCAAACCTAGAAGATTAATAAGACACCATTTTAGTATGGAATGTGATGAATCACATTGAGTCTTATATATTGAAGTTTTGAATTGTTAAAACTACTTATGGAGTAGGTTATTAACAAACAAGATTCTGACTGTCAATGTATTTTGTAATATCCCAAAAGAAAACAATTTAGTGTTGTTCTAATTGCTAAAATATTTATAGATAGTCTTTAAATTACAAAAGCACGTGGGAGTTTTGTTTAGATCTTGAAGAGATTAAATTACAATTACAAAACACATAATCTTCTAAAAATACACTAGTAAATATCATGATGAGGTCAAATATGATATACCTCAAAATGATGGAATTCTCATTCATAGATCCGCAAGGATATCTCAGATATTTGATATGATGAGAAATATGATTTGAGGATCATGGTAAACTTGTTAATCATAATGATATATTACCTAATATTGAATTGTGGTAAATTATTCATACTATGAATGTAAAGATGTTGTCCAAAGAGATAATCAACTTTGTAAACTTGGTTTATCTTAATAAAGATGAGTTTCTTCAAAGGAAAGAAAACCTTAGCGGTTTAAAATTCTTTGTGTAGAAATCATATGGACAAAATTGTACATGTGTTTAATGCATGACTTGTGACAAGATTATTAATCACACTTAAGCAATGCTTGTGATTGAATATTCTTTCTTTGGCACATTAAATATATAATGATTATGATTGTCATACTTATTTTCATTGATATGAAAATGACAATTGGATATTAAAACTCTTTGTTGTGTGATTACTTTTGCGAGGACGATAAGTAATACAAATGAGTTTTATGAATTCACATAATCTTTGAAAATGTACAAACGGCAAGAATCCATGAATGGATATATGCATGCATCTAGGAGATGATTCTTATGTTTAACTATTAAATCCATGTTTTGGTTTAAAATTAAAATAAGATAATTTCTAAGTATTCTGAAAGCTAGTGGGAGTATTGTGTTTATTTTCTTTAAATCTTATATGTTGTGGGTAGTAACATTCCATCTAAGCTAAATGTTAAGTTTGGAATGGAACTTCACATGAAAGATTTAGAAAATAAGACATACAACCTTGGAGTATATGTTTATTGTTAATAAACATGGGTATAAATTAATGAGTCTAAATAGAACATGATATATCATTTGGAAAATGGATATGTAGAACATGAATTAAATCTTTGTTTGACATAAGGATTTTTCATGTACATCATGTTATTGTTGTATCATGCTTGAATGCAAGATGATTTGACAACATTGATATCTAATGAAGTTATTAGATAACTAGTGTAATGAATATTCTAATAGAATATGTTTGAATCTAGAATTACATTCCTCAGCTGGATTTGCTCTCAAAATTCTAAGGATGAGCAATACAGCAATTGTTGCATAATTGTCATAGCCAACAAACTTGAAAGTTTGGAAGGTATCAAACATTACACTATAGATATTGAAGTTTACGGAGATTTTAAAGAGCATATTGTTGTTTGTATACAATGATGCTGGTTTAATTGAGATGACACTCAATACTAGTCATGGGAGGATTTCATCCTTGTAAATGGTCATGTGAACTAGTTGTGCTCAACCAAGAGCATAGTTGCATTATACAATAAAGAATTAGAATGCTTTAAACTTTAAAATTGTTTGAAAGTTTGATTGTCATAAATTGGTGTTGAGGATGTCACACACTTTATGAAATATATTATGTGGCAATATCAAGATATTTTGAATGCACACATACAAGAACTTCACTAGTTGAATTCTTGAAATAAGTATTCTCAAAATTTCGATAGATCAAAGTTAGTTGAAATTATGCCTTGTCAACAAGTATGATTGTCATTACTTGAGACATAATTCATTAACAAGTATTATCATGCATTGATCTATTTAGTATTTGGATAAGGGATGTTATGAACAAATATTATTTAAATGGAATAAAATATTGGTTATGTTTATTTTTCATTTTCTTAATATTATATCCTATATTTGCATGTTTAATCCGTGAATAACTTATGTTATTCTAAAAGTCCGTTGTCGATCAATGATGTGGGAATGTCATTGAATTAAGACAAATCTGAGTTTTGGTAGAATATACTTTAAGTATATTGATGCGTGGGACATGCCAAATTCACATGATATTCAATGAATTGAATATAGGACAGATCCCAACTTTACATGATGATACTTTATGGATTTTTGTCATTAAGTATATCATGAAGTGTTTATCCTCAGACTTGAGATACCGGATAACTGTTGTGAATGTAGTGCATTTGTGTAAGATAGTCTAACGCTATCCGTAGCTGGTAGTTATAAGGGCTATTTTCGGAAGTGTTACAAAGTTCATGAGTTATGTTTGTAGTCAAGAGAATTTGTTCCTTTGAATTTGTTTCAAAGCATAATACTATATTTGGGCCCCTCGTAGGGTTGACAAGATGTTTGTAAGGCCTTACCCAAGATCTATCGGGAATACGTTCAGATGATTTGGTAATCTTGTTCAATCAAATACAACGAGAAACAGAATATTAACTTATGAAATGACTTGATCCATATTCATAGTTAATGTAGTATTAGTAACAAAAGGATAAGTAAAATGATGAATCATTAAATGGTTTTTTCCAGGAGACCATACTCGATTCGATCTGGGGCATTGGCGTGTTAAAGCTAGACTAACCAATGTCATTACTATATTAAGTAATATCAAGTGGGGTGAAAGGTTTATGGATAATTATTAATATATGTATGACGGATTCGAACTTCGAGACTTCGGGTTGCACACATTCGTATGAGAATCAATTTATAAATAATTAATATATAAAATGTTATATTTAATTATTTGATCACGAAATAAATACTTAATGATATTTAATATTTGACGAGTTTTGATTATCGGTCATTAAATGTCAACGGGATATGAAGAAAAGTTAACAAGTCAAGAGAAGGTTTTAGGAATCCTCTTTTGGGCTTGTGTTTGGCTGAAAACTATAGAATCCCACATCGGATACTATAGCAATCTTGACATCTACCATAAGGCTATAAATACATCCCCATGTATTCATCCTTTGGTACACTAGATTTCAATAGAAGGCCAAACCTCTTCTTTTTTCCTCTTGTTCTTGGTCGGCGAAGTGAATCCCCATTGTAAGGGATTTGGTGACCTTGAGCATAACACAGGTGTTTGGTTAATCTATTGTGATCAAGAACCTAGCTTTTCTCATTGATTCGTTTACTAATACGTGTGTACAAGAACGAAGAGCAAATACACTTGTGTTTGCATATCTTGGGTATTCGACTTTTGATATGGTCGAATTATATAAACCCTAATTTATTAGGGTTTAGGGTTCTTGGTTAGTTGATCTTAATTTGGGGCTTTCATGAACCTAATTGCATTGATTCGCAAAAAGATGCGCATATACTTTTAATTCGTATAATTAATTTACAAGTATTATTCCTATTACTTCCGCTGCATGCTTTGATGATGTTTACTTGTTTTTATATAATTGTTATGATTAGTAAAACCCAACAATTACGGCAACAAAAGATGTCATGTGATTAGAGCAAATTGTTTATAGGGTTACTTTTGCGAGACTTTTTTTTTTTGTTTTGAATCCCACATTGGTTGGAGTAATGAAGTTGTTTCCTTATATACTTTGGATGTTTAAAACTGTCAAGCTGGGTTTAACATTATGTTGTTGTCTTCGTGTTGGGCATATTGTTACAAAGTGAGACCAATGATTTGTTTTATTGTTAAAATAACAACTTTATCATTTTAAGTTGTCTATCTTTTAGATGTTGTATGAGAAACCCAACTTTTTACTGTATATGGTGTGCTTAATTGATCATGCAGGATTTGGGTGAGGGCATGCTAGGCACGTAGCCGTTTAAAGGCGTGCTAATTTATTGAAAGCCCACTATATTTAACACACCTTTGAGACGGAAGCTCAATAGCATGACAATAGATTTTAAAGGCGCGCTAATTTATTGAAAGCCTACTATATTTAACACACTTTTGAGACGGAAGCTCAATAGCAAACTCAATCGATTTCGCGACCAACAACATGCAATTGGTAACGGCTTTAGTATAAAACTAAAACTAAATCAAATTGATAGATATAAATTTGGCGGATTTTCCTGAGTTGAGAACCATCACGGATATCCAACTCAAATCGCCTTGTCACTAAATTAACGGATATGAGTTTTGTATCGATTTTCTCTAGCTTGATAAGAGAAGAAAACATTATTTGAAAAAGAACGTTTGTAAATAGTATATGATTATGAAAAAAAGGGTATTATGTCTTGGGCAACTTGTATGAGACTTGTTTTGAGTTTGAATCCCACATTGGTTGAAGACATGAAATTTTGGTTCCTTATATACTTTGGGTATTTAAAATAGTGATAAGTTGAAATAAACATTATGTTTTTGTCATGTTAAGTAGTCTATTTTTTCCTTTTCTATATAAGCTTATGACAAATTTAATATTGCTTATAACTGACTTAATTATAAATGTAAATGAACTAACACTCATCAAAATTATACAACAATATTTTCTTAGCATATATCTTCGGAAAAAATTGTGTAACGAATTATACTTCGGGAGCGGTGTTAAGTTATAACAAAATTCTAATAGCTTCAAAGAAAAATAAATTTATAACAAATTTTGGCGTGGTTAGCTTTTCTTATTAAAAAAAAATTGATTGTATGCACATGCCAACGATCAAATTAGTGAACAAAATTTATAAGATCCAAAAACATAACTTTACGACCCCATGATCGGAAACAAACCACTTGCAGATAGCACAACTTTAAACACAAATGCATTCCATTTGTCATGTTTTATAACTAATGTACCTTAAGAGCACAAAATGAATACGTAACTTTTTCTATAATTCGATACAAAATGCCCACTTAGGCTGTAAGGAATATAGTACGCAAATCAGTTACTTAACACACTTTTAAGACTCAAGATCAATTTCAAACAGGCCGCTTAACATTATGGAATTGGTAATGGATTTAGTATAAGTAAAGCTAAATCAAAACAATATGATACAAGTCGATAACTTTTTCGGTGATTGAGGTAGGAGGATATCCAACTCAATTGCATTGTCATTAAATACTTAGTATTTGAGTTTGAAATCAATTTTCTCTTGTTTGATAAAGAAAAGATAAACATTGTGTGGAAAGAGCATATTTAATAGTAAATGATTACGGAAACAAAAGGTTAGAGCAACTTTTTTATGGGTTTAGTTGTGTGAGACTTGTTCTATGGCTTGAATCCCACATTGCTTGGAGGAATGAAATTGTGCTTCCTTATATACTTTGGGTGTTTGACAATATGCCAAGTTGAAATGAACATTTTGTCATCTTGGAGTTCTATTATCCGTTATGTAGTAAACGGCTAGGGGAACTGGTAGATAACAATTGATGTAAAGAAGCAACTTTTTGTCATTTTAAGTAGTCTATCATTTTGCACATATGATGTTAGCATATGCCAAACCCATATTTTTTGTATATGGTGTTAGCTTATGATAAATCTGGTGTCATTTTAAGTAGTCTGTTATTTTGCATATATGATGTTAGCTTATGCCAAACCCATATTTTTTGTATATGGTGTTAGCTTATGATAAATCTGATATTGCTAATAATTGACTTATTTACAAATATAAATGAACTAACGCTCATCCAAATTATACAATTGCTTCTTAGCATTTATCTTTTATGTTGGGCCGGGTATTGCAACAATCCCATAAAGACTTGGTAAACTATTCACAAAATGTTAGAAACTTAGAAGTTCAATCCCTTAAAATGATGACAAATTAATATTTATGTCAAAACTCTTTTGTTTCACAAATATTTAGGTCACATTTAGCCTATTTTGTCTTTTTATTGCTATGGGCTATTTGGTCATATAAGTAGTAAAAGAAAAATATGTTTGTGGGTATTACAATAATTCTATAAAGACTTGGTAAGCTATTCACATAATGTTAGAAACTTGGAACTTCGAATCCCTTAAATTGGTTACAAATTAATAAAGGTGAATTATACGATTTGCAAAAACAAAGAAGCAAGCGAAAAGCATCTAGGAATAGTCACTTGAAGGAAAAACTTCGAGAAAAACATATAAAGAACTGAGAAAAGAATGCAGGGAGCAACTATTTTTGTATTTCAATATTGTCAACGTACGTGACACGAATTAAGAATCAAATAACAAAGAAAAACGTCTTGGCACAATAACCTTAAGGAAAGTGTAGTATGCATGCGAGGGAAAAATTCAGTGAGCTTTATAATGAAGACCTCTATATATCCCGACCCCTTAGAAGCTTTAAAGAAAACATAAACAATCCATAAAGGATCTGAAAATATCCCATGTGTCACGTTGTAGAACTACACGTACCTTAGGAGAGCAAACTAAATATGTAACCTTTTTCTAACTCGACATAAATTGACCATTAAAATTGCAAGCAATAACCTTCTTGCGACTAAAGCTCAATATCAAACTCAACCACTTCTTGCAACTAACAACATATGCAATTGGTAATTGGCATTAGTATAAATAAATTAAAATCATGGATCTGATTGATTATCATAATCGTGTATCATTTCAGGTTAGGTATATTTTCTCATGTTTGACAAGAGATGAAAAAAAATAATGTGTGAAAAAACCATATTTAATCTTTGATTACGGAAAAGAAAATGTGATTATGTCTCCAGATCAACTTTTTATGGGGCTTGTTGTATAATGGTTGGAGGAATGAAATTTTCCTTTCTTATATACTTAGGGTGTTCTAAATTATGATAAGTTGAAATATTGTTCTCTTCGTCTTTTGTCTACCGTAACAATTGGCAGACCGACAACGGTGATAGTAATTAATGTAAATTAGCAACTTTTTGTCATTTCGCCTACTGTAACGGTAATAGTAATTAATGCAAATTAACAATTATTTGTCATTGTGCCTACCATAACAATTGGCAGACATAATACGTTGATATTAATTAATGTAAATTAGCAACTTTTTGTCATTTCGCCTACTATAACGGTGATAGTATTAATGTAAATTAACAATTTTGTCATTGTACCTACCGTAACAATTGGTAGACAAAAGACGATGATAGTAATTAATGTAAATTAACAACTTTTTGTCATTTTAAGTAATGTAGATTTATATATATATGTCATTAGCTTATGATGAGCCATATTTTTCTATATAGGATGTTAGCCTGTGATAAATATAATTATAAATATAAGTGAACTAACACTCATCAAATTTATAAAATAATTTTTTCTTAGCATTTATCTTAAAACAAAGATAAAAAGGATGAATTACACCTGTTGCTAAAACAAAGCACCAAAAGAAAAGCATCTAGGCATAGTCACTTGAAGGAAAAAAAGTTAAACGAAAAGCAACAGAATGTAGGGAGCAACTATTTATGCATTTCAATACTCTCAACATACGTGACACGAATTAAGAATTAAGACTCCTATAAAAAAGAAGAAAATGTAATGAAAGGCTAAAATTATACGCAAATCCTAAAACATAGAAACAAATAACAAGAAAAATGTATGGGCTAACGTGAAAAAAAGTGTAAATTCAGCGAACTTTCTAATAAAGGCCAAATTTCTACATATCCTGAGCCTTTAGAAGCCTTTAAGAAAGCACAAACTAGCCTTAAAGGATCCGAAAATAAACCACTACGAGAAAGCAGAACAATAAACACAAATGTATACCATATGTCACGTTGTAGAACTACACATACCTTAAGAACGCAAAAATGAATACGTAACCTTTTTCTAAATCGAGAAAAATTGACCAATAAAATTATAAGCTATATATGCAAAACATATACTTAACTCCCTCTTGAAACTAAAGCTCAATATCAAACTTAACTGCTTCTCGCAACCAGCAACATATGCAATTGCTAATTGGCTTTAGTATAAGTAATCTAAAACTACATAAAAACGATATGATATAAGTTTGGACAAATTTTCGGGTGATTGAGGTACTTATCGAGTTTGGTAACAATTTTCTCAAGTTTGATAAGAGACGAAAAAAATAATGTGTGAAAAGAACATATTTAATCTTTGATTGCCAAAAAAAAATGTTATGTCTCTAGAGCAACTTTCTATGGGGCTAGTTGTGTGAAACTTGTTTTGAGTTTTAAATCCCACAATGGTTGGAGATTGAAATTGTGCTTCCATATATACTTTAAGTGTTTAAATTTGAGACAAGTTGAAATAAATATTATGTTGTTGTTTTTGTGTTTCGCGTCTTTGTTTTAACAGCGCAACAAACACAAGGAAGACAATTGATGTAAATTAACTTTTTTCCATTTTAAGTAGGCTATCTTTTTATATATATTAAACGAATATCTGCGTAAAGCGATGGTGTATAGCGGCAAATAATTATAATTCGGCATATCAATTAATGTAAATTAACAACTCTTTCCATTTTAAGTAGTCTTTCTTTTTGTATATACTAGACGAATACCCGCGACAAATGACGGTGTATAGTGACAAATAATTATGATTGTGAAATTATGATTCTGGTTCGACCTTTGATGTAAAGTGCATGTTTTTTAAATACAAAATGTGTATTTTTTAAAACTAATATAGTGTGTGTTTTTTAAAAGTTGTCAAGTTTAGATTCGATCAAGAAAATACATAATTCAAGTTGCCAGCTTTCGAAAAGTACTTTAAGGCGTAATTTAAAAAACTGCATTAATTTAAATTTCAAGATTCAAGTTTCAGTAAAAGTGATACACTTTTTATAAGTAATAGAGATGATGTTAGCTTATGACAAACTAATCTTTTCGTGTATATGGCGTTCGCTTATGATTAATTTGTCATGAATCATTTCAATCACCAATGATAAAGATACATGCTTGCATAAGATGAATGATAAATGTTAACAAAAAAAATGCCACATAAGATAAACAACACATGTAATACTCTAAAAATATATCAGTAACTAAAAAAAAGTGGAAAATATTTTTACCTGTTCAACCAGTAACAAGTGAAGAATTGCGAAAAAAATTCTAATATTACATATATGAAGAAAGAGTAAACTCCAAAATACATACATGTGGTTTGACCACTTTTACATCTTACATCGTTGTTAGAAAACTTGGGACATATACATCTATACATCAATAAACGTTAGACATTATGCATCTCTAAGAACGAACAATGTCATTTTTTTAGGTCGTCTACTAACGAAATTCTAATAAGAGAGGTGTTTTCGTCTATATGCTTGTACAAGTATGTATACAGTTATATTATGAGTTAAAAGAATTACTTTTATTTAATTCGTTTTTTATTTTTTACTTTTTGTTATTGTTATTAACATGTTTTCTATATTTATTGTTTTTTATTGTTAATTTATCACTACTATTGTTATTTGTTATTGTTATTATTTTTTTCCCATAGTATTTATCTTATATAACCTACTCCTTCTTTCCGAAACTAACTGTCCTTTTTTTTTCAAATATAAATTTAATTATTTTGGTTTGTGTTTTACAATGTTTGATGAAAGTTATACAAATGAAAATATATTTTAAACTCGATACATTCATATATTTCGTATCAAGTATTATATAACATATATAGAAATACTTAAAGTTAAAGTTGAAAAAAAAACTTTGAAGTATAAAGGGGCAATTACTTTGAGAATAAGGTAGTAACTATTTTCATCTTCTTAATTTCACATGTGTGGCGCGCACAACCAAATACTTATAAACACATAAAACACACATAATCCGGCCACACGGCCAAAAAAACTTATCTCAAGATGGTTTGGGCTGTTTAGATGAGGTTTGGTGGGTGAGTGTGTGCACGACTGCACATGAGTGTGTGTGTGTGTGAGTGTGCACTCACGCGTGGGCGTAGACGCGCCGAGGTGTGTATGCTTGTGAGAGCTATGGTGGTGTGTTTTGATTAAGAAGATGAATATAATAATTTAAGAATATAAATACTTGGGAAGAATCATAATACTAATAACAATAGTAATGATAAATAATATATATATATATATATATATATATATATATATATATATATATATATATATATATAGTGAAACTTTATTTTCAGAACCTATTTTAAGTGCGAGAACTGCGAGAACCACTTTTAAACCATTAGATTATATCATCAATGGATGAGATTATTTGTGCCATTTGTGTAATTAATGTAGTAATTAATAAGAGTGTTAGGTAAACTTTTTTATATAGGCTAGGGGTATTAAGGGAATTTTAAAATTATTTTTTCCAAATACTGATCCACATTTTTAGGACCCACATTTATCTATCTTTTTTCTCTCAACCCTAATCCAAACTCTCTCAGCCTCCACATATCAAAAACGTAACTCTAAATCCCCATGTCCACCGGAGATCGTAACCCTTCCTTATTACACATGTTGTTGTTTATTCTGACGGTTCCCTTCGACGGATGTTGAGCAGTTACAGAAGGCGAAACAGATTCCAAAAACCGTTCAAGGTAATTACACACCGGTGACCGCAACAAGTTTCATCTTTCAAGGTTTTATGTCGTCTTGTTTACCGGTGATGCTTCACATCAGTCTTGATTTTGGAAGTTTTATCGAGGGTTTATTATCAAGTATTAGGAATTTGAAATGAGTGATAGACATAACTTATTTGAAAAGAGTCAACTTCGTACTCGAATCGGCGGATCTATAAAGGATGCTGCCATTGCTAGAGATATTAACCCAGATAGAAAGCCTTATCATAATTGAAAATCCATTTTCTTTCTTAAAGATTTTGGTATTTGGTTTTATGAATCTGTGTCCTTAACCTTTGGTAGTATATATATATATTTTTTTACTTTATTGACTTTTTCCCAATATATCAGTAATTGGGCAAACTAAGTTTGCTACCTCCTTATAATTCTTTGTTGCCGCCGTCTGGATTACTGATGTGTTTTGATATGTTTGTTACTGATATTTAATTCATTTATTTTTTATAATTGTTATTATATAATAATAAGTTAATAAGTGTGAGTATTGTTATGTTACAGAGGAAACTTGCGCAAAGGTCCGAATAAGTAAAGTTTGTTGATATGCATCCCACTAAGCCATGGTGAGTATTTTCTGTACTGTGAATTTGATATACATTGTTAGGCAATTGTTTATGTATTAGTTGTAACACCTCATTTTTGGTATAAATTTACAGGGTTCTTACAAGTTTATATACTAGGACGGTTTTCATATGGAATTACCGAACACAGGTGTGTGTGTGTGTGACTAGTTTTAGCGTTTATTAAGAAGTATGATTTCTTATTGAATTGGATTATATAAGTTTACGACAATCGGTTGGTACCTCAAGGGGTGTGCATATGTGTTTTTAGGAATGGTGCATACATGTTTTTGGCTAGTAAAAAATCAATTAAAATGGTGTGCATATGTGTTTTTGAATTTCTTTTTGTCTTGTCGTAATAGAAACTAAAAATTGGTTTTGTGTTAAACTTGAATAATCACATTAGTTTTGTTGGGTGTTGAACATTGACTCATGATAAATGTTGATGTAGAATAAACGGAAGCGTGCATATTAAATGGGAAAAAATAGTTTAAGGTATGGTGCATACGTGTTTTAAAAAATGGTGCATACGTGTTTTAGCGTTGATATTAAATGGAAAAAAGAGTTGTGCATATATGTTTTTAAAGTTGTGCATATATGTTTTTAATAGTGCATCTACGTTTTAGCGTTGATATTTAATTGTTATTTTGCATGCTTGTTTCAGATTGATAAAGATATGTCGTTGGTTGAAGAGAAGTGGATGAACACAAATATACACGAAGATAAATTGCGACTTTTGAAGATATACGATTATTACATATATGTTTTTTGTACTTGTAATTAAGTGAAATGTAACATTTAAGTATATGATGTTTTTTTTCTTTTATAATGCTTTATTTTCTTTTAATTGTGTTTCAAACTTACAAAAAAACACCGGTAACACCAAAATAGGCAAAAGTTCAATATAGAACCAAAATTTACCATAGATCCAATCAACCAATAATAGCCATTCATTTTTTTATTATAATAAACTTTCACCCTTTTTTAAAATTAAATATCCATGTGGTAGCCGTTAATCCTAGCGATAAAAATTATACCATCGTGGACGAGAATTAAATTATCTTTCATAGATATGCACTACTATATATTTTAACAACTTTTTTCAAAATTTCGGTCAAGAAAAATGATATACGATTTGTGAAAATCATATATGATTCGATTTTTACGAATCACATATGATTTTTGAGAATCATATATGATTGTAAAATCATATATGATTCGTAAAAATCGAATCATACATGATTTTTTAAAATCATATATGATTCGTAAAATTCATATATGATTTTTTCGGACGGAATTTTTGAAAAAAATGTTTGTCGAAAATATGTAAAAGTGCATATCTATAGAAAGATAATTTAATTCACCAATGGTGTATTTATATTTTGAAGATTTACCGTTTGTAAGATATGTTGTTTTTTAAAAAAATGTGGAAAATGATTTTGTATTAATTTAGATAAAAAATGGAGGGTTATGATTGGTTCATTTGTTCTATGACAAATATGAGTTCTATATTGATCTCAACTCCACCAAAATATTGGTAGATTAACAATTACCTAATAGGAACACATGCATATTTACATTATTTAAAAAACATACATGCACCTCATCTTTTTCAACAAAAACACATATGCACCTGTAATATTTTGGAACCATGCTAGCTTAAAAATTAAAAAATAATAATAATAAAAAAATCTTTAGGAATACTTAAAAACGGGATTTAATAAAAAATAATAATAATTGACTTTTACTATAATACCCTTTTGATTAAATAATAATCTTTAATATTTAAAAAAATGTCATTGGTTTAGAAGGGTTCTCAGTTCATGGTTAAGATAGGTTCGAAAATAAAGCCTCTATATATATATATATATATATATATATATATATATATATATATATATATATATATAATATTGTAAGGTTATTTTCAGAACCAAGAAAAAGTCGAGAACTGCGAGAACCAATCTGAGCCATCTATTTTTTAATCAATGGCTACAAATAAAGGTGACATTTATGTAATTATTGAAACACTTAAGTATAATCTTATAAGAGAAAAAGAGTAAAAAAGAGATTTCCTAAATTCTTTAAATGTAAACCGTCCCTTTTTTTAAGCATATGGATGGATGGGTTCAATTTGAATAGAAATCCCTACTTCTAATTCATTTATCTATGTTGGTTTCTTCTCATTTTGACGGCTCAGATCCTAAAACATCATACATTCATACAACTCATTTTTTATTCTCTGCTTAAGGTTCGGTGCGTCTACATTCATACAACTTGTATAAGTTTTGGTTTCGATCAACGGTACAAACTAGTTTTCAATTATTTGTTTTAATTCTACAACTCGTTTATATTTTTGGTTGTTTATTTATTTTATTTTTGACATGATTTCATATGGATAGTTTCTATGGTTTTTTGTTTTGATCCAAGATCCGGATGCTTGGAGTTATTTTTGGTACACCGTCTTGTGATTTAGTTCTAATTTATAGATATATGGCGTGTTAATATGTTTAAAAATCTAAAAATTGAGTTGGTTTTCATATATGTTAAAAGGTCATTGATTTGGGTTATAATTTTGTAAAAGCTAATTCGATCAAAAGTTTGCTGTGTGATCAACGTGATCAAAAGTTGGTAATTCAATTGTGTTTATAAACTTGTTTTCGAGCTTTCAATATCTTATCGTAAGTGCAAAATTATTCGATTTAAGATTCTTTGAAAACAAAAATTACGAAAAGCTTTGCGGAGAAATCTATATAATGAGTTTGGTTAGTGCCTTCGGTGCATTTCTGTGCATATGTGCATATCTACTTTCTTGGTAATCTCCTTGCCATTTAAGCTACCTTGTTTTTAATCTCCTAATCGTTTAACAAAGTCTAGCTTGTCCAGCAGTAGTTTAAAGAAAGTGACAAATGTTGAAAGAAGTGAAATAATGCTTTATTTTAAGCTTTAATGCTATTGGACAATTATATTTGTTGCAAGTTGTTTTTCCAGTAGTTCAACGAAATGAAAATTGTATATAGACTCCATTAAACTGGTATTACTAGTAATCCTATAAACATTCTGATTATTTCACAATAGACTAAGACCATTCGGAGAACTGAATACCTTTTTCTGTGCATATGTGTTTTTATAGTTTCGGAGTTTAAATTTATTGAAAGTGCATGTGTGTTTTTAGTTTTGATATAAAGATGTTCTGTGTTTAGTTCTGATTTAACGGTGCACTAGTGTTTTGTGTTCTAAGGCTATACTAATGGCTGCGAAACGAAATAAGCATATGTACTGAGAACTCTATATTGATTGCTTTCTTTTGTTTTATTACACACAGGCGGTCATAAATTAAAATTGGTGAATGCAAATAATGAAATTTGATATTGATTTGTTAAATCTACATTTGAATTAATTGGCGATAATGTTATTTAAAAATCAGTATACATGTGCAAAGGGGTTTTATTTAATGATCGATATGAATGAAGTTTATGCTTTCGGTTCAGATTTGCACCATGTTTAATGAGGTTTTTTTATATTGTATTAATCTTTGTGGCTTTGTAGTTTGTGTGTTTGGTTTGATATATGTATGATCGATACAAGAAACAAATCAGTATATCTGACCAATGTATATTGAGGGATGTAAGCGTGTTTGGGGTGTTCGTGTATGCATAGTTCTGATATAAAGGGTGTTTTGAGGTTGCTTAGAATTGATAAGAAGGTGTTTGTGTTTAGGGATGTACTAATTTAATTAAAGGATCTTTGGTGCCTCCATTTTAATCTGATTAGGGGTTGTTTGGGGTTGCCTAGATTGAACAAATGATTATACTAAACATTCAAAGCGGGGCAGGGATGGTAACCATTATTTGATAACAAAGACATGTGTGCACATGTAATTCGGTTAATATGCACATGTATTTTTATAAAGTGGTCAGTTTAGAAAATTATGCACATGTATTTTTATCATTGTTTACTTTCGATCTCAAGATTCTACAAGGTTTAGTTATGTTTAAATGGCTTATCAAGGTTAATTAGTATTTACTGATTTAACAAAATGTTTGTGTTTTGATTTCACAGCTCTTTTGTTTTTTTACGTGTTTGAAAAAGATAACGCAGATGATACAAATGTGCATACAAGTGCATATGGATGGAACGAACGCATATGTGCAGGAAAGGCAAGAGCGACAATTGAGGAGAAATACATGTGCATGCATCAAAACAAAATCCAATTCTGTTAAAGATTATCAGTGCACAAATGCAAAGACATTTTATATTGTATTTGTATATCATATGATGTTACTGTTTTATGTACTTGTATCTAGTAGTTAGAATAATATATTGGTCGCATTTGCACATGTATCTATTTGTATATCATATGATGTTAATGTTTATATACCGTATTTGCACATGTATTCTATTATATCAACACATTTTTTAAATATTTGTTACCAAAACACATTAAAGGTTTAAGCAATTGAACACTAAAAATATATGTAAATTTACATTATATGAAAAGAAAAAAAACACATATGCACCTCACTTTTGAAATCATACATACTGAAAATAAAAATTATTTCACAAAAAGTTTCCTAAAATTTAGGAACTGAAAAAAACGTTTTTTATTAAAAAAATCAAAAACAAATTAAAAAACATAATTTTACTATTATACCCTTTTGAATTAAACAATAAAAATAAATATCCAAAAAAATCTGATTGGTTGATCTTTGGTTCTCGCAGTTCTCGACCTTTTCTTGGTTCTGAAAATAACACTTCCCTATATAGATATATATATATATATAGAAAACAAAAAAATATTAAAAAATTAAAAATTGAAAGTAATCAAATTTAAATAAAAAAAAATTAAAAATACAAAATTAATAATAATAAAATGGGAAAATACAAAATACATCCTTGTACAAGCAAATAGACGAAAACACCCCTCTTACTAGAACCTGTTGACTAGATAACGGAAAAAATTTGCATCTTTCATCTTTAAGGATATATAATGTCCAACGTTTATTTACGAATGATGTATATGTCCCAACTTTCTGACAATGATATACGGTGTGAAAATGGGGAAACAATGCATCTTAACACTACTTAGAAAGGATGATATAGGCTGGCATTCGTGATCTTTGTGTTGTCACTTTCTAACGATAAAATTAGTGAACTTGATAAACAAGACAAGTTTTCTACATATCCCAATCCCTTACAAGCCTTTAAGAAAACATAAACTACCCATAAAGGATCCAAAAACAATCACTGCTGAAAGAAGAACTATAAACACAACAAACGCATTCCATTTATAAATCGATAAAAAAATGACCAGTAAAGTGGTAAGGAATATATTTGACTCAAGCTCAATATCAAACTCAACCGTTTCTCGCAACCCAACAACATATGCTATTGGTAACTGGATTTAGTATAAGTAAAAAAATAAAGATATGATATAAGTTTGACGAAAATTTCTGGGTGATTCCTATACTTCGAATGTCTCTACTCTTCGCAAGTGTGGACGATGGTTCTAAGAATAGCTGGTATTAATTTTGTGTTCTCAAAATGAAGTGATATTCTGGATTGGTTGTTACCCATGGCTAAAAAGCATAACGTCAAGATCATTGTGGGTGGTCTAGTAATCGCAGCATCTTCGTACTTCATCTGGCAGGACCGCAACAATAGAGTACATGGAAAAGGTTCGAGAAGACCAGAGGAATTGTCAAAGATTGTCGCTAACCATATGAGGCTCAAACTAGCTTCCATAAAGTTTAAAAAGAATTCGAGAGTGGAGCAGATGAGAATGACATGGATATATCGGGGGTAGGCTGACTGGTGAGTTAGCTAGAGGTTTTGTATTGATTGGTATTTTGGCTTGTCCTCTAGTTTTGTTAGGAATGTCTTGGTTATTATGCTTTGAGGTCGTTCAAAGTATATAGATTATTTGTTAGGTCATTTTGGGTGGCTCATTACCTCCCTTCCCATGTACCTAACATTTGTTATTCATTTTAATAAATTCACCGGGCATTAAAATCTTTACCAAAAAACTATATATAAAAAATAAATAAAAAATAAATCCCGGTGATTAAGGTACTATCCATTGAGGATATCTAAATCCAATTGCCTTGTCATTAAATAACCGCGATTGAGTTTGGTATCAATTTTCTCTAGTTTGGTAAAAGAAGAAAAAAAATATGTGTGAAAAGAAAATATGTAATAGTATATGAAAACAAAAAGTTAGAGCAACTTTTTTTTATGAGGCTAGTTGTCTTGAGACTTGTTCTAAGGTTTGAATCCCACATTCGTTAGAAGAATAAAATTGTGCTTCCTTATATAGTTTGGGTGCTTGATATTATGACAAGTTGAAATAAACATTATGCTATCATCAATCATGTTTTTCACGTCGTACAATAAACGGCTGGGAAAACTGGGAGATAACAATTTATGTAAATAATCAACTTTTTGTCATTTTAAATAGTCTGTCATTTTGCGTATATGATGTTAGCTTATGCAAATTATTATTATTTTTTTACGGTGTTGGCTTATGATAAATATGATATTTCTTATAATTGACTTAATCTATACTATCTAACGATTGAAGTGCTTAATTTAATGTGCAAGAGGGATTGTGCAAAAAATTAAGTACGATACAAACAAGTCATTGCACAAGGATTATTTACAATTGTATATGATAAACGGAGCTTGAATCTTTGTTATGGAACACAAAAGGGCTACAACTTTCAGAATATGAACCATCTCCATTAATTACGACCTCATCTTTTCAGTTGCTTTCAGTAAAATTTTTTAAGATTATAAATAACGGACAATAAACACCAAATCCATCTCACGGTTCAACCTTCTTTGATATATGAAAAAGAAAGAATAAAACTAATTATACCAACCGTAAACATCAAATCCAATTCTATCCTATCCTAAACTCTTCACCATCTCCGAATCATAAGAACACACAAAATGAAAAATTGTACACGCTCTCATATTGCTTCAAACTTTGTTGCCAATCTTTTAAACGATTTTGTCTAACCGAAACAAATACCCAATCTCGACAGCAGATCGGAAAATAAAAAAAAGAGTAAATTACACCGTTCGTCCCTATGGTTTACCCAAAATAACACCGCAAGTCCCTTCATTTTTATTTTTGCGCCATGAGTCTTTATAATGAAGTTTGGTAACACCATCAGTCCCTATCTCTAACGGTCATTAGCTTTCTACGTTAACTCCCACATGTGCATTACATGTGCCGTCCATTTCTAACGTTCGTTAGCGTTTTTGCACGTATTCGTCCGTTTTGCATGTTTTCGTCCGTTTTTTCACGTTTTCGTCCGTTCATTCATGTTTTCGTTCGTTTTTTCACTTTTTCGTCCGTTTTTGCATGTTTTCGTGCGTTTTTACACGTTTTCGTCCGTTTTTGCACGTTTTCGCTTGTTTTTGCTCGTTTTCGTTCTTTTTTGCTCGTTTTTCGTTCTTTTTTGCTCGTTTTCATCCATTTTTGCATGTTTTCATTTGTTCTTGCACATTTTTCTTTGTTTTTTCGCGTTTTCGTCCATTTTCGCACGTTTTTGTTCGTTTTTTGACGTTTTGTTCGTTTTTGCTCGTTTTCGTCCGTTTTTGCATGTTTTCGTCTGTTTTTACACGTTGTTGCCGGTTTTTGCAAGTTTTGGTTTGTTTTTCACGTTTTCATTCTTTTTTACACGTTTTCGTTCATTTTTGCATGTTTTCGTCCGTTTTTGCATATTTTTGTTCGTTTCTTCACGTTTTCATCCGTTTTTGCATGTTTTCGTCCGTTTTTACATATTTTCGTTCGTTTTTACACGTTTTCGTCCATTTTTACACGTTTTCAACCGTTTTTACACGTTTCTTCTGTTTTGGCACGTTTACATCCATTTTCATCCATTTTCACACGTTTTTGTTCGTCTTATGCGTTTTGTTCGTTTTCGCACGTTTTCGTCTGTTTTTCCACTTTTTCATTCGTATTTGCACGTTTTTGTCTGTTTACATGTAAAAACATGCAAAAACGGCCGAAAACGTGAAAAAATTAACGAAAACGTGAAAAACGAATGAAAACACCCAAAAATGAACAAAAACTTGCAAAAACGGACGAAAACGTGCAAAAACGAGAGAAAACGGACGAAAATGAGCAAAAATGAACAAAAACAAGCAAAAACGAACAAAACATGAAAAAACAAACAAATACGTGCAAAAACAAACGAATAAACACAAAAACGGATGAAAACATGTAAAAACTAATGAAAATATGCAAAAATGGACGAAAAAGAGCAAAAACATATGAAAACGAGCAAAAACGGACGAAAACATGTAAAAACAAACATAAACGTGCAAAAAGAAACAAAAATACGTAAAAACAGACGAAAACGTGCAAAAACAAACGAAAACGAGCAAAAACGGACGAAAACGAGCAAAATGGACTAAAACGTGAAAAAGTTAACAAGAAGGATATCTAACTCCATTTGATACGATATAAATTTTGCCAAATTTTCGGGTGATTGAGGTACCATCCATGGAGGATATCTAACTCCAGTTGCATTGTCACTAAATTAATATTCATATTAGAGTTTGATATCGATTTTCTCTAGCTTGATAAAAGAAGAAGAAAACATTATTTGAAAATATGAGTACGAAGAAAAAAAGGTGTTATGTCTCGAGCAATATTTGAATGAGTTACTTGTGTCAAACTTGTTTCAAGTTTTGAATCCCACATTGGCTAGAGGAAGGAAATTTTGCTTCCTTATATACTTTGGGTGTCTAAAATTGTATTAAGTTAATATAAACATTATGTTGTTGTCCGCTGCTTTCGCCTATTGTAACAGTCGATGGGCGCAATCAGCAGATAGTAATTACCGTAAATTAACAACTTTTTGTCATTTTAAGTAAATTGTCTTTTTATATATATATCCTGTTAGCTTATGATGAACCCGTCTTTTTCTATATATGATGTTAGCTTATTTGACTTACTTATAGATAAAAATGAACTAACAATCGTTAAAAGATTGGAAACCATGGTTACCCAAAAACTAACACTCGTCAAAATTATAAAATAGATTTTTTCTTGGCATTTATCTTCGAAATAAATTGTGCTGCGGGTGGTATCTAACTCCAAACATTGTCACTAAATACGCGTTTTTGAGTATCATTACAAATGATATTAGTTATGGATTTGGTTATGGTGCCTTTATGGATCTGCTCTTCCACTCTTGTTGCTAGATCAACTCAAAATCAAATATGGCTCAAATGAGGCTGAGTTTTTGGTATAGTCATGACTCATGAGTTTAGTTTGTCTTGATTATGTATAGTACTCCCTTTCATCGCAAATGAAGAATACTTAACACACTTTTTAAAGTCCTTTGAAGTCAACCTGAATATCAGGCTCAACTCCTTTTCGCAACTCTTTACAATCTCTCTTCCCACATTTCCGTATTTCACTTCAAGTATTTCCCTAGCTGCTATGCTAGCTATCGCTCCACAAAAATTAAGCAACAAGTAAATCAGCAATACATGGCTACATGCAATTGGTGCTTCTAATATCGTATCCCCAATTATATCAAACAACAATGGTGGTACCTCTATTGTTTCATGAAAGATTGTGTTAACGTAGCAACTATCAACAATTGGTTTTAAGTTTGGCCAATTTTTTGGGCTATTGAGGTACTATCCATAGAGGTTATCCAGCTCTAATTGCAGTGTCACTAAATAACCGTATTCGATTTTGGTATCAATTTTCTCAAGTAAGAGATGTTAAAAAAATAATGTGTGAAAAACAGTAAAAAAAAATGTGTTATGTCTCTAGAGCAACTTTATGTAGAGCTAGTTTGTGAGACGTGTTTTAAGTTTTAGATCCCACATTGGTAGTAGGTATGAAATTTTGCTTCCTTATAAACTTGATGTGTGTAATATTCTAACAAGTTTATATAAACATTATGCTGCTATATGTGGCTTATGTTTGTTGTTTGGTATAACAATTAGCACACAATAGCGACAAATAGTAATTAATATAAATTAAAAACTTTTTTTTTATTTTAAGTAATCTATTTTTTATATACACTCTTGTATATATGTTGTGACCTTATGATAAATCTAACATTAGTTATAATTGACTTAGAGTGCGTTTGGTATGACACTATGGCAAGGCAATGTGACTATTACTATAAAAGTGATTAAATGTGTTTGTTTTGTGAGCCTAGTAATGAAATTGGTATATCATAGTAATAGATTCATTACACAATAATTTGGTATCTATGAAATTCATTCTCGCGAGTCTCTCTCTTTTCCATTACAAAATTCTAATATTTAAACACTTTTTCATTCCATATTTCATCACCCAAACATAAACAATCGTAATGATACACTTTTTCATATCCATTGTCATTTTACCCCATACCAAATCTGACACTGATTGTGATTCCTAGCAACAAACCAAACGTTCCCTTAATTATAGATATAAATGAACTAACACTCAACAGAATTATACAATATTTTTTTCATCAAAATAAATTGTGTTGCGGGTCATATCCAACTCCAATCGCATTGCCACTATATGCGTGTGTGTTTGGTATCAAATTTCTAACAGCTCAAAAAGAGAAAAAAGTTATAACAAATTTGGCGTGGTTACCTTCTTTATTAAAAAAAGAATAATGTATTTAAAATGTATCTTACTTGTCATAAATTCCAGATATGTGTAACAAACTTTTTTTTTTGCAAAATCATGTATTAAACTTTCCAAAATCGTCACTCTAGTATATCTTTGGACCATTTTACCCCTCCCCAATAAAAGGAGACTTAATAAATTGAAGGGTATAATAGTAAGAAAATACACCAAAGTGGCAATTTTTGAAAGTTTAGTACATGAATTTGAAAAAAAAAAGTTTGTTACACACATCTGTAATTTGTGACAAGGAAAATACATTATAAATACATTAGCCCTTAAAAAAACAAAAACTTTTTAGCTCCACATGAATCAAAGAAGCGGAAATTTTTACAAGCTAATGAAGTCTATGTTGAATCTTTCCCATCATACATATTTCTTGGAAGGTAATTTGAGTTATGGTTACCAATTGCTCTGCTGGTTGAGTCTTTTGATGGAAAGCAATATGGAGTTAAACAAATTGTTGTTTGAAGTCTTCCTCTCACATTGCTTTATTAACTAAAATCGGATCCCAAAAAAAAAACAAATTTGTTTACATATTGTGAGCCCTTAGAAGCCTTTAACTCGATAGAAATTTAATACATAACCTTTTTATAACTCGATAGAAAAAGTCCTGTAAAGCAAGTTGTAAGGAATACGCACAAAACAAATACTTAACACAATCTTGAGACTCAAGCTGAATATCAAACTCAACCGCTTTTCACAACCACCAGCATATGCAATTGGTAATTGGCTATACTATAAGTAAAACTAAAAAAAATCAAAATGATACGATATAAATTTGGCCAAATTTTCGGGTGATTAAGGACTATGTATGGAGGATATCCAATTCCAATTGCATGGTCACTAAGTAATCATATTCTAGTTTGGTATCAATTGTCTCTAGCTTCATTAGAGAAGAAGAAAACAATGTGAACATTTCTTGAGAGCAACTTTTGTTTGGGGCTACTTTTGTAAAAATTATTTTAAGTTGAAACAAATAAATATTATGTTGTTGTCTTAGAGTAGAAGGTATGGTGATGGACCATCAGCACTTCATCACTGCCACCTCAACGCCACATCAATTTGTCTCATTTCTACACAACTAACCACAACAACCCTCCTCCCCTCACTCATAACAAATCTCAACCTCTTTATTTGGGGCCCACCACTACCACTTTATTTTTTTCTTTTTCAAATTTTCATATAAACTAAATTTATTTATTAAAATAAAAATACTAAACAATATATTTAAAAAGAAGTTAAAAAAAGAAAAGAAAAAAAAAACGATACACTTTGAAAATCACTTTATTTCCATTTGTTCAGACACTTTACCAAACAACCCATGATTCTATCACCAACACTTTTATCTTGAACCAGGAAAAAAAAAAAAAAAAAAAAAACCTTCAAGATTTGGGTTTAATGGAACCACCAAGTCTTCTTCTTCAACAAAAATCTCACACACACAAACACAAACACACACTACAAACACACACTTGACAAAATTATATATCATAAGCTAACACATCATATATATAAATCAGAAAATAACAACTTTTTTCATTTCAAATACTCTTGTTTTTTTTACATACGTTGTTAGCTTATGATATATATACTACCGCTTTATATGTTCTTTGATTTATATATATGATGTGATGTTATTGGTTAGTGATGTACGTGCATGACTAGTTGTACAATACATTATGTTTAAATTCGTCTCGTGTAATTCGAGTAATATGGATATGCTGAATAACTAATTGAAGGTTTCATATAATTTCTCTGATTGTGCTCAAGAAACAGGCCCTATACACACACATATACACTACTAGTCTTTAAGAAAATCCGGTGCCCCTTAACTTTGTGAGGTTCAAATCCGGGCAAATTAAATACTTAAGACACTCTTAAGACTCAAGATCAATATAGAATTCAATCGCTTATGGCAACCAATAACAGATGGAATTGGTAGTCGGCTTTAGAATTAGTAAAACTAAATCAAAACGATACGATACAAGTCTCTCTCACCAAATTTTTGGGTGATTGAGGTACTATTCATGAAGGATATCCAATTCCAATTGCATTGTCATAAAATAACCGTATTCGAATTTGGTATCAGCTTTTACAAGTTTGACAAGAGAAGAAAAAAAAGTAATGCGTGAAAAGAACATACTATTACGGAAAAAAGATATAGTTGTTATGCCTCTAGAGCAACTTTTTTATGGGGCTACTTATGTGAGACTTGTTCTATGATTTGAATCCCACATTGGTTGGAGGAAGGAAAATTTGCTTCCTTATAAACTTTGGGTGCCCAAAATAGTGATAAGTTGAAATAAAAATTATGTTGTTTTGTGTATCTTTCGCCTACTGTAACAATCAGCTCATGAAAGGTAAACATGATAATTAATGTAAATGAAAAACTTTTTGTCATTTTACGTAATCCATCTATTACTATACTAGTTATAATACCCGTGCGCGTACGGGGTTTTGACAAAAAATATTATTCTGTATTAATACTGAATATTGTGTCTTTAAAAGTAATTGCATATAATTATATAGTTATAAGTTTCGCGCACGCACGAAGTTTACACATAAATCAAATTTATTTTAACATTTTAGTTCAGTATATACGCATAAGAATTTGCCCTTGAAAATTGTGATATAAGTACAACGAATACTTATGCACGAGTTTTTTATTTTGCATTAATATTCATTAGAATTTGGTAAAGTATTTGTAAAAATTTCTGTTAGGTAACTCAAGATGTAACTTTATTTAGCTGACAAAGATGTTGATGCTGTTATTTAAATTCAATACTGATATTATGTTGTACAAATGATGCAAGTTTATTAGCACATAATGAGCGTTGATAACGTTAAAGTATACTCCTTAAAGTTTTTTAAAAATGTTTTTCTAGATATCCTTATATAAATAAATAACAATTACATGAGTCATTCTTTTAAGTACAATCGCGTATATTTATTTTTATATTAAAGTAACCCGTGCTTACAATTTGATAAATATATTCCCTTTTTCAATAATTTAGTCGTATTTAAAATGTAAACTCGTGTCCACATAAATTAAACTTTTAAAAATGAAATAAATAAGTCCTTATTGAACGTATATAGTAAAAAAAATTGATACTTATAATCTTATGCAAATTTAAATGTTGTTATTTTAAAACAACATTTTTTTAAGATGTAAAGTATAAGAGGGTATTTGTTTATAGTCAAAATTTATTAAAAAACATGGAGGCTTATAATATTACACTTAACTCTATATAGTTTTTTAAAATTCAACCGCTAAAGTTTTATTAATTACCTCCTCTTTTTTTAAGTTTTTGTTTTCACAAATTTGACACCTATATTTTTATGTGTTTTTTTTATCAACCAAATTTCTCCACCAAATTTATTAAAGTTTGAACACAATAAATTTAATTTTAACTTTTATTAACCAATCACATCACACGATTTTGCTTACGTGGCGAAATCGAGCTCTCCTATTGGCCCAATTGTTTTTTCAATAAGAATGAATTGACAAAATCACTCCGAAATGATGTAATTTTTTTGTTATATAAAAAATATATATATATAATAACTAGCAGGGTACTCGCGCGATTCATCGGCGGGTATCTTATGACTAAATTTTCCGGCGAATAAATGTTATTTTGTTTTGGGCTACTGGATTTTGTTTTAAGATGAGAATGATTTGTGCTTTATATATTTGTAAATTATGTTTGATGACTTATATTTGCTTAAAATTCTATTTATAGTGGTCGTAAAATATTTAATGACACAGAGAATAAAGAATGTTCCTCCAACCCCAAGACATGTTACCACGAAATGGGATATCCCAAAAGTCACCCCAAGACAATACGCCAAGTTGAAATGAAGATTATGTTATTATCTTGAGGTTTTCTTAGCCATTATATACTAAATTGCTAGTGGAACCTGTAGATAACAATTGATGTAAAAAACAACTTTTTGTCATTTTAAGTAGTCTTATCATTTTGCACATATGATGTTAGCGTATGCCAAACCCATATTTTTTGTACATGGTGTTAGCTTATGATAAATCTGATGTCATTTTAAGTAGTATACTAGTATTTATTTTGCATATATGATGTTAGCTTATGCCAAACCCATATTTTCTGTATATGGTGTTAGCTTATGATAAATCTGATATTATAATTGAGTTAATTATAAATACAAATGAACTAACGCTCATCCAAATTAGGCAACAATTGCTTCTTAGCATTTATCCAAACCCATTATCAGACAAGATATGCAAACCATATAACGCATAAAGGTAAGATGTAAATTGATTTACGTGCACGTGACGCATGTCACTTGTATTGATTTCTGTAAGAGAGAATGTAATTAAATCTGGCTAATAAAGAAGAGAGGAGGATACAATGCATGCATCCAATATTCTAAAACTTTCCTTCAAAAGAGGGTGATTGATTTCCTCTTCGGAACAGAAAGAAACACGTCTCTCATACTTTTAAGTCTTTTTTTTTACGTTTTTTCATTCGTATGACCAAAGTGACTGTACATCTCGGGTGGGGTATAGCCCACCAACAGGTCTTGTGGTTGATGCACTTCCTTTGCCTTCCAATGAAACTGGATAAACAGCCCTGTCTCTCCTGTTGGATAAAATAGTAAAATCAGAATTAAAACACCCCAAGACACCAATCTATATATAATAAAGCTCGAGATGTAAAGGTAGTGAATGCATGCTGCACAAAAAACAAAGAGCATGGTATAATGCACTTGCAATAATACCACATAATATCATGGAGTATCTATATTATTGGTGCTAACCTTGAATCACTTTTAACTAATGCTTTCCTATGATGCTACTTCAACTTTCTCATCTAGAGCTCTCATTTTGAAAAAGACAAGTAAGTAACTATTGCTCTGTTGGGTAACTATTGTGTTCATTTTTTCATATCTATTGTCATTCTACCCTATACTAAATCCGATACCCATTGTGATTCCTAGCAACAAACCAAACGCCCCCTTAATCTTTGATTACGGAGGAAAAAGGTGTAATGTGTCTAAAGCAACTGTTTTATGGGGCTACTTGTGTAAGACTCGTTTCAAGTTTTGAATCCCACATCGTTTGGAAGAATAAAATTTTGCTTCTTTATATACTTTGGGTGTTTAAATTGTGACAAGTTGAAATATGCATTATGTTGATGCCTTTGTGTGTTTGCATATGGTAATGGTAATAAACCATATGAGAACATTGGGAGACACTAATTAGTGTAAATGCACAACTTTTTTCATTTGAAGTAGTCCATCTTTTTGTATATATCATGTTACTTTTTATGTATATGACGTTAGCTTATGATAAATCTGATATTGCTTATAATTGACTTAATGATAACTCTATAATCAGATTGCTTATAATTGACTTAATGATAACATTAAACGAAGTAACACTCATCAAAATTATACAATACTTTTTCTTAGCATTTATCTTCGGAAAAATTGTGTTGCGGGTGATATCCAGCTCCAATCATATTGCCACTAAATACGTGTGTTTGAGTATCAAATTTTTAAAAGCTGAATGTCTTTCGAAATTTGAAGGAGGGGAAATGAAACATGGCAAAGCAAAAGTGTCGTGGGATGATGTATGTCTTCCAAAATTTAAAGGAGGTCTTGCGGTTAGAAGATTGGAGAAATTTAGGGTGCGTTTAGTTGGAGAACAAATTCTCTTATTTTCTATCTTTAGTTTTGTAAAAATTTGGAAGGAGAATTAATCTCCACAAAACACTTGAAAATATAGAAAACGCTTTTAGTTGATGTTTCTATTTTCTGTTTTGAAGAAAGGGAGGGAGGGTTGAGGGTTACAAAGGAAAACAAGGAAAACAACTAAAATTTGTTTTGTAATTTTCCTTGTTAAGTTAGGAAATAGGGGATTTGTGTTATGCAAAACATTTTGTTGGAAAACGTTGATTTGAACGCGATCTCTGTTTTCCTTGTTTTCCACAAAACATTTTGTGAAAAATAAGGGTGTTTTCCCTCAACTAAACGCAGCCTTAACGTTGCTCTGATGGCAACTCACATATGGAATTTAGTAACCCATAAAGAGTCCATGTGGGTAAGGTGAATACACGCGTATAAGCTCAAGAATAGGAGTTTTTGGGATGTTCCAATGGCTACTAACATAAGTTGGGGTTGGCGTAAATTGCTCTAGATTCGCATGCTTATTCGACCTCATTGTTGGTATAAAATTGGTAACAGCAACAAGGTATCGGTGTAGTTTGATACGTGGGACGTTCAGTGTCCTTTGAAGAACCAGGTATCAAATAGAAACGTGACTAATGCAGGGTATGATTTACAAGAGAAAGTGAGTGATGTTATTTCTAATGTTGAATGGAAATGGCCAGATGCATGGTACACGCTATTCCCTATTCTAAACCAGATTATTGTCCCTATATTTCAAAACGACCATGAAGATAAACTGTTTTGGAAATCACACGATGGTATCTTTAAAGACTTTTCTGTTAGAGACGTGGCATACTATTCGTGATCGTAGGAATGAGTTTGATTGGTTTGAACTTGTATGGTCTAGATATGGCATCCCGCGACATGCTATACACTTGTGGCATATCATGAGGGAAAGACTCAAAACGCAGGATAGATTGTATCAGTGGGACGTAGGAAATGATGTGGATTTGTCTACGCTTCGGTGTCCTTTATGCAAGATACAATCCGACACTCACGAGCACTTGTTCTTTGAGTGCTCGTTTTCAGCAAAGGTGTGGTTGAATGTGTTAAAAGTTGCATATTTACCTTATATTTCTCCTGTTTGGATTGATATAATGGGATGGCTGATTCCTTTGTCCAAGCAGGATGATGCACAAAGTATTGTTGGACATTTAATTGTGGCAGCATCTTGGTACATTATATGGCAAGAACGAAACAACCGTATTCATAACAAAGGCGAGAAGACGGTTGATCAAGTCACGAACAAGGTTGCTGATGTTGTAAGGCTCAAACTTGCATCTATCACTTTCAAGAAAAACGTGCGTGAGGACAAGCTAAAGAGTACTTGGAAACTCTCGGCTGGAGTTCCAGTTGGAGGATGATCGTGGATATTTCCATAGAGAATTGCTTCTGTGTTTATTGCATATTGTATTGTTTTTTTTCTCTATGTTAGCTGTTTGGTGGTCTTGTTTTGAGTTTATGCAAAGCACGTAGATAGTAGTTTTTTTTTTCCTATAGTGGCTCATCACCACTCTTCCTTGTATGAAACATCATATTTTTTTTAATAAGTTCACCGGGTATAATCCCTTTACCAAAAAAAAATTAATAGCTTCAAAAGAGAAAAATGTTATAACAAATTCGGTGTGGTTACTTTTTTTAATAAAATAACAAAAAAACATTTTAGTTCTACATGAATGAAAGAAGCGGAATTTTACTAGCTAATGTAGGTGTATATGATACGAGATTTATGGTTATTAGATTGCTTTTAAGTGTGAAGTTGGCATTTGAAGGTTCTTCATGTTCCATGTACATATCTAAAGGCATTAAAGCTTCAAGTCACTACTACACAAAAGCTTATATAGAACACCTTAAATAGAGTGGTTTTCTTAAAACCTGATCTAACTAAGTGAAAAGAGGGGGGGGGGGGGGGGGGGGAGTAGAGATCGCCGATCTATCTAAGATCGGTTATTAAGATAAAAACCGTTCTAACTAAGTTTAAATATAAATAGATCGGACTTTATATATTAACTGATCTATTTACACGCCACATTCTCTGAGATAACCTAGCGGTCATCACGACTACTTTTAAATTGATCGGTTTTTTCTAAATAACCGATCTATTTATGGCTTATACTAACGGCTCCCTGTCAGCTGACAGGGTATACAAAGTTTGGTCTCAATTTTCATCAACACAACTCAAAACCCACAATAAATACTAAAAAAAAAACTCAATAAATGCTAAAAAAACACAATTAATGCTTCAAAAATTCTCGTTTTCAAGTGTTTATATTGTCTCAATTTAAAAGGTACTTAATGTTATAACTATTCTTACTATTTATCTCTTTCATTTTATAACACAAAATTAATTTATGAGTAAATTTGTGTTTATTTGAAGCTTTGTTTGTTAACTTTGATGGTTTGTTTATATATAGGCTTCTTTGAAGAATTTTCTATGAGTCACGTTGATACCTAGCTAATATTGACTCATTGAAGTAAGGTACTTAACTAAACTTCTAAGCTAGCCACATATTAACAACATATTTTATGGTAGCATTTAAGCATTTAGTATAGATTCACTTAGATTCATATCCCCTTAGTTTAATACCCGTCCGAAATTAACCTAATAGAGGTTAGTTTCGGATAGTCTATTGGGACTGCTTTTTAAATATTTTATCTCGTTTAGGATGTGATTACGTATTATGAGATTGAGCATTATTTTTGAAAAATCGACATCATTTCCCCTACTCCTAGGAGTTTTCGTTTTATGCGCATACTTGACGAGTTAAGGGGAAATGCTGCCGATTTTTCTTCAATAATATTCGACTTATAATACGAATTCACATATGAGGCTAAATATTTAAAAAGTGGGTTAGGATTGACGGCTTGGAACTAGTTTTATATGCTACTACATCATGCATGCAGCATATTAAAAATATGAATTTCTATATTTCAGATGGATCATAGGGAATGGATGTACGATACAGAACGTTCTAGCCTCGAATACATCAAAGGGTTGTCTGAGTTTATTAAAGATGCTGAGGATCATCGAGCAAAGACAGGAGAAGCTCGTATTTCATGTCCGTGTAAAGACTGTCAAAATTTTGTTTGTCATGATGATATTGAGAAGATTAGATCCATTTGTTTAGAAATGGGTTTACTGGTAACTACATGTGGTGGGATTGTCATGGTGAAGCACAACGTAATTGTAACAATGTTGTTTCGGAAAGTAATGCCAATAATAACGATGATAGCGGTGATGATATTTGTAGTAGTAGTAATCAAAATATCAATGACATGTTACATGATGCGGAGCATAATCATGTCGATATGGAGAAATTACAACAACTATTTATCGAATCAGAAAAACCATTGTATACGGGTTGTACGAATTTTACCAAACTTTCAGCCGTGTTACATTTGTTGACCTTAAAAGCAGAATATAGTGTGAGTGATGTATGTTTCAATAAAATATTAGAGTTGTTAAATAAAATGTTACCTAAACACAATGAGTTGCCCACTTCTACGTATCAAGCCAAAAATTTGATGTGTCCATTGGGATTGGAAGTCACAAGAATAGATGCGTGTCCAAGAGATTTCATATTGTATAGAAAGGGGTATAAAGACTTACACAAATGTCCTGTATGTAAGGTTTCAAGGTATAAAGATACAAATCTAACAGAATTTGATGATGACGTGACAAAGAATGGCCCCGTTGCTAAAGTATTGTGGTATTTACCTATCAAACCAAGACTTAAGCAATTATTTTCAAACCCTAAGAATGCAAAATTGTTGAGGTGGCATGCTGAAGATCACAAAATCGACGGGAAAATGAGACATGTGGCCGATTCTCCTCAATGGAAAAATATCGATAGTCGTTATGAAGAATTTGGAGCTGAGATTAGGAATATACGGTTTGGGCTTAGTTCAGATGGAATTAATCCATTTGGAAACACGAGCAGTCGCCACAGCACTTGGCCGGTTCTTTTATGCATATACAATCTTCCACCTTGGTTATGCATGAAACGTAAATACATCATGATGTCATTGTTAATTCAGGTTCCAAAACAACCCGGAAACAATATTGATGTGTATTTGGAGCCGTTAATCGATGACATGGAAAAACTTTGGTCTAAAGGTGTCAAAGTGTATGATGCGTACAAGAAAGAGAGTTTCAGATTATATGACATGATTTTTTGCACCATAAGTGATTTTACGGCGTACGGTAACTTGTCAGGATATGGAACGAAAGGGGAAAAAGCGTGTCCTGTTTGTGAAAAAGACACCCACTCGCGGTGGTTGACTAACTGTAAGAAAATTGTGTATATGGGACATCGAAGATCACTTCCAGAATTACACCCTTACCGTAAAAAAAAGAAATTGTGTGATGGTAAAGTAGAGCGTAGAAGGGTGGTGGGAGTATTGAATGGACGTGATACACTTTCTCTTGTTGAGGATATAAAAATTATTTTTGGAAAAAAGGATAAAGCTCCTCCAAATAACAAAAATATTTGGAAGAAAAAGTGTATATTTTGGAAGTTACCATATTGGAAGCATTTACAAGTTCGACATTGTCTTGATGTAATGCATATTGAGAAAAATGTTTGTGAAAATTTGATTGGCTTATTGTTAAACATCAAAGGAAAAACAAAAGATGGGGTTAATGTTCGAAAGGACATGGTAGAAATGGGGATTAGAGATGAGCTTGCTCCACAAGAGATTGGTAATAAAAGAACGTATTTGCCGGCCGCTTGTTATACCTTGTCGAAGGCTGAAAAAATTAAATTTTGTCAATGCTTGCATGATGTTAAAGTTCCATCCGGTTACTCTGCTAACATTATTCGTAACATTTATTTAATAATTTATTAAATATTCAAATAATTTATTTACGAACATTATTTTCTTTTAATTTTGCAGGAACAACATGCAAACTTCAACAAAAGCCGAAGATATATGCGACTTTATTTGGTCATTTTGTATTAGTTATTTTATTTGTTCGGTTTGAAGTGTTGTAAATCTTTTGTCGCAAGGATAATTATATTCATTTTGTTACTTTGATGTGATTTACACATATTAGTGCATTTACTTCGACCAATGTTTTGAAAAATGTGTTTTTAATCGATCCGGTCGAGTCACCGGTTCAACCGCCGGTTCAATGGAATGTGGAGCATTAGTGACTGTTCCTACTATCACTCACGTAAATCCTAAAGCATTATAGTTTTGATAGGCTTCAAAATAAAACTTGGAAATGATTCATATGTACTGATGTGTGTATAGGGGAGCAAGAAAAGAAAAAAGACATTAAAAGAACCCGTCAAGCTGTCAAAAGTTGAAAAGGAAAAAGCCGACATCAGAAAACTGTTACATTCTTTGAAAGAGGATATAGATGAAAGATCTGACACTGTGAAGAAGGGGTATTATCGTTGGATGGCCCATGAGGATTGCGTCATGCCGCAAATGGTTTATTTCAAAAAAGAGATCTTTTGGGATGCTGACGATTTTACCCTTCCAATCAACCCAATAGACATCATTGAACTTTTGACGGGCGAGAAACTAGGGACCAACATTCTCACTCTTTTCTCGAGGTACTTTAATTAATTGTTACATGTATGAGTCTTATTGCAATCTAGGTATGTTAATTATTTGTTTAGATGGAGTGTTTGGATATTGTTGCAACCTCTAGCAATAGAAAAATAGAGTAACAACCCACTACTGAAATTATTCGATCACTATGCACTACTAGTTAATAGTGTGCTAATTAGTGATTTGCTTTCAATGACAATACCTTAGATATATTTTTTTTTTTGGGTAAAAGGGAACTTCCACCCTGGAAAAATATACCTTAGATATATAAAACGAAGAACAAGGCGTTTTTTGAGTCATAAGTCCATCAAGTTCAGTATGAATGTATCTTTAGTTAATTCAAGGACCCTTTCCTAAACAAATGATGCAAGATGCTATGCTATAAAAAGATTGACCTCAAAATAGATGCTGCTAAGTAAGATTGACTGTTTTGTGTACATAATCAAAGTAATATCTGTTGGTTTTATGGACAATAAATTAATAGACGTGTGTTAGGATCGAACTCGAGACCACGGGATTGCACACTTTGCGTATGAGAATTAAAGTTAATAATTAAATGTAATAGTTATATTTATTTATTAATTAAATGAAATAACATAACGAACGTTAAGTAATTAATATAATGGATTAACGGGAGTTAAATGTATTTGGAAAAGGACTATGTTGTAAATATTGGGAAGGTTCCGGAATCCTTGTGGGATGGTTAGAACCGATCGGCCACAAGAAAAGGGAACCCAATCCCTCTACAACTCAAACTTGTTCACCAAGTTAGTTTGGGTATAAATACAAAACCAAGGGTGTTTGTAATTTATCTCTTGTACTCATTAAGCTAAACCTAAAAATTTGTTTGTGTGTGTTTTGCTTAAAACGATCGTCCACCTCCTTGTGGGTGTCGATCATCAACTTTTTCCAACTCAAGTTATTTGGTTTGATTAAAACTAGCATTACTTTAATTTGTTATAGTACGTGTGTACAAGAACGTGGTACAGTCACACTATTGATTGTATCTTGGATTGAATTACAAAATGGTAAGGGGTAATTCTTATAATCCTATAAACCCTAATTAGGGTTCATCTAAATTGCTAGTTTGTGGATTTGATTCTTGTTCGGCTAGAATCAATAAAAGGTACGCATATTCTTTTATGTTAATTAATTATTCGTTAATAAATCCTATACGCTTCCGCTTGAATACTTTGATGTTTTTTGTAGTTATTTATTTGAATGTCATGTTATCTAATTCCAACAGTGGCATCACGAGTCATTGGTTTTTAATGAGTAATTAATTACATAAACGCGTAATAAAACAAATAATTGTATGTTGTTTAATATGTTTATCTAGGGTTTATGTTTAATTTTTTGTTTGGTCGATTTTTTAGTTAATTGGGGCGTACCCTATTTTTTTGGCGACACATACATTAAATTTTTAGGGTTTTGAAAATTGTTTGCTAACCTTATTAAAACCTAGAATTAATATATTGATTACGTGATTAATTCATGAATAATTTGTTATGTGTCATGGAATTTTTATATGCGATCTTGTGACTTATTTGTATAAATTGTTATGATATCCATGATTATACATGCATGTTAGTCATGGATAAGTTGCTTTGATAATTGTTTAATTGTTAAGACATATTTAATTACGATAAATCTTGAATTGGGGAAGACTCCAATTATGTATATTAATGAATCAATTATGTGCAATTTGGTATATCATTAATTATGGGTTTACGCAATCGATTCATCGATGTATGTGGCTCACTCTCAATTGAGAGAGTGAAAGCCCTAATTAATATATACATTAATTTAACCTAGATATTGATTATTAATAGGGTTTTATCGAATAAGTTGCATGTGGCTACTTGTTTACACGTATAAATTGTTTATTATGTGCGCATTGTTTTTTAGTAGTTTATTTTTTATTTATTACTTGTTTGTTTATTATGTTAGACAGTTTTAAGCAAAGGGTAATTTTGAATAGAAAAACAATACGGACTAAACAATGGCGAAAATTTGATTTGTTTTGGAAGAGTTAAGTTTTCAATAGTTTAATTGATTGGTGACTTTGGTACAATGACTGAACGGCTCACCCATTAGAATAAACTATAAAGGGGTTATATAAGAAGTGCGCACAGTCACACTGAAAGGATGTCTAAGGTTATGCTTTTGCGCTTACCTGGTCCTCTGCCCCCTGTAAGTTCGAATGGAGCTACTTAGTAAGCCATAGAATGTGCAAACTCATCTTAAGGGCGAATTAGTTTTAATTCCATGCGCCACTTCGGTGGTAATTATCCGAAACACTAAGTGTTTACACTTATGCAAAAGTACGGTATAATGGATGATAATTAACGCTAAATTCCTTGATTGGTGAACCCAATACCTCAATCAAAACTTTGATAATTTGATCTTTATGAATTGGTAATAAAAAGTTTTTTTTATTAAATTTATGCTACAAGATGAATGCATGACATCTTTGTACATATTTGATTTAACCACATAAAATCAAAAACTAGTACCCTTTTAAATTAAGAATATGCCATCTAATTAAAAGGAACACTTGAAGTTGCAATTTACGTCATGACAGTACTTGGCGAGATTGTGATGGACAGGTAAATCTCTATGTAAAGTCAGACCTTACATGGACATATTTGCAGTTCTTTAAGTTAGACACTTAAGTTGAGTAGGAAGTGAGACCTGGACTCAATGGCATAAGATGGGATGAAACATGTTTATATTTGCAATAGCGTTGGAAAATATAAATCCCATAATGATCTAGGAGTTGGAAATTGTTTGCCAATTAATGTTCGACAGATTACCTTATTATATGCGTTCGTTGCTAGCAGATCAACTGATGTAATGGAACAACGATAATTTGGATCCTAGTTTTCGAGAAAATTCTATGGTTATATGAATATTACCTTGGGTATTTTACTTTCTTGAAAAGTTTAATTATCGAAAATACTAAAATTGAATTTTGATAATTCTTTAAATGTATTAATGCAACATTAAACCGTAAACATAGGTTATTTCTGTACTGGTAAATTGATCTACACCTGTAAGGGTTTTTGGTAGAGTCAACTTTACTAAAAGAATGAACCTAGTCCTCTTTTCATAAGAAAGAGTGAGATCCAATCCTATTCCTTTTCATGAATGAAGAAAGGTATGATAGGACAATTAGAATTGTCTAAATTCTAAATACATAACTCGTATGCAAAATTTTAATAAGTAAGAAAATTGCATATTTCTGAGTTATTAAATTAGAAGCTAGACTAATTACTGTTTAATTGGTAAAAGACAAACTAGCATATTTTATCTAGTTGTTGTGCTTTGACCATTTAAAAGTACTACTTACAATTGTTGGAATAGTAGAACTATTAAGAAAGAAATTGCATGCCCAATTATTTCAAGTTAATAGCATTGATGAATAATTCATCATCTACATAGTAGAATACATTCTTTTAGGTACATAAGTAATTGTTATGTATGGACTTTCTCAAAGGTGTAGGAAGTAAATAATACACTATTTTCTTTCACTGGTTAATGAAACACTTACAATGTTGTCAAATCCAGTGGGAGTGTTGTGTTCTTATTACTGAATAAGGAATTAATGTAATGATCTCTTATTCAGTGGGAGTTACAAGCTTTGTCATCTTAGTAGTAACCCAGATTATCTCTCGAATGTCTTAAGATAATTACTTTCCACTTGTAGACACTTATGTTTTCAAGGATAGTCATGTACGTTTCCTTATTAGACAATGAAGTGGTTCTACATCTACTAGTTATGCAAATATCAATGACACAATCATATTAGTCACATAAACAAACATATGTCGTGTTGTTTATCTGATACATGATGTTGTTCAATGCACAAGTGGGAGAAATCTATATTGTGTGCAAGGGACAACATATAGGTATATGATTTAAAGGATTCTCTTGACTGCAAGGTAAGAGACTAACGTTCTAATATAACTTGTACATATCTAATTCAAGAAACACTTGGTGTTGTAATTTACGTCATGTCAGAACTTGGCGAGATTGCAATAACAAAGTAAATCTCTATGTGAAGTCAGACCTTGCATGGACATATTTGCAGTTTCTAAATTAGACAAGTATTTAGAACATGTGTCAAAATGATATATAAGACTACTTCAAATTAAATATTTATGTATTATTAGAATGACATAAAATTAAATGAAGTAATCTAATCCTACTTCAATTTGTTTATTTATGTAATTTGGAATGACATAAATGAAAAATAATGTAGTCCTACATTATTATGAAGTAAAATAAATTAACTTGAAATTACTATTGAAACCAAGAGTTGTGTTCATAATTACTTTAGCTAAACATGTTTATGATTCATTGTAAAAACATAAACATAAAGTCTTTTAAGACTTATAATAAAGTAAGACGTTAACTTGTTATGTTTTTTAATTAAGACATATACAAGAAGTCATTGAGTTGATCAATGATTTATAACGTATAATGGGATTATAACAGTTTATGTTTCTTGTTAAGACATGGATATGAAGTGACTTGGTTAAAAGGTACTTGTGTTATAAAGCATGTAATTGGCTTGGAAAGTCTATTATACCATTAAGTTGACTTAGTTGGTAAATAGGTAAGCCAAAAGGAATATGTTTATCTTATATATTGTTAGGTTTCCTTACAATATTAATTCTAATGAATACCACAAGTTGATGGTATGTTCAGTTAGGAGAATCAAACTCTATTTGATTTGTTTGATTCATGATAACCATAACTTCTTTCTTAAAAAGTAACAAGGTGAGAATATTGAGTATGTATTGAATATACAAAATATGACTCCAACCTAGAAGATTAATAAAACACCATTTCATTATGGAATGTGATGAATCACATTAAGTTTTAAAATTGAAGATTCTGAATTTGTTAAACTACTTATGAATAGGTTATTAACAAACTAATGTCAGGAATTGTCAATGTGTATTTGTAATGTCCCAAAAAGAGAACAATGTAGTTTTGATCTAATTGCTAAGTATATATAGATAGTCTATATATTACAAAAGGCAAGTGGGAGTTTTTTTTTATCTTGAAAGATAAAATTACAAGATACATAATCTTCTAAAATACACTAGTAAATATCATGATGAGGTTAGACATGTAAATGATAAACCTCAAGATGATGGAATTTTCATTCATAGATCTGCAAGGATATCTCAGATATTTGACTTATATGCTGAGAAATATGAGTTACAGGATTATAGTAAACCTGATAATCATTATGATGGATTACCAAATATTGAATTGGGAAAATTACTCATACTATGAATGTTAAAGATGCTGTCCATAAAGATAATCAATTTTGGAAATTTGGTTTATCTTAATAGTTAGACTAGAGAATGGAAATGAGTTTCTTCAAAGAGATGAAAAACCCTAGTGGTTTGAATTTCTATGTAGAAATCATATGGACAATATTGTACACATATTTAATGCATGTTTTATGACAAGATTATTAATCATACTTAAGCAATTAATTATGATTGAATATTCTTTTCAAGACACATTAAATATATAAAGATGATAATTGTCATACTGGATTTCATTAATATGAAATATGACAATGGAATATCAAAACTCTTTCTTGAGAAATTACTTGAGCGAGGACGGTAAGTAATTGAAAGGTTTTTTGAATTCATATAATCTTTGAAAGTGTACGAAGTGCAAATAATTCATGAATGGATAAATGTATGCATCTATGAAATTATTCTTATGTTTAATTATTAAATCTCATTTTTGATTTGTAATTAAAATAAGATAAATTTTAAGTATTCCTGAAAGCTAGTGGGAGTATTGTGTTAAGGTTTTAAATCTTATATGTTGTATAACATATGAGAAGTAACATTCCTTGTAAACTAAATGTTAAGTATTAGATTGGATGTAACTTCACTTGTAAGATTTAAGAATTAAAATATACAACCTTGGAATATATGTTTATTGTTAATAAACATGTGCAGTAAAATAAATGATTCTAATAAAACATGATATATCATTTGGGAAATTGATAAATATCTTGTGACAAGATAGAAAGTGAATGAAGTCTAAGTTTGACCTGTAGATTCATCATGTACATCATATTGTGTATTAAAATTGTTGTATCATTCTTGAATAAGAAGTGATTTGACAACATTGATATCTAACTAAAAGTTATTAGATAACTTGTGTAATGAATATTCTGAAAGAATTACATCCTCAGCCTGGAATTGCTCCTAAATTCTATGGATGAACAATATGTCAAATGTTGTGCAAATTGTCATCAGCTTTAAACTTGAAAGTTAGGAAAGCATCAAACATTACACAATAAGATATTAAAGTTTACGGAGTTTTAATGAGCACATTGTTGTTTGTATACAATGATGCTGGTTTAATTGAGATGACACTCAATACTAGTCATGGTAGGATTTCATCCTTGTTAATGGCCATGTGAACTAGTTGTGCTACTAAAAGCGCAGTTGCATTATACATTAAAAGAATAAGAATACTTTAAACTTAAAAATGTTTGAAAGTTTAAATTCTCATAAATTGGTGATAGAGGATGTTACACACTTTATGAATTATTATGTGGATTGGTGAATGCACACATACAAGGATTTCACTAATTGAATTCTTGAAATAAGTATTCTCAAAATTACGATAGATCAAGTTGGTTGATTTATGCCTTGTCAACAAGTATGATTGTCATTACTTGATGTATAATTCATCAACTGGAATTTTCATGCATTGATCTATTTGGTATTTGGATAAAGGATGTTAAACAATTGTTATAATAAATCAAATACTTGGTATGTTTGATTTTATAATATATTGTATCCTATATTTGCATGTTTAATCCGTGAATAAATTTATTTATTTTAAATCGTCCGTTGTCGATTAATGATATGGGAGTATCATTAAATTAAGACAAATCTGAGAGATATGGTAGAATATACTTGAAAGTATATTGATGAGAATGCATACCAATTTCAGATGATATTCAATGGATTGAATATAGGACTTAACCCAACTACATAATTTACTTTGTGGATATTGTTATAAGTAAATTATGAATAGTTATCCTCAGACTTGAGATACCAGATAAGTGTCATGAATGTAGTGCACTTCTGTGGAACAACTTAACGTTATACATAACTGGTAGTCATAAGGGTTGTTTCCTGAAGTGTTGCAAAGTTCGTGGGTTATTCTTGTAGTCAAAATAGAATTTGTTCCTTCAAATTTATTTGGAGTTTAATACTGCTGGGCCCCTCGTAGGGTTGACAAGATGTTTGTGTGGCCACACCCAAAATCTCCCCTAAATATGTTTAGAAGATTTGGTAATCTTGCTCAATCACTTATAACGAGAAACAGAATGGTTGAATAAAGAATGACTTAATTCCATATCTTTATTTAACATGGTATTAGAAACAAAAGGATAATAATAATGAGAAATCATTAAAAGGTTTTCCAGGAGCCTTGCTCAAGTTGTACTAGAGGCATCGAAGTGTTGCTAGACGCTAACCGATGTGATCACTCTATTAAGATATGTCCAAGTGGGAGCTGTTGGTTTTATGGACAATAAATTAATAGACGTGTGTTAGGATCGAACTCGAGACCACGGGATTGCACACTTTGCGTATGAGAATTAAAGTTAATAATTAAATGTAATAGTTATATTTATTTATTAACTAAATGAAATAACATAACGAACGTTAAGTAATTAATGTAATGGATTAACGGGAGTTAAATGTATTTGGAAAAGGACTATGTTGTAAATATTGGGAAGGTTCCGGAATCCTTGTGGGATGGTTAGAACCGATCGGCCACAAGAAAAGGAAACCCAATCCCTCTACAACTCAAACTTGTTCACCAAGTTAGTTTGGGTATAAATACAAAATCAAGGGTGTTTGTAATTTATCTCTTGTACTCATTAAGCTAAACCTAAAAATTTGTTTGTGTGTGTTTTGCTTAAAACGATCGTCCACCTCCTTGTGGGTGTCGATCATCAACTTTTTCCAACTCAAGTTATTTGGTTTGATTAAAACTAGCATTACTTTAATTTGTTATAGTACGTGTGTACAAGAACGCGGTACAATCACACTATTGATTGTATCTTGGATTGAATTACAAAACGGTAAGGGGTAATTCTTATAATCCTATAAACCCTAATTAGGGTTCATCTAAATTGCTAGTTTGTGGATTTGATTCTTGTTCGGCTAGAATCAATAAAAGGTACGCATATTCTTTTATGTTAATTAATTATTCGTTAATAAATCCTATACGCTTCCGCTTGAATACTTTGATGTTTTTTGTAGTTATTTATTTGAATGTCATGTTATCTAATTCCAACAATATCATTAAAAAAGTGATGGTTTTGCTGTAGTTTACTGGTTATACACTTATATATATTGCTTTGCTTCCAATCAGAAGTATAGTAGTTGAAGGGGAAAAGACGGAACTTAGTAGGGGCAGGGGAGGGCCGTGGCCCCCCTAAGATTTTGTCTTGTAATGCTAAATTATAGTGCTTTTTGGGATATAAAATACGTTTTATATATAATGGCAAGTTAGTAACTCAGAAGCGCTAGTCGTCAAACTTCTAGAGTTCTAGAATTAATGTGGAAATTGGGTTATTGGGTCTTTTATTATCATGCCAGATGGGTCTTGGATCATGGGCTCTTGGATCATTTACAAGGTTGTAGCGTGTGTTTTCATTAAAAGAATCCATATTCCATAGTAATATAAGTTATTTGTTAGAAACTTAGAATGCATGATACAATCTCTTCACATTTATTTTAGTTTTAGGCAGAATTATTGTAACAAGAGTTAAGCAGATTATTGACTTAAATCGATGAATTTTAGAGGTAATTATCTTTATTTGTAATTTTATTATTTTATGCATTCTCCATACACAAGCTACTACATCTTACGGTATAATAATTTTGGCCCTCCGAAGAAAATAGCTCAAGTTCCGTCAGTGTGAAGAGGTGTTTGGGTCTTAGTTATATTTGGTTTATGGTCTGATTTACGTATGTTCTATCCTTGATCAAGGTTTGTTATGTTTAATTAGGTCACTTTATATTCTCAAGGCAAACTCACCAAATCAAAATAACAAGACCGGTTTCTTGAACCCGGAAATGATCACGGCAGACACACACTTGGACACGGACATCAATGTTGTAATTTACTTGACAGAAGCATTGAATTGTGAGACTTCGGGTTATGATTTTTTTGTAGCACCATACCTACAAAGGTAAGATGGTACCATCTTTATCTTTATATATTTTTTTTTAAAGTTACTTGCTTTATAGATTGGTCATCATGTTAGGTAATTGTTTGCACATATATAGTGGTCATCATGTTCTTCTCATTATTTCCCCAAAGCATGGAAGGGGATTCATATTAGATTCTTATAAGTGGGAAGAAAAGAGAACCAAGGAAGACTACTATCTTGTTAAACATGTGGAACGGTAATAATATTTTTAAGTTGAGTTCAAGTTCACTTATATTTTTATAATCATTAACATAGAAATTGTTGATTTTCTGTTTTTATAGGGCTGTTGGTCATTTGAGTTGGGAGTTGCCTATTGTAAATCTGCAAGAGGAGAATTGGGAGTGTGGATTCTATGTCATGAAGTGGGTGCTTGACTTTGTGCTAAAATATCAACATGATGATTTTCCGAATATAGTAAGTACTTGTTTAATATCTTTGTATTTTCTTTTTTATACTAAATGGCAAATGCTATAACATTTTTTATTATTTATTATGGTGCATATAGCTCCCTTGGGGTGAAGAGAAGTCGTTAAGTATAAGTGAGATAGACGCCGTCGTCAATGCGTGGTTTTCATTGTGGCGCGACTAATGAGGTATGTTACTACCCAATCTAAGCAATCTTTGAAAAAGAAAATTTATACAGTAAATGATTCAAGTATTTTCAGTGTTATAGTATTTTATATATTTTAACAATGATTCTACTTGTAGAGCTTATTTGCGTTTAAAATGTAACTACTGAAGTTCTTTAACAAGCTTACATCATAGCAAATAGTTAAACAATGATGTATGTTTTAAGTTTGAAACAAATTCAATAAAAGTATGGTATGAGGGTGATTATGGTTTACCACTTTTAAGAAACTCAACGTATCAACTAGGGCATCTTAAGCTAATCATCCTCGGATAATAATTAAGCTAGTCGAAACACCACTTTATGTTAAACTATCCTTGTAGATTATGATTTAGTTTATGTTTATCTTGAGAGCAGGTAACAACGACAGCAACAATAACGACAGCCCTATAAGGAATGGATTTAAAGGTCATCGAGCTTTTCTCTTTTGCATCCTTGATTGCTTTTCTTAGTTTGAGGTGGGAGTGGATCTCTACCTTTTTTTTGGTAAAGGGAGTAATCCTGCACCCTGGTAAATATATTATCCAAAAAACGTTTAAGTACAATAGATATGAGTGAAATCACATATCTCAGCCCGTTACATAGGCATAAAGCTTACATAACAAGATACTACCTATTTTCTAAACAAGAAAACAAACCACTACTCAAATGATAACATAGGACATAACGAAGGAAAATTACTTCCTAGGTCCTTGAAGCTTGGTGCCATACATGGCATTAAAGGCATCCAAATTCCCTGGAAGATCAGAAACCTGCTTCGCGTAGTCATCGTAGTCATAGTCATCATACTCATCTTCAAACTCTTGGCCACCACCGAATAGATTAACAGACTCATCAAATGGGTTAGCAACCACCTCATCTTCAGAATCAGACACCACGATATCTCCCACTTTAGAAAAAGGGTTAACTCTCTTAGAAGAAGAGGCTGGCGGAATACAAGAATCACTAGTTTCAGGAGCCACACCCGACTCCATCTCTTTCAAATCGCTCACAAGAGGTTCTTGTGATGCAGTACCTGTCTTAGTAGACTTATCTTCATTAACTTCCATTGTACGACCAGAATCCACATCCATGTTGGTGTCATTTGAAGGAATACCAAAAGCATCTGTATATTCCATATTAAGAGCATCAAACCGAGTGGATCTCTACCTTTATATTTGCAACTCAGCAGGTTGGATTTTTGGCTAGTAGTTAGTACTTAGTAGCACTTTGTTAAGCTCGTATTTATAGGTGTTGATTTATGTTGAAATTGTCGTTATTCTAACCGAAGTTATTTTGGGTTGTAACCTAAATGTTGAATCTTTAACTAAGTTATCTGTATGGGAATACTAATGTGCCTTGTAATGAATGCAATTCTGGAAAAAGCCAGCATTTTTGTGTGATTTAAATTTTAGAAGCCTGCACTTTTGTATTATTTTGAATTCTGGAAAAATCAAATTTTAGAGCTATATATAATTTTTATAGTACAGTTATCATATAGATCGGTTGAACACCCGATCTAACTACTCCTAAGGCAACCCCGGCCAAATCACATAATAGATCGCTTCTTTATTTAGCGCGTTCTGATTGAGGTATCAGAAAGATCGGTTCTAAACCGATCTATATGGTTGCCCCCTCAAATAGATCACCCTTAGTTAGAGTGGTTGGCTACCGATCTTTTTAATGCTTTCTAACCGCTCTTTTTAGTCTTTTTTGTAGTGGTGAGTGGTTCAATTAGGATAGTTCATTACAAATGGTATTGGATTATTAAGGTTCACGTTCCGCATTGTCAGAGACGGAGCCAGTAGGGGGGCTGGAGGGTGCTCGGCCCCCCCCAACTGGCCTAACTAGAAGGACTGGATTTGAGCGTTTGCGATGTGCTCAACTGCTCGGGCTTCAACTTTGTAGCGGCACCATAATTTTTGACTTCAGTGAGATTTAATTCATGTTTTTGTACAAATCTGATAAGTATGTGCTCTAAAGCGTAAACTAATTTGATTTAAAAAAAATGGTAAAACGAAAATCGGTTGATTTTAAAAGATTCTGAGAAATATGTATAAACACAGGTTTGAATATTCCAAACTGGTGAAGAAGAAGATAACTTTAGGTCATCTGCACTTCACCCCCTATATTTTATACTTTATACACTTTCTGTCTCGATTGTTTACTTTATTTTTAAACTAGTATAAAAAGGTTTCTAATATTGACAGTTTTAGCCCATAAGTGAGAAATTATTACGAATGGTATAAATACGTTTTATAAATAATAGTATCTCTTATTTATTATCGAAAATTGTATTAAAGGTGGTTTTAGAATACAAATTTGATAAATTTTGACGTGGTTAGCTTCATTTTTCTAGTCTTTTGGAGAGTTTATTAGAATAACTTTTTGTAACATTTATAATCTCAAAATACACGTACATAAATTTTTGGAGAGTTTATTAGAATAACTTTTTGTAACTGCGAGACGGCACTGCCAACGAGCTCACCTTATAGCTTAGATAATAGTCCATGTTTCATATCAAATAAACGACGACATTTTTTCCTTCTTAGATTCCCATCTTCACTACAACTTGCGCCAATGTTTGCCTATATTGTTTATTTTCTCTACTAATAAAGTAATAGTATGTTACTACCGTAAAAAATATCATTAAACCTCTATCTCAAACGATCCAAACTTCAATTCAGCTTCTAAAACAAGAAATTGTATGTTACTACCGAAAATTTTTGAGCCCCCCCTAACATGAATTCCTGGCTCCGTCCCTGCGCATTGTAACTGTTTTCTTCTAATCAGTTTTTGGATGGTCGGCTGGACGTTGAAGTCTCCTTATCGAAAGGGTTGGTTTGGTTTATAGATTTGGTTATGGTGTCTTTTCGGATCTGCTCTTCCACTCTTTCTGCTTGATCAATTCAAAGTCGAATATGTCTCATCTTGCATTAAGTTTTTGGTGCAATCATGAGTATAATTTTATTGTAGTCTTGATTCGGTATAGTACTTCATTTCCTGGGTCCCTACCGACAAATACTTAACACTCTCTTTCAAAGACAAGCTGAATAGTAAACTCAACTGCGTTTCTCGCAACCCTTTGCAATCTATCTTCCCATGTTTTCTCGTTTCTCTTCAAGTATTTCTCTAGCAACTATACTTGCTATCACTCCAATTATATCCCCAATTATATCAAACAACAATGCGTGATAGTACTCTATTGTTTCATGACATAATGTGTTAGGAACTATTAAAAATAGGTATTTGGGGTTCAAATTTATCATAGCTTTAGAAGAGTAACAATGTGTTGTGTCAGTAGAAACAACTTTTTTTCTAGTTTCTTTTCTGAAAACTAAGTTTTTAGTCATTTTAATAGGTCATATAGAGTGGTGTATTTGGTTTACATATTTTGAGATTAGTGTTATGTTGTTAGTACATGATGTCGGATACTATTAAAAGAAAAAATAAATAGTATAAGACATCATTCGCCTCAAAATTAATATAAATTCTCTAACTTTTTATCATTTTAAAGTTGATGCCACAAACTCACAAATGATTGGCTCATGATTTCATACTATTAATAGAATTTAGACATAGTTATCGTATATTCATTTCGATATTTGCTTAACAACAAATCCATGCTTACTAAAGGACAAATCCCCACCATTCATCTAGTTTGACCTAATGGTGAGGATTAATCTAAGATTTAAAAAATAAACCTAAGTCCATGTTTTTTTTCTTGTCTTTTTATCTTTTTTTTTTTATTCAAATATTTTTTTTGTCTTTTATTTTTAAATTCACGTTTTTTTATTTAATTCATGGTTTTTTTTTTCTTTTATTTTTTGAATTATTATTTTTTTTAAATTCACGCTTTTTTTTTTAAATTCGCGTTTTTTTATTTACGTTTTTTTAATTCGCGTTTTTTCTTCGCCTTCATATGTTTTCGTCTATTTTCATACGTTTTCGTTCGTTTTTGTCGGTTTTCATACGTTTTCGCCCGTTTTCATACGTTTTCGTCCATTTTCATCAGTTTTCTTTCATTTTCATACGTTTTCATCCGTTTTTAGAAGTGTTTTTACGCTTTCATACGTATTCGTCTGTTTTTCTTACGTTTTCATTTGTTTACATTTAAGTTATGATTGAATTTGTCTATTTAATGGATACATTGTGAGTATTTCAACTTAAACAAGTTGATTTTGCTTTAAACACATAGTTATTTAGTGTACTTTTGTTTATTATTTAAGTTATGATTGAATTTGTCTATTTAATGGATACATTGTGAGTATTTCAATAGGTTTTACAATGGATTTAAAAATATCTATGGTTGATCAGTGAAGAAGCTATGGGTAAACAAAACACAACATCTTCATAAACAAAATGAAGAAGCTCAAACACATGTTACATCACAGGTGATATCACGTGTGGTATCACAAATGATATCACATGTGATTTCAAAAGTGATATCATCTGTGATATCACAGATGATATCATCTGTGATTTCAAAAGTGATATCATCTGTGATATCACAGATGATATCACTAGTGATATCACACGTGATATCACAAGTGATATCATCTGTGATATCACACATGATTCAACAAAATAGAAGAAGCTGACATATCTGTGATGTCACCAGTGATATCAAATTCTCCTCAAAAAAGTTGAACATCATGAGAATGAGATACACGAAAAATTAGCAATAAAAGTTTGGTAGTTAGTAGTTATTCAAAATCTCACAAGTGATATTCTGAATATCACAAAGTGATATTCAGAAAATCACAAGCGATATTCAAAATATCACAAAATGATATTCTGAATATCACAGAAATCACTTGTGATAGTCCGAAACATATGAAAACGTAAGAAAACGGATGAAAACGTAAAAAAACGGACGAATACACATGAAAACGGACGAAAACGTATGAAAGCGTAAAAACACGTCTGAAAATGAACAAAAAAGAAAGAAACCGGATGTAAACGGACGAAAATGGACGAAAATGTATGAATAATGGACGAAAACGTAAGAAAACAGACAAAAACGTATGAAAACGAACAAAAACGTATGAAAACGGACGAAAACGTATGAAAACGGATGAAAAGAGATGAAAACGTATGAAAATGTATGAAAACATATGAAAGCGAAAGAAAAAAGAAACGCGAATTAAAAAAACGTTAAAAACGTGAAAAAAAAATTAATAAATAAAAACGTGAATTGGAAAAAAAAAAAAAAAAGACAAAAAAAGTGAAGAAAAATAAAAAGACAAAAAAAGGTGAAGGAAAAAAAAGATAAAAAGACAATAAAAAAACATGGACTTAGGTTTATCAATTAAATCTTAGGTTAATCCTCACCATTAAATCAAACTAGATGAATGGTGGGGATTTATCCCTTGGTAAGCACAAAAATAAAAGTAAGCAAAAGAAAATTCCTCTTGTATGTAATCCAAATATAATAGCTGCTGAATGTTAAAAAAACCAAGATGGTTGTACCAAAATTAGCCGTTTGTAAAAGTTCTCAGTTTTGTCTTTGTGTGTCTATAACTCGAGTGGTTCGTTGTTTGGACCAAAATATATATGCCAACAACTTTCACTCGTGATTTCATACTATTTTAGACATAGTGATTGTATGCACTTCTAATACTACGAGTTTTTAAACTAAAGGATGTTAGTCAACCCAACCCGATCCGATAGATTTTGTCCAAATATATAGGAAAAAATATCCATATTCGCTATTTATTAACGGTTTATGTAATGAAAGGCTGGCAATTAACTTGTTAATAAATGTGACAAAATGAAGGTCTACCAAAGAGTTTAGCAAAACACTTCTTAGTAAAACAATATAAGTAAAACTAAAACTAAAACTAAATCAAACGATACGATATATATTTGGCCAAAATTTTGGGTGATTGAGGCATTATTCATGGAGGATTTCCACCTCCAATTGCATTGTCACTAGATAACTGTATTCGAGCTTGGTATCAATTTTCTCTATGGAGAAACTATTTTTTAGGGCTAGTTGTGTGAGACTTGCCCTAAGGTTTGCATCCCACATAGGTTGGAGTAATGAAATTTTGCTTCCTTGTATACTTCGGGTGTTTATAATTTTAATAAGTTGAAATAAACATTATGTTGCCTTCTAATGTCGTTTGCATGCCGTTTACTACCATACCGTAAGAGCCGGCATGCGAAAGCCATAAGTAGCGATTAATGTAAATTAACAACTTTTTGACATTTTAAGTAGTCTTATCTTTTTGTATATATCATTTTAGGTAGAAATTGCCTAATATTTGACATTTTCCGAGGTTTGCTTGCTCGTTGATATATTCTCCTTTGGGTGGAATCTCTAGAGCAAGGGCATACGACCTTACTACACATTTGGTGTTTGGCAATTCCTTATTAGGCCTCGTAATTTTAAACTTAATTTTAGAAGCTAATCATCATGCGTTTAAGGATCAATTGCGGATAAATAGTTGATCACTTTGTCCAATTTTCGGCGGAGATGGTCTTTTTCAAGATAATAGCAAGGCAACCATTGTAGCCACTGAATATTGCAAATGAAGGATGTCCAAGTGTTTTTGTGTAAATTGTATGCTTAGTTTGTTACCTCACAACAAATTCTCCGTGACAACTCGAATTATTTGAAAAATATGAGTTTGATAAAACGTGTACATATTCAAACAAAGTTGGATCATCCCATATACTCTCATCGTAAGACATTTTTACAACCAACTTCGCATAGATGTAAACTCCAACTGAATTAACCAGCTTTTGACTGATGTATACTCTTCCTTTCTTTATAGTTGACTTTACTTAAAGTATTAAAAGTATTCCAAGCCGCTTCTCGTGACCCAATAACATAAGCAATTGGCAATTGGCTTTAATATAAGTAAAAAATAAAGAAAATCAAAACGATATAATTGAGATACAATCCATGGAGGATATCAACTCCAATTGCATTGTCACTAATAACCATATTCGAGTTTGGTATCAATATTCTCTAGTTCGATAAGAGAAGAAAAAACATTGTGAAAGGAACATATGTAAGAGTATATGATTATGGAAACAAAACGTTAGAGCAACTTTTTTTTATGGGGCTAGTTGTGTGAGACTTGTTCTAAGGTTTGAATCCCACATTGATCGGAGGAATGAAATTGTGCTTCCTTATATACTTTGAATGTTTAAAGTTATGATAAGTTGAAATAAACATAATGTTGTTGTCTTCTTGTTTAATGTACCATAGGGAACCGAACTATGGTATTCGTCATTCAAAGACAATAATTAGTGTAAATTAATAACTTTTTTTCATTTTCAATGCATTTAACGTGCCAAATGTTTATTTTTTCATGTCATTGGTGAACCAAACCATACCGCCACTTGTGTCATTCGTGAGCCAAATGAACCCCAAGCCATTCGAGGTACTATCCATGGAGGATATCTAACTCCAATTGCATTGTCACAAAATAATCGTATTCGAGTTTGGTATCAATTGTCTCTAGCTTCGTTAGAGAAGAAGAAAACAATTAAACGTAGATGAGTATATGATTACGACATTTAAAGGTGTAATGTCATTAGAGCAATTTTTTTCTAGACTACTGTTGTGAAACTTGTTTTAACTTCTGAATCCCACATTGGTCCAAGGGATGAATTTTTGCTTCCTTATATTTCTTGACGGAAAAAGCATTGTTAAGTTGAAACAAATATTATGTTGTTCTCTTTGTGTCTTTCATTCCATTAAAAAATTACAATATTGGAGTTTTCGTGACAAAGTTAACATATAATGTAACTTATCAACTTTTTTAATTTCAAATAGTCTTATCTATTTTCTTAATAGATTGTTAGCTTATAGCTTATGATATATCTATTATTGGTTTATGTATGGGAAATGATTTGCACACTTTATTTTTTGATTGTGACATTCAACTATGTGCATTAAACTATTGTACTGTGGATATACATTGTTTTAACCGGTTGTACATATGAGTATCCCAATAAAAAAATAGGGTGTGCAAGTCATCTCCTTTTATATATTCTTTGACTTATATGATGTGATGTTATTGGTTATTGATGTACGTGCATGACTACTTGTAGAGTACATTATGCTAATATTCCTCTCGTGTAATTCGAGTAATATGTTCGTGTACAATGATTATAAGAGTACTTGGTATGGTGCTATCAGGTTATGCCATAACTCAGCGTCATATCAGCTTTAACATTTCAACCTTAACATTCAAAAAACATCCTTTATCATAACTCAACCTTTTGGGCTCCATTTTTCTAAAAAAAAATTACAAGTTCAACCCTAAACTAATGCTTCATTTAATAAACTAATACTTTATTTATAACCATACAAACATTACATAAACATTACAAAATACAATACGAAATACGATACGCTACGAAATATGATACGGAAAAAAAAACATGCGAACTAAAATACACAACAATACGGAATACATAAACCTATCTTAATTTAAGTACTCCCCGTATGCAGAATCATACGAAGGAGACCTATACATAGGAAATTCCTCAATGAACGCCGCCCGTTCTGCTTCTTCCTTCCTAAGTTTCTCATCTCACTCTTGTTTAAGCCTTGCTTGCTCTGCTTCAAATTCTCTTAATGCATGTTCATCACACATCATTTGATAATGTTGCTCACAGTTAAGCCATGCTCATCAACTGCCTCATTTTCATAACCCATAAATGGGAGAGACTGTTGTTGCTCAATAAGTGTAGGTCCATTAGATTAAGTGATGCACCTAGCCCAAGTTGATTCAATTGTTATGATACAGAACCAATAACTTTGTTTTCCTCATAGTTGGAACGGATTTTGTTGCTGATGTTGGCTTGTATATTTGAAACACACCCCCACAACGTGTCATTAATGGTGTCGTCTTTCTTGGCTAAATAATCCTATTCAAGTCTGGTATCAATTTTTTCTAGCTTAATTAGGCAAGAAGTAAACTTTTATTTGGGTTTACGTTTATGAGACATGTGTATTTTTTTTAAACCCACATTGGTCGAAGGTATGATATTTTGGTTCCTTATATACTCTCGGTGTTTCCAGAACAATAAGTTGAAATAAACAATATATTGTTGTCTTTGTTTCTCGCATACAATTTCAAATTTAGACCAACTTTACGACTGATACAGAGGCCATAATTATTTATACTACTTATAAAGCATTTATCATCATCTCTCTTAATTTTTTTTATGATGTCATTAATGTGTTTTTTAAGCATTACAATTTTTAATGCATAATGTACACAATACATAGCTTTTACAAATTTATCTTCCACAACATTTTAATGCTTCATTAATTATTTCTTTTTGAATTAGTATAGTTTTAATGCAAAAATGCACATATAAATGAATATGATGTTAAAATGCATGCAAAACTACAAAGTTCCAAAACTATTATTATATCGTAAGATTGTTTCGACAACCAATCTAAATAAATTTTTGAATTATTTTAAATAAAATTAACCACAAAAGTAAAAGGTTTTTTGTAAAAACTGGGACAATTTTTTGAAGACAAATGATGAAAAGATGTAAATCCACAAGTGATAATTTATTTGATTATACATATTACACATATCTAAACTACTTATAAAGCATTTATCACTCTCTCTCCTAATTTTTTTAAGATATCATTAAGGTATTTTTTAAGCATTACAATTTTTAATGCATAATATACATAATGCATAGCTTTTACTAATTTATCTTCCAAAACATTTTAATGCTTCATTAATTATTTCTTTTTGAATTAGTATAGTTTTAATGCAAAAATGCACATATAAATGAATATGATGTTAAAATGCATGCAAAACTACAATGTTCCAAACCTATTATTATATCGTATGATTGTTTCGAGAACCAATCTAAATAAATTTTAAATTATTTTAAATAAAGTTAACCATAAAAGTAAAAAATGATTTTTTATAAAAATCGGGACAATTTTTTGAAGACAAATGATGCAATGATGTAAATCCACAAGTGATAATTTATTTGATTTTATACATATTACACATATATATACTACTTATAAAGCATTTAGCACCCTCTCTTCTAATTTTTTTTAAGATGTCATAAGCATTCCAATTTTTAATGCATAATATGCACAATACATAGCTTTTACTGATTTATCTTTCACAACATTTTAATGCTTCATTTATTATTTCTTTTTGAATTAGTATAGGTTTAATGCAAAAATGCACATATAAATGAATATGCTGTTAAAATGCATGTAAAACTACAAAGTTTCAAAACTATTATTATATCGTAAGATTGTTTCGAGAACAAATCTAATTAAGTTTTGAATTCTTTTAAATAAAATTAACTACAAAAGTAAAAATGGTTCTTTGTAAAAATCGGAACAACTTTTTGAAGAAAAATAATGCAAATGTGCAAAGTGCTAAGTGTTAATTCAATGATTAATATAATAGTATGTTAATTATTATACTTTTCATGGATAACTCTAAATGATTTCTTAAACATGTACGTTTTCTTTACATTATAGGCATTCTTTTATTTATATCTTCTATTTATGTGGGACAAGTGTTATAAATAATATTAATGATACAAACATTTTCATAAATATATACTTTATAACATATATACATTATAGGGGGGATTGCATGTATATCCCTCCAAAACCTCATAATTGCATATATATCCAACCAAAACTCATAATTGCATATATATCCTTTCAAAGCCTTAAAATTGTCATATATATCCAACTAAAACTCATAATTGTATATATCTCCTTCCAAAGCCTTAAAATTGTCATATATATCCAAATGATTATTTAAAATATATATTTAATAAAAAAATGTCTAATAATTATAATTGATATATAAAATAACGATTATAACATTTTATTATTATTATTATTATTATTATTATTATTATTATTATTATTATTATTATTATTATTTTATAATTACAAAATATCTTTTTATTGGTTTGAATTTTATTATGTCATTTGATCTATATATATATATATATATATATATATATATATATATATATATATATATATATATATATATATATATATAGGAGTTTACGTTTAGATGGAACGATAGATGGTGCAGTTGATATTCTTATTCAAGATTCGTCGATAACGAACATGGTTGAGTCGCCAAACATGGTTGCTCTTTCTTTTCTTAAAAAATAGTTTAAGGATATTTTATAATTGTTAAAAAAATTATAATAAATAAAAAATAATAATTTTAATAAGTATAAGGGTATAATCGTTATTTTATATTTTCAATTATAATTTATATATAAAATAACGATTATGCCCTTAAATATGTCAAATAACTACAATTGATATATAAAATAACGATTATATCCTTATACTTATTAAATTCTTAACTCTTAACAATTAAAAAATATCCTTAAACCATTTTTTTAAGAAAATAAAGGGCAACCATGTTCGGCTACTCAACCGTGTTCGTTATCGACAAATCTTTAATAAGAATATATACTGCACCATCAATCGTTCCATCTAAACGTAAACTCCTATATATATAAATCAAATGACATAATAAAATTCAAACCAATAAAAAGATATTTTGTAACTGTAAAAAAAAATAAATAATCGTTATTTTATATATCAATTATAATTTTTAGACATTTTTTACTATTAAATGTACTTAAAATAATCATTTGGATATATATGACAATTTTAAGGCTTTGGAAGGATATATATGCAATTATGAGTTTTGGTTTGATATATATGATAATTTTAAGGCTTTGAAAGGATATATATGCAATTATTAGTTTTGGTTGGATATATAAGCAATTATGAGGCTTTGCAGGGATATATATGCAGTTCCCCCTATATTGGGATAAGCACTTTTTTATTTAGGGGGAATTGCATATATATCCCTCCAAAGCCTCAAAATTGCATATATATCCAACCAAAACTCATAATTGCATATATAACCTTCCAAAGCCTTAAAATTGTCATATATATCCAACCAAAACTCATAATTGCATATGTATCCTTTCAATGCCTTTAAATTGTCTTATATATCCAAATGATTACTTTTATAGAAAAAGACGTCTAATAATTATAATTGATAGATAAAATGACTATTATAATTTTTTTATTTTATTATTATAATATTTTTTGACAATTACAAAATATTTTTTTATTGGTTTGAATTTTATTATGTCATTTGATATATATATATATATATATAGGAGTTTATTTTTAGATAGAACGATAGATGGTGCAGTTGATATTCTTATTAAGATTCGTCGATAACGAACACGGTTGAGTCGCCGAACATGGTTGCTCTTTCTTTTCTTAAAAAATGGTTTAAGGATATTTTGTAATTGTTAAAATAATAATAATAATAATAATAATTTAACAAGTATAAGGGCATAATCGTTATTTTATATATCAATTATAATATATAAAAGAACGACTACACATAGTTGATATATAAAATAACAGCTATACTCTTATACTTATTAAGTTATTATTTTTTTTATTTACTATTATTTTTTTAACAATTACAAAATATCCTTAAACCATTTTTTAAGAAAAGAAATATGTTCGGCGGCTCAACCGTGTTCACTATCGACGAATCTTGAATAAGAATATCAACTGCACCATCCATCATTCCATCTAAAGGTATAGATCAAATGACATAATAAAATTCAAACCAATAAAAAGATATTTTGTAATTGTAAAAAAAATAAAAGAAAAAATATATATATATATATATATATATAAAATAGTCATTTTATATATAAATTATAATAATTAGACATTTTTTTCTATTAAAATAATTATTTGGATATATATGACAATTTTAAGGCTTTGGAAGGATATATATGCAATTATGAGTTTTGGTTGGATATATATGACAATTTTAAGGCTTTGAAAGGATATATATGCAATTATGAGTTTTGGTTGAATATATATACAATTATGAGGCTTTGGAGGGATATATATGCAATTCCCCCTTTTATTTATATCTTTTATCTATATGGGACAAATGTAATAAACAATACTAATGATACAAACATGTTCAGAAATATGTTTTATTAACTTATTACGAGGTGTTGATTATTACATATATATTTCATAAAAAAAATGTTTCTACTTACTTGTGACTAGGGACCACTATCAACTAACTTGACCATAACCCCATAACATTATTGACCACTGCGACGCAAAATCACACCAATTTCAATTGTTTTTATATGAATTAGTTTGATATTATCGGTCACTTTTTTAAAAGTTACTCAAACTCATTATGTTTTCGCTATTGGTAAAGTTATTGTAAGAGAAAACATAAAATTACAAACATTTTTTGCCGAAAATTTTATTACTTGATACCCGCCGCCGCAACGCGCGAGTACCCTACTATAATATTTTAAAGAGTTAAAATATGCGACATGAAACTTTTGGCATCCGCAAATTTATCGTCACATAAAACGTTTCAGATTATAGAGCATGGTTTATTGAAAAATTTTATTTCAGGGTACCTGCCGCCGCATCGCACCGGTACCCTCCTTGTTGTAATTTAATAACTTTTTGTCAATTTTTAAGTTCTATCTTTTTTTATATATATGTGTTGTTAGCTAATGATAAATCGCGTTTTCTAATTTTCATTTGCAAAATTTTTGGAATTACATAGAGTGGAAAGCAAAGAGCAACAAGTTGTGACACTAACCTTTTTTCTTTTTTTTTTTAATTGCAAAACTAGTTTTTTTGAAAATAACATTTGTGAATCTGGGTATCATAGCTTGTTGGACTCTGTTGAGGAGCTCCACCGCATCAGGTGCAAGTAAACCAAAAGTATTCAACGCGAAAGGTATAACACGTGTTGATTTTGAGCGCATGCTTTCTTGTATTTTGTAACTTTGCACAAGGCGGTTTTCAAAGGAGTGAGTCTCACTATAAAACCCCCGACTACTCAAACACACGAGAGGAGAGACCCCATTTAGATTCACATATGCATGTTTCTTAATAATAAATATAAATGAACTAACATTCATCCAAATTATACAATAACTTTTTGTTAGCATTTGTCTTCGGAATAAATAGTACGCATTGCTGGTGACATCCAACTCCAATCACATTGCCTAAATACGTGTGCTTGAGTATCAAATTTCTAATACCTTCCAAGGAGAAAAGAGTTATAACAAATTTTGGTGCTCGTCTAGTATATAGAAACTATTGAAAGTATGTTTAATTTCTAGACTTAACCCAAATATTAATGTTTCTTCTTTTTATATTTTCCTTATATTATTTAAGTGACATTTCTTGGCATTTCGTCTTTGGCGTTGTGCACGTGATGTAAAACTCCAATTGCAATGCCAGGTTATTTAAGTTTTATAATGGGTTAATGGCATTAAATATCAACGTACATTCTCATTTGTTCAAATATTAAGTACGAACATAAAAAATAACACAATACCCATCCAATTCTTTGCACCGTTAGTCCGTTAGGCATGTAATAACGATGTACTTTCCCATTTGTTTTATTATCATACGTTTTAGTTGCATCGTTAGTCCTTTTGACTAACGACCGTTTGTTCTTTTGACTAACGACCGTTTGTGATTAACTTAAAAATATGTTTTCTTACGTTTTCATACGTTTTATCTGTTTTTATACATTTTCGCCCGTTTTCTTACATTTTCATACGTTTTTGTTTGCTTTTAAACGTTTTCGTCCGTTTTTATACGTTTTCAAGCGTTTTATACGTTTTTATATGTGTTCTTATGAACAAAAAACATATGAGAACGTATAAAAACGAGGAAAATGTATGAAAACGTAAAAACCATATAAAGATGGATGAAAACGAACAAAAACATTAGAAAACGTATAAAAACAGGCAAAAACATATGAATATGTAAAAACCGCATAAAACCCGACTAACACGTACGAAAATGAACAAAAACGTATGAAAACGTAAGAAAACGTATAAAAACGGAAAAAAACGTATGAAAACGTAAAAACCGTATAAAAACCGACGAAAATGTAACGAACAAAAACGTATAGAAACGGGCAAAAATGTATGAAAACGTAAAAACTGTATAAACCCTGATGAAAATGTATAAAAACGAACAAAAACGTATAGAAACGGGCAAAAACATTTGAAAACGTATAAAAACGGATAAAAGCATAAAAACATATAAAAACGGATGAAAATGTATTAAAACGGACACGTATAAAAATTGACAAAAACGTAAGAATACTTATAAAAACATATAAAAACGTTTAAAAACTTAAGAAAAACGGATAAAACGCTAGAAAGTGTATAAAAATGGACGAAGACGTTTAAAAACGAACAAAAAGGTAAGAAAACGGGCAAAAACGTATAAAATGGATAAAAACGTATGAAACGTATAAAAGGACTAATGGTGCAAAGAGATTACTGGCGGTCGTTAGTCAATGACGGTGTAAAGAGATGACGCAAAAACGTATGATATTGAAACAAAATTTGAAAGTTGGATGGATATTATGGTATTTTTTTGAGTTCGCAATTGATATTTGAACAAATGAAAAAGTACATTGCTATTACATGCCATTAACGCTTTTATAATCGCACATGAATCATAGTAGAATCGTTGATTGGTTGAAGTACATGTTCTGTTGTTGGAGGTCATTTGGTTTGATCATGGTGACCCTTTGGGAAGGCAAGTTGTTCTGACTTCTAAAAGTCACTAAAAAGGTAAAAAGTATGTCATGTATTTACCTTGAGACGTGTGATAGGAAAATGTAAATAGTCATCTCATGAAATTGATTAGATTTAGAACCATTGTCCTAGACATGATTTACCAATGTTACTAGCACATTATCCTATCAATAAATAGAGAAAATCATAGAAATATCAAATTCTCACAATTTGACAAAAAACAATCGTATAGTAGACTGTCATTACTTAGTTTTGGGCATTTTGGGTTAAAAAATAAGGAATTCTTAGGTAAACAGCCTACTTGAACCCAATGTTACTAATGAATCCGGCCTGGATTTGGGCGAGGGCGGTCTGAACCGACGCACAAGGCACCAGATTTTAAAGGGGCACCAATTTATTGAAAGCCCACTATACTTATCACACTCTTGAGACTGAAGCTCGATATCAAACTCAACCGCTTCTCGCAACCAACAACATATGAAATTGGTAATTGGCTTTAGCATAAGAAAAACTTAAACTAAATCAAATTGATACGATATAAATTTTGCCAAATTTTCGGGTGATTGAGGTACCATCCATGGAGGATATCTAACTCCAGTTGCATTGTCACTAAATATTCGTATTCGAGTTTGATATCAATTTTCTCTAGCTTGATAAGAGAAGAAGAACAATTTTTGAAAATATGAGTACGGAAAAAAAAGGTGTTATGTCTCTAGAGCAATTTTGAATGGGTTACTTGTGTCGAACTTGTTTCAAGTTTTGAATCCCACATTGGTTGGAGGAAGGAAATTTTGCTTTCCTATATACTTTGGGTGTCTAAAATTGAAATAAGTTGATATAAACATTATGTTGTTGTCTGCTGGTTTCGCCTACCGTAACAATCGGTAAGTGCGATCAGCAAATGGTAATTAATGTAAATTAACAACTTTTTGTCATGTTAAGTAATTTATCTTTTTATATCCTGTTAGCTTATGATGAACCCGTCTTTTTCTATATATGATGTTAGCTTATTTGACTTATTTATAGATAAAAATGAACTAACACTCGTCAAAACATCGGAAACCATGGTTACCCAAAAACTAACACTCGTCAAAATTATAAAATAGATTTTTTCTTAGCATTTAGCTTCGAAATAAATTGTGCTGGGGTGGTATCTAACTCCAAACATTGCCACTAAATACGCGTGTTTGAGTATCATTACAAATGATATTAGTTATGGATCTGGTTATGGTGCCTTTATGGATCTGCTCTTCCACTCTTGTTGCTAGATCAACTCAAAATCCAATATGGCTCAAATGAGGCTGAGTTTTTGGTATAGTCATGACTCAGGATTATAGTTTGTCTTGATTATGTATAGTACTCTGCATTCATCCCTAATGAAGAATACTTAACACACTTTTTAAAGTCCTTTGAAGTCAACCTGAATATCAAACTCAACACCCTTTACAATCTCTCTTCCCACATTTCCATATTTCACTTCAAGTATTTCCCTAGCTGCTATACTTTTGAATTTCGTATATTGTGTGGTCAAGAGATACACACAGTAGACAAATTTAAAGGTATGTCATCTACAATAGGAAAAACAAAAGATGACTACACAACAAAACATAATGACGAAACTGACTCATGACTCCGTACTATTTTAGAAATAGTGATTGTATGCACTTGTAATATATTGACTACCAGTGTTTATAAACTAAGTGATGTTGGTCAACCCAACCAGAGTACCCGTCTACCCGACTCCTACAAATAACTAACTGTTTTGACATGACAACAAACCTACACCACCAATCATCTTGCCACTCCTACCATCATGGTTAGATAACTTACAGAAAATACGCTACAATGGATGCAAATAGTGTCGCGTTATATTACTGAAATAAACAATGAATCCTAACACTGCCAAGGAGTTTAGCAAACCACTTCTTAGTACAATTATATAAGTAAAACCAAAACTAAAACTAAATCAAACGATACGATATAAGTTTGGCCAAAATTTTCGGGTGATTGAGGTACTATTCATGGAGGATTTCCACCTCCAATTACATTGTTACTCGATAAAGGTATTCGAGTTTGGTATCAATTTTCTCTAGCTTGATAGGAGAAGAAGAAAACAATATGTGACAATAGAGCAACTTTTTTATGGGGCTAGTTGTGTGAGACTTGTCCAAAGGTTTGAATCCCACATAGGTTGGAGTAATAAAATTTTGCTTTCTTATATACTTCGGGTGTTTAAAGTTCTTACAAGTTGAAACAAACCGTTATGTTGCTTTCTTATGGCATGTTTCTAGTTCAAATATTATAAATAAACCTCCTGCGCGTAAACTTCCAAACTTTAAAGCATGTATTAAAGAAATGGCCAAATATTTTGACATTTTCCGGGGTTTGCTTGCTCATTGATATGTTGGACATACGACCTTACTGTTGGAAATGTATATATTTACAAACATGTGAATGTCCGGATTCGAACTCGTGCCCACGGGATTGCACACATTAGCGAATGAGAATTAAAGTTAATAATTAATGTTTATGTTTATGATTAATTATTGCACATTAAGTCCGATTAACGATCGTTAAGTATTTAACGGAAAAAATGACTAACGACCGTTAAATGAAAAGAGAAAGGACTAGAAATGGAAAACTTGAAACAAACGATGGCATGTTCTAGTTCAGTTATGGGTTATTTTGACATTTCCGGTTTGTTGCTCATTGATATGTTGGACATACGACCTTGTATATATTTACAAACATGAAATTCGAACTCGGACTAGCGAATGAGAATTAAAGTTAATAATTAATGGAACTTTTGGGCGCATAGTGGCCGGCCATAAGGGCTTTCCCAAGCCCTAATCCCTAACTTGTTCCCAAAGTATTCCATCTACTATATAAAGAGGGTTAGGTTCTAGGGTTTCTCACACTTTGTGCATTGAATTAACCCTAGATCTCTCCTCTCCTCTCTCTTGTCCCTATTCGGCCAAACACCCCTTGTAAGGGAGTTTGGTTTCGTTTTTCTTAAACGAGGACTTGTGTTAGATCTAGCAATCGCTTGATTCGTTGGTTAATTCGTGTGTACAAGAACGTGGTAGTAAGACACTATTCTTACACCATATTGGTTTGAGTTGTAGAACGGTAAGGGACAACTCTTCAAACCACTTCTTTGTTTTGCTCAAAGGATTTGACATTCGCAAGAGGTACGTTACGCATACTTTCAGTTAATTATTTATTTGTTATGATCTTTAAGTCTTCCGCTGTGTACTCTTGATGTATTTATGTTTTATTGTATTTTATATATCATAAACTCAACAGTGGCATCACGAGCCTTGTATAACAAGTAATTAATTACTGAAACACATAAATAAAATAAACATGTTGTGTTATTTTTTTGTATGCATAGATCTAGGGTTTGCTAAACCTAAACCCTAATTTTTTAAGGGGGGCGTTTATTTTGGTACCCTTATTAGGGTTTTGTAAAACTAATGTTTTAATCGGATTAGAAATCCTAAGATGCATGCAACTTTATGTGTATATGCGTAACTCTGTTTTAATTGCATTAATTGTTAAGTGTAATTTTATGTCCATGATAATTATCTGCATGTTTTATCATGGATCTGCTTTTATTGTATGTCTTTCTTGTTTAAGTGATATACACTATATTATGATAGATCTAAAATTGGGGAAGACCTCAATCATTATTAATTTAATAGGATTTATCAAAAACGTTTGCATGTGGCTATTTGATATGCATGACTTTTATTTGTTATGCATTTATTGTTTATTTGTTTATTTTTACAAATACTTGCTTGTTTGTTATGTGTAACAAGGGTATTTTTACAAGAAAAATAAACTGATCTAAACAATGGTGAAACATGTATTTTTAAGAATAGTAATCATAATCGTTTAATTGATTGATGACTTTGGTACAAATGACTGAACAGCTCACCCATGAGAATGAACTATAAAGGGGTTATTAAAAGAAGTGCGCACAGTCACACTGAAAGGATGTCTAAGGTTGTGCTTTAGCGCGTACCTGGTCCTCTGCCCTCTGTAAGTTCGAATCGAGCTACTTAGTAAACCATTAAATGTGCAAGCTCATCTTAAGGGCGAATTAGTGTTAATTCCATGCGCCACTTTGGTGGTAATTATCCGAAACACTAAGTGTTTACACTTATGCAAAAGTACGGTATAATGGATGATAATTAACACTAAATTCCTTGATTGGTGTAACCAATACCTCAATTAAAGTTTGATGATGAAAAACTTAAACATTAAAACAAGATATAAATGTTTTAATAAAACCTATGTTACAAAGATGAATGCATGACATCTTTGTACATATTTGATTTAACCAATGTTGCAAAAATCGTGAATCGGTAGCCGGGCGGTCGACCACCCTGCAGCGAGTAATCGGTCAAGTCGGGGATTAATCGGTGATTAATCGGATTGACATTTCCTGCAGTTTTTTGGTATTTCTGGAGACCAAACTAAAAATCTTAACCGATTCCAAGCCTGCTATGTTTCCAAACCTCAATAAAAGGCTCCAATTATGATTATGATGCCCATTGTGCGTTATAAGTGAAATATACGATCCCCAAATTAAGTATAATGCCTAAATTATTATTATTTTAAAATGACCGATTTGCCCGATTCGGCCGATTTTTTACCGAATCGGCCGATTTTGACCGAATCGGCCGATTCGGCCGATTTTTTGGCTGCTTAGGGTCGATTTTTATCCTAGGCCGATTTTTCGACCGATTTTCAAAATTCGCCAAGGTACTCGGCCGATTACCGATTAATCGGCGATTAATCGGCCGAGTTGACCGATTTTTGCAACACTGGATTTAACATCAAAAATTATTACCCTTTTAATTTAAGTTATATGCCATCCAACAAAACGGAAACACCTAAGATTACTTTCTATTTGCGTGAGAACGTGACTTAGATCGTAATCAAAGGGTAAAATGTCCACGTGTCGTTAGAACGGGCATGGACGATTTTGCAGTTTCTTAAGTTGGACAACTTAATTGAGTTAGGCAGTGAGAACTGGCAATTCAAGGCATAAGATGGGATAAAACATGTTTACATGGCGATTGAAATTGGCTATATGTAAATCCCATAAATCTAGGAATTGCAATTGAAATTGGCAATTGAGCAAAAGCTCTACCATTTTGTATAAGGTTCATTACTAACAGATCAACTGACGTGATGAGATTATGACAATTTGGATCCTAGTTTTCAATAAATATTAATTGGTTATATGAATATGAACCTTGGGTATTTAATTGTTTATTAAAAAGGAAAATTATCGAAAATACTAAAATTGAATTTTGTAATTCTTTTGAATGTATAAATGCAACATTTAACCGTAAACGAGGTTTAGTATTTGATCAGTAAATTGATCCATTTTGCTTTCAAACAAATGTTTGATCGAGAATAATTTACCGAAAAGACAAACGAAGTCTCTTTTCCATGGGAGAAGCATGAGACTCAATCCTATTCCTTTACATGAATGAGAAAGGTATAATAGGAACATTTGAATTGTCTAAATTCTAGATGTAACTCATAGCAATGAATTGCACATCTTATTTTCCATAAAGATTTCATTACCTTCATTTGGTGAATGAATCCTTTTGTAACAACATGAATGTTGGTTAACTGGAAAATATGTATGTGAGTTACTAAATCAGAAGCTAGACTAATTACCGCGAAAATTGGTAAAAGGCAAACTAGCATATTTTATCTAGTTGTTTTGCTTTAGCCTTTAAAGGTGCTACATACCAGTATGGGGATGGTAGGCCTGTTAAAGAAGAAATTGCATACCCAATTTTTCAAGTTAATAACATTGATGGATAACCCATCATTCACAGAGTAGAATAAACCTTTTAGTACCTTAGTAATGATTACGTATGGTTCTTCAAAGGTGTAGGAAAGTAAAAAGCAAGCAAGTTGTTTTCACTGGTTATGCAACACTTACAATGTTGTCAGATTCAGTGGGAGCATTTGTGTTGCATTACTGAATAAGAAGTTGTTTTAATGATTTCTAATTCAGTGGGAGCTACAAGCCTTATTTCCTGTGTAGTAACCCAGATTATCTTCAAAGATAATTACTTTCCAATTGTAGACACTTATGTTTTTAAGGAAAGTCATGTGCGTTTCCTTACTAAACAATATAGTTCTACATCTACTTGTTATATCTATGACACAAATCATATTAATCGAATAAACGAACGTGTATCGTGTTGTTTATCTGCTACATGATGTTGTTCCAAGCACAAGTGGGAGAAATCTTTATTGTGTGCAAGGTACAACACATATAAATATGATTTAAATGGATTCTCTTGACCGCAAGGTAAGAGAGTAACGTTCTAATAGGAATTATACATTTAAATGTGTATGATTGCCCTATTAAGAACATGTGTCAAGATGATAACAAAGACTACTTTATTTTAAATATTTATGTCTTTCAATATTTAAGAAACACTTGTAGTTACAATTTATGTTACGTGAGAACGTGAACTAGATTGTAGCCCAAGGTAAAATATCCACGTGTCGTGAGAACGAGCATGGATGATTCTGCAATTTCTTACATTGAACATTTCATGGAATGACATAATTAAATGAAGTAATCTAATACTACTTTGAATTTGAGTGTTCGTTGAATGACTTAAATATAGATAGTAAATATTAATTGAAACCCGAGGTGGTGTTCATAATTACTTTAATTATAAATGTTTATGATTTTGTAAAGTCACAAACATGAAGTCTGTTAATACAAGACTTACAATATAAAGTAAGACGTTAACTTGCTATGTTTTAAGACATGTGCATGAAGTCAATGAGTTGATCAAAGACTTATAACGTATAGTGGGATTATAACTGTTTTGTCTTTTGACTTGGTCAAAAATACTTGTGTTATAATACATGCAATTGACTTGGTAATTCTATTGTACCATTAAGTTTTACTTTATTGGTAAATAGGTAAGCCAAATAGTAGATGTTATCTTAAATATTGTTAGATTATCTTACAATATTAATTCTAATGAAATACCATATACTTATGGTATGTTCAGTTAGAAGAATCAAAATCTATTGGCATGTTTGATTCAAGATAACTATAGTTTCTTCCACATGTTATCAAGGTTAGTAGATTGAGTATAGATTGAATATACTCAATAAGACTCCAACCTAGAAGATTAATAAGACACCATTTGTTTATGGAATGTGATGAATCACATTAAGTCTTATAATGAAGTTCTGAAGTTGTTAAACTACTTGTAGAGTGGGTTGTAACAAACTAAAGTCAGGAACTGTCAATGTTTTTTGTAATATCCCAAAAGAGAACAATGTGTTGTTGCTCTACTTGCTAAACTATTTAGAGGTAATCTTTAAATTGTTAAAAGCAAGTGGGAGTTTTGGTTTAGATCTTGAAAGATTAAAGTTACAAAATACATAATCTTCTAAAATGCACTAGCAAATATCATGATGAGGCTAAATATGTATATGATAGACCTCAATATGATGGAATTGTCATTCATAGATCCGTAAGGATATCTCAGATATTTAATATGTTGAGGAATATGAGTTACAGGATCATGGTAAGCCTGTTAATCATAATGATAAATTTATCAAATGTTGAATTGTGATAAATCAATCATACTATGAATGTTGAGATGTTGTCCATAAAGATAATCAACTTTAGATACTTGGTTTATCTTAATAATGAATATGAGTTTCTTCAAAGGATGGAAACCCTAGTGGTTTAAATCTTTGTGTAGAAATCATATGGACAATATTGTACACATATTTAATGCATGTCTAGTGATAATAATATTAATCATATTTAAGCAGTTAACTATGATTGAATATTCTTTTCTAGATACATTAAATAAAAGTATAAAAATTATAATTGTCATACTTAGTTTCATTGATATGAAATTTTGACAATGAATATCAAAACTCTTTGTTGTGGAATTACTTTTACGAGGACGATAAGTAATACAAAGTAGTTTTATAAATTCAAATAATCTTTGAATATGTACAAACTGCAAGAATCCATGAATGGATATATGCACGCATCTATGAGATGATTCTTATGTTTAATATTAAATCAATGTTTGATTTAATAAATTAAAATAAGATAGCTCATAAGTATTCCTGAAAGCTAGTGGGAGTATTATTTTCTTAAATCTTATATGTTGTATGGGTAACTACATTCCACCTAAATTAAGTTTTAATTGGGAATAAAACTTTGTTTGTAAGATTTGGAAATAAGACATACAACCTTGGAATATATGTTTATAAACATATGCGGTAAAATAAATGAGTCTAATAAAACATGATAAATACATATCTTTAACAAGATATAATATGAATGAGATCTTAAAGTTTAACTTGAAGATTCATCATGTACATCATGTTGTGTATAAGATTGTTGTGTCATGCTTGGTTACAAGATGATTTGACAACATTGAAAGTTGTTAGTGTAATAAATATTTTAAAAGGAATATGTTTGGATTTAGAATCACATTCCACAGTCTGGATATGCTCCTAGATTATATGGACGAATATATGGCAATTATTTCATAATTGTCATTGCCAACAAACTTGAGTTTAGTAGGCACCAACATTACACTATAACTGTTCGAAGTTTACGGATGTTTAAAGAGCATATTGTTGTACACAATGATGCTGGTATAATTGAGATGACACTCAATTCTAGTCATGGTATCCTTGATAATGACCATGTTAACTAGTTATGCTAAGAGCATAGTTGCATTATACATTAAAGAATGAAGAATACTTTAAAACTTTAAAAGTTTTGAAAGATGATTGTCATATAAAGGTGGTTCAGGTTATCACACACCTTATGGAATGATATGACAATATCAAGATATGTGTAAACACATACAAGAAATTCAATTATTGAATTTTTGAAATAAGTATTCTCAAAATTCTTGTAGATCAAAGTTAGTTGATATTATGCCTTGTCAACAAGTATGAGTTGCATGACTTGTGGGAAATTCATTAACTGAGAATTATCATGCATTGATCTATTTAGTATATGGATAAAGGATGTTAAACAATTATTATTTATAATGAATTAAAGTACGGTATACGTTTAATTTCATTTATAATATTGTGTCCTGTATTTGCATGTTTAAATCCTTGAATAACTTAAGTTATTCTAAATAGTCCGTTGTCAATCAATAACATGGGAATGATATTGAATTAAGACAAATCCGAGTATTAGTTAGAATATACTTGAAAGTATATTGATGCGTAGCATGACTAATTTCAGATGATATTCAATGAATTGAGTATAGGACTTATCCCACTCACATGATGATACTTTATGGATCTTTGTCATTAAGTATATCATGGATATTTATCCTCTGACTTGAGATACAAGAGATATTCCATGGATGTAGTGCATTTTTGTGAAGCAATCTAACGCTATACGTAACTGGTAGTTATATGGGTTGTTTTCAGAAGTGTTGCGAAATTTATGAATCCTGCTTGTAGTCAAAATGGGATTTGTTTCCTTGAAATTTATTTTGAAGTATAATACTACTGGGCCCCTCGTAGGATTGTTAAGATGTTTGTATGGCCATACCCAAGGTCTTCTGTTCAGAAAAATTGGTAATCTTAATAAATCATATAAAGCGAGAAACAGAATAGTTAATTAAGAAATGAGTAAGATCCATATTCTTATTAACATGGTATTAGAAACAAAAGGATGAATATGATAATGAATCATCAAACTTGGTTTTTCTTCAGAAAACCATACACGAGTTGTACCGGGGGCATTGGCGTGTTGCTAGACACTAACCAATGTCATTTCACGTTTTGTAAACATATCCAAGTGGGAGCTGTTAGAAATGTATATATTTACAAACATGTGAATGTCCGGATTCGAACTCGTGACCACGGGATTGCACACATTAGCGAATGAGAATTAAAGTTAATAATTAATGTTTATGTTTACGATTAATTATTGCACATTAAGTCCGGTTGACGATCGTTAAGTATTTAATCTTTGATTACGATCGGGGTGTTCGCGGGGCGGTTCGGTTAGATTAGTTGGAAGATTTAAACTATCATCGCGGGGCGGGTAATTAATTTTACTACCCGAAATTGAACCGTACTAGGCGGGTAACCGGACAGGCGGGTACCCGAAATGAGCGGTTACCCGCGGTTTCGGGTCACGGTTAACCATTTTAAACGTTTATTTGAGTTTTACCGTATAAACAATAACATGTTTTAGAATGTAAAATGTCATTTTGTTAAAATTAAATGACATTTAATAGATAATAGTCATACAAAAGTTATCCCGTTAGAATAATTGCATTCAAATATCCATATATAATCATTTAACAAAATATTAGTTATTCGACGTCAATAGATTACGATCACATTTATCAACTTTCACACATAAATGTTAAGAAATGTTTACATTATGAGCAAAAAAAGTGTTATATAATAAAAATAGTGTAACAATATAATTAATAGTTGTATGACTTTTTGAATATTTAGTTAAAAAACCTTCATGTATTAAGCACGGTTCGGTTCGGTTAACCATGGATATCAAAAAATAAAAACCGAAACTGAACTGTGATAAGCGGGTTTTTTCGGTTCCGGTTTCGGGTTTTTTTTTTTGGTTTCAGATTGAGCGGTTCAGCTCGGTTGTTGGTTTTTCGGAATTTTTGAACACCCCTAGATTACGAGACAAAAAGGTGTTATGTGTCTAAAGCAACTTTTTTATGGGGCTACTTGTTTCTAGATTTGAATCCCACATCGTTTGGAAGAATGAAATTGTGCTTCCTTATATACTTCGGGTGTTTATAATTGTGACAAGTTGAAATAATTATTATGTTGTTGTCTTTCTGTATTGCATATGGTAATAAACCATACTCAACGGGGTCAGTAATTATACTATCTTTACTATATAAAATAGAAAAATGGTCAAAGGTGAAAGTGAAAATTGAAAGTTGAAAGTTGAAAGTCAAAGGTGAGAGAAATGTATAATGTAATTAATTTTATTAAAACTTACTTAAAAGTACATTGATTTATTCATATTGTACAACCAACTAAAAGTATATTCATCAAATTAAATACAAACAATTTACTAAAAATACAATAAAATTTTCACCATATACAATTTAGCTTTAACAAAATTATAAAATAATTACACACACTAATTAATGTTATTTTTAAAACACCATAAAATGAAAAGCATTATACAAATTAATAAGACACACAAAGTTTCATACAAGCTAACAAGTTGATGGTACATATAGTTTTGAAAATCAGATCGACCGACCAACGGAGAACCGGTTTCGCCATTGGTTCGACTAACCGATAAAAGTCATCCGAAAATGAACCAAAGAGGACACATAAAATAAATCAGCCTCATCGAGACTGTTTCTCGGTAATCGTCACTACCCGCGATTATATATAGGAAAACACAAAAGGTGAAATGTTGAAACTAAAAATATAAATGTTGAAAACATATATTTCAAAAGGAAACTATTAATACACATTGAAAACCGGTTGACAACGCTTCAACCCGACGGTTGAATTTCACCCTGTTCAACCCTGTTCAACCCCCGTTGACCCGGTTTAAATCGATCGCGTTTTCGACCAAAATGGTTCAACCATTGAACTCGACCGGGTTTCAAAACATTATGTTTAATACCCAAATCTTCAAACTTTTATTATTTTCGTTTGTAACCTTAAATTTTTTATCACTAAACGATATGTCGCTATAAAATTGCAGCACTTTTAAATAAATGTATCTATAATTAACTATAAAAATTCAAACTAATATTAAATGAAAACCGATTTGGCATATTCAATGTTGGAAAGTCAATACAACTTTTTATTATTATTATACATACAAAGCATGTATTCATGTTTTTGAAACTTAATAATGTTAAATTTCTAAAATTCCTTTAAAACTAAAATTTTTACATAAAAATTCCAAGAATTTGTCCTTAATGAAATTAACAATTCACACCAAAAATTTCAAAGAAATGTATGACAAATTTGATAACTTTTACTAATGTAATTTTCCAAAAAACAAAATATATATTTTTTAATTTATTTAATCTTAACACTAATAATTTCTAAAAGTTTATCATTATATTTTATTTTATAAGGAACCATATTACAACTTATTTTTTATTGTTATGTTACTTTATACGTTGTTTCATATGATCTCAAATTAAATATTGAAATGTGTGCAATGACAATATGATTTTTTAAAATATTGTTTTGACATTTATATATAGTTGAAATTGCAAAGATATTGTTGTAATAACTTGAATGTACAATCACAAAACTTTGTATCGATTTATTATATAGTATGGGTTCATTTTTTTTTTTTCTTTCTTTTTTTTTTTTTTTTTTTTGTTCTGCAAAATATTGCTATAATGATGGTGATTGATTGGTGCTTTAATCGTTGATTTTTCCGGCTCATTAATTTCAAATATATACAAAGTTTTATGAAATAATTTGGCCAAAAAAACATTATACAACCAGTGTATATATTTTGGTTTCTTAGGTTTGAAGTTTTTTTTATTGAGTCAAATACAATGCCTTGATGGATGATAACTACAAATTGAAGTCAATCAAAGATTGGTCAAAGAGGATTCAACACCTCATATGACTGTACTATGTAACGTGCATTGTTAGTTATCTCATAATTGATGTGATGTTTTATTTTCATTTTCAATAAATAATTTTATATGTTCTTGATACATGTTAATAATTTTGCTTTAATTGAATTATCGCATGTTTTACCACAATATCGCATATTGTTAATTATTGCCGCTAGGAACCTATGGGTACTGCCTAGTATATTAAAAGGCATACACAGTGTTTTGAATGGTAAAATTAAATTTTGGCAATTTTCATTTTAGACCCTGAGGTTATTGATCTATTAAAATGCCGGTAACTTCAGGGACTTTTTTTGTAAAAAAATATAATATTTTCAAAAATACTTTACGAAAATAGTACTTGCGGTCATCGACATTTTGCATATTTAGTCCTTAATAACAAAAATAATTTTTTTATAATCGTTTCATTTCGAATTTAGATTAACACAACATTCAGAAGCTGTTAATGTAAATTAACAACTTCTTTTTTTTTTTTTTGTATATATCATGTTAGCTTTTGACAACCCATCTTTTTCTGTATATGGTGTTAACTCATGATAAATATGGTGTTAACTCATGATAAACCTGATATTGCTTATAATTGACTTAATTATACACATATATAAACGAAGTAACACTCATCAAATTTATACATCAATTTTTCTTACCATTTATCTTTGGAAAATATTGTGTTGCGAGTATCCAGCTCCAACCACATTGCCACTAAATACGTGTGTTTGAGTATCAAATTTCTTATAGCTGCAAAAGAAAAAAAAATTATAACATTTTAGTTCCACATGAATCAAAGAAGCAGAATTTTACTAGCTAATGTAGATGTATATGGTACAAATTTATGGTTCTTAGATTGTTTTTAAGTCCGAAGTTGGCATTGATGTGTTCTTCATCATTGGACGATAAATATAGCCCGATTATTGTTTGGAGTTATGCCACTATATGGCTAGCTTGGGCCATATTGATCGTCTAATATTTATGTCCCAGCGTACATATACTGAAGTGTATGTTGAATCTTCAAGTGGTTCAATTTAGCTACTTCATTATACTGGTGTATACATTTAATGGGACTGGGACGGTGAGCAATTAAGTCAATTTGGTCTACACCCTAAAAGGATTAAATAATGGGATCATGGGGCCACTTGTTTCATAACAATAAGCTATATAGAGGTACTTCTTCTAGCTCTGTAACTGTACAGCCTACTGTGTTTGTTCAAGAGACTGCTCGACAGGCCCAACCCCCAAATCAGTTGGATATTTTTGGCCCGACTCTAGCCGTTATACCTATACAAGAAACGTTACTCCCGAATGCTTTTAGCATTATGAATCTCCAAGATCCTTCTTGGAACATGGTGTCATCACTGCTTAATTCTATTGTTATAATAACTTAAGTACTATTTTTAATAATTGTCACTAAAGCTTTTCGAGTTTGGTATCTTTTTTCTCTAGTTTGTTAAGAGAAAAAAAAACAATGCGTGAAAAAAACATATATAATCTTTCATTACCGAAAAAAGAAGCTATGTGTCTAAAGCAACTGTTTTATGGGGCTACTTGTGTGAGACTTGTTTCAAGTTTTGAATCCCACATCGTTTGAAAGAATGAAATTTTGCTTCTTTATATACATGGGTATATAACATTGTGGCAAGTTGAAATAAGCATTATGTTGTTGCCCTTGGGTGTTGCAAATGATAATGGTAATATATCATTTCCCAACAATCACTGATCCCAATTAATATAAATTAACAACTTTTATCTTTTTTTATATATCATGTTACTCTTTCTGTATACGGCGTTAGCTTATGATAAATTTGATATTGCTTATAATTGACTTAATGATAACCATAAACAAGGTTGCAAAAATCGTGAATCTCTAGTCATGAGTATAGTTTTATTGTAGTCTTGATTCGGTATAGTACTTCATTTCGTGGCTCCCTACCGACAAATACTTAACACACTTTTTCAGAGACAAGTTGAATAATAAACTCAACCGCTTTTCTCGCAACCCTTTACAATCTATATATCTTCCCACGTTTTCTCTTTTCTCTTCAAATATTTATGTAGCAGCTATACTTGCTGTCGCTTCACTAAAAGCAACAACTAAATGAGCAATACATGATTGGATCATCTATGATGGAGGCTGGTTGATACTGGGTTTGGCGTTCTTAAAACCCTAACGATCAGTTAGGGTTTTTCGGTTTTTTAGGGTTGTTTTTACTTTATTGTTTGTTACTATGGACAAGATTGATGAATTAAACGTTGATGTGAATGACCCTACTGTTAGTCTTGGTGAGTCGATTCTTCAATCGACAATGAACCCTAATAGTAGGAATGTGAAGCTTACTGGTAATGCTTCTGATTCTCGTGCTGAAGGACAAGTGAAGCCGGTTTCACTTGGTTCAAGCCCTAGCCATGACGCACCTATTCATGCCTCGCCTGAGGGACATGATACTTTATTGAAAATTCGTGCTATTGAAAAACAAATTTTTGAAGGAAAATTGGTTCTTGTGGGTGACGATGGGCAACCATTAAAACCAGCTGTGACAGTGGATACTACTACTTCTACTGGGGCTCATCCATTTGAGCATCTTAAGGTGCCGCAGTCGCAGAAGGAGTTTGAGGAGATGCTTACTGCTATTGGTTATTATTCAAAATCTCCTCAAGATAAGAGTTGTCCTATGGCTTCTAATGCTAATGATAAGGTTGATACGAATGCACATGGGGCTGTAGGTAGTGAGAAGGTGGGTGTTTTGAAAGAACCTTCTTCATCGTATGCTGGTGTTACTTCTAGTGAACCAAATAAACATACGTCAAACTTTCGTAGGTTGACGTGTAGTACAAACGCTTATGGTGTGGATCTTTTTGTCCCGATGAAAGTGGTTGAAGAGGTGAACACTAGGTTTGAGAATACTTTGTATGGGTATTTCCTTGGTCAACGCCTTGCTTTTCCTGTTGTTGATTATTTTGTACGCAATGCGTGGGCTAAGTTTGGTATACAAAAGGTAATGATGAATGCAAAGGGGTTCTTCTTCTTTAAGTTCAATTCAAAGAAAGGTGTTGATGAGGTGCTTGAAAACAGTCCGTGGTTGATTAGAAATGTTCCTATTATTCTTAAACCATGGACCTTGAACACCAACTTACTTAAAGAGGATTTGACCAACATCCCGGTGTGGGTTAAATTCTATGATGTTCCTCTGGCTATGTTTTCTGATGATGGCCTTAGTCTCCTTGCCACATTGATAGGCACGCCTAAAAGGTTAGACGCCTTTACTAGCCAAATGTGCAAGGACTCGTGGGGCCGTAGTAGTTTTGCTCGATGCATGATTGATGTGAAGGTGGATGGGGTGCTTAAGGACACCATTACTGTTGAGATACCGTTACTTGATGGGTCGGGTTCGACTATTGAGAAGATACGGGTTGAATACGAGTGGAAACCTCCTCATTGTGATAAATGTATGATTTTTGGTCATACTCTTATTGAATGTCCTAAAGTTGTTGAACCACCTACTCAGCCTACTAAGCGTGTTAATGATGGTTTCAAGACGGTCAATAACAAGAAGAAGGGAAAGCAAGGTGGTTCTACTATTCCGGGTCAAGGAGGGTTTACTAAACCTGTTGTGGGTAAGCAGTTTCAATATCAACCTAAAAAGACTCCTCCTGAACCTAAGAAAGTGGAAGTCACTAAGAAGAATGTTTCTGATATGGCTAGTTCGAGTGGAACAAAGATCTCTACATCTAATCGGTTTGATGCTCTTAATATGGAAGATACAGCTACTTTTGGTAGTACTTCTAATGACACCAACAAGGATGTGGATTCTGGTCGTACAATGGAAGTTAATGAAGCTAAGTCTACTGAGACAGGTACTGCATCACAAGAACCCTCTGTGAGTGATTTGAAAGAGATGGAGTCGGATGTGGCTCCTAAAACTAGTGATTCTTCTATTCCGCCAGCCTCTTCTACTAAGAGAGTCAACCCTTTTTCTAAAGTGGGAGATATCGTGGTGTCTGATTCTGAAGATGAGGTGATTGCTAACCCCATTTGATGAGTCTGCTAATCTATTCGGAGGTGGTCAAGAGTATGAAGATGAGTATGATGACTATGACTATGATGACTATGCGAAGCAGGTTTCTGATCTTCCGGGGAATTTGGATGCCTTTAATGCCATGTATGGCACCAAGCTTCAAGGACCTAGGAAGTAATTTGTTTTTGTTATGTCCTATGTTATCATTTGAGTAGTGGTTTCTCTGTTTATTTTCTTGTTTAGAAAATAGGTAGTATCATGTTATGTAAGCTTTATGCCTATGTAACGGCCTGAGATATGGGATTTCACTCATATCCATTGTACTTAAACGCATTTTTGGTTAATATATTTACCAGGGTGCAGGATTACTCCCCTTTACCCAAAAAAAAATGAGCAATACATGAATGGTGCTTGTGACATTATATCACCAATTATATCAAACAACAATGCATGGTAGTAGTCTATTGTTTCATGACATAATGTGTTAGGAACTGTTAAAAATAGGTATTTGAGTTTGGCATCAATTTTCTCATAGCTTTAGAAGAGTAACAATGTGTTGTGTCAGTAGAAACAACTTTTTTCCAGTTTCTTTTATGAATCTAGGAAGGTTTTAGAAACTATTTAAGTTCAATATAATGTATGGTAATTTGCGTTATCGTTATCAACTGATCTGGTGATTGAAGTCTTTTGTCTTTTGATCGAAAGCGATATTGGTTATCATTATAAATGATATTGGTGGTTGAAGACATGGAATTTTTCTTTCTTATATACTTTGGGTATTGACTTAATTGACTTATTTATCTTTACTATATAAAATAGAAAAATGGTCAAAGGTGAAAGTGAAAATTGAAAGTTGAAAGTTGAAAGTCAAAGGTGAGAGAAGTGTATAATGTAATTAATACTCTTATTAAAACACCCCATTACTTAAAAGTACATTGATTTATTCATATTGTACAACCAACTAAAAGCATATACACCAAATTAAATACAAACAATTAAAACACCCCATACTAAAAAGTACAATAAAATTTTCACAATATACAATTTAAACAAGTTTCAACAAAATCCAGAATATAAAATAATTACACACTAATTTGTTATTTTTAAAACACCCTAAAATGAAAAGTACATGCTATTATACACATTATACAAATTAATAAAACACACAAAGTTTCATACAAGCTAACAAGTTGATGGTACATATAATTTTGAAACTGGATCCACGACCAGTATCGGGACCAGCGGTTCAATCGGGAACCGGTTTCGCCACGGTTCACTAACCGATAAAAGTCATCCGAAAATGAACTGAGAGGACCCGTTGAAACCGATACAAACCTGGTAAATCAGCCTCATCGAAATCGTTTCTCCGTTAATCGCACAGGGTACCCTTGCGTATACTATATATAAAGGAAAACACAAAAAATGAAATGTTGAAACTAAAAATAGAAACTTTGAAAACATATATTTCAAAAGTAAACTATTAATACACATCGAAAACCGGGTTAACACGGACGCTTCAAACCCGACGGGTTGACCCGGTTTAATTTCACCCGTGTTCAACCAAACCCGCCGGGTTGACCCGGTTTAAATCGATCTGTTTTTCGACCAAAACGGTTCAACCAGTTGAACCACCCGGTCGACCCGGGTTTCGAACATATGTTTAATACCCAAATCTTCAAACTTTTATTATTTTTCGCTTTTTAACAATAAACTTTTTTTATTGCTAAACGATATGTCGCTATAAAATCTCGTTGTTATACACGGTACTGTCTTTAACTATATGTCTATATAATTACCATTAAAAATTCAAACTAATATTAAATGAAAACTGATTTGGCATATTCAATGTTGGAAAGTCAATACAAGTTTTTATTTTATTTTATTATACATACAAAGCATGTATCCATGTTTTTGAAACTTAAAAGTGAGTAATGTTAAATTTCTAAAATTCCTTTAAAACTAAAATTTCTACATAAAAATTCAAAGAATTTGCCCTTAATGAAATAACTACCATAACAATTCACACCTAAAATTTGAAAGAAATGTATGACAAATTTTGACAACTTTTACTATTGTAATTTTCCCAAAAAAGTATATATTTTAATTTATTTAATCTTAACACTAATAATTTCCAAAAGTTTATCAATATCTTTTATTTTATAAGGCACCATATTAATACTTATTATTTATTGTTATGTTACTTTATAGTGTGTATCGTGATGCGATCTCAGGTTATTAAATATTGAAATATATGCAATGACCATATGATTTTTAAAAATATTGTTTTGACATTTATATATAGTTGAAATTGCAGGATATTGTTTGTGAATAACTTGAATGTTTACAATCACAAAACATTGTATCGATTTATTATATAGTCACGGGTTCATTTTTTTTGTTCTCGTTCTTGCGTATTAAATACGTTAAATACAAATTTGTGTTCCAAATATTGCTATAATGATGGTGATTGATTGGTGCTTTAATCGTTGATTGTTCCGGTGCATTAATTTCAAAGATATACAAAGTTTTCTGAAATAATTTGGTCAAAATACATTATACAACCGGTGTATATATTTTGTTAAGTTTCTTAGGTTTGATTGGGTCAAATACATGTCTTGATGGATGATAACTAAAAAGTGAAGCCAATCAAAGAGTTCGGTCAAAGAGGATTCAACACCTCATATGCCGTGTAATAAGAAATTTTACATGACGAAAACGGCATGTTAGTTATCTCATAATTGATGTAATGTTTCATTTTCAGTTTCAATAAATAATTTATTGTTCTTTGATACATGTTAAAATTTTCTGTCATTGAATTATCGTGATGTTACGAAACACTTACCACAATATCGCAATTGTTAATTATCTGCCGCTAGGAACAGGCTAGGCGCGGGTACTCGTCTAGTAAATATAAATGAACTGACACTCATGAAAATTATGCAATATTTAATTTCTTACATTTATCATCGGAATGAATTGTGTTGAGTTTGGTATTAAATTTCTAATAGCTTCAAAAAAAAAAGTTATAACAAATTTCTGCGTAATTTTAGTCACACATGATATCAAAAAAGCAGAAATGTACTAGCTAATGTAGGTGTCCATGGTTCGAGATTTCTAGTTATCGGATGAAGTTGGCATCCATATTGAAGTGTTCTTCAAGTTCCAACAACACTTCCATCGTGCTGATTTGATGAAGTGTAGGTTGAGTCTTCAAGTGGTTCAATTTACCTAGTTCTCTACAAATGATTTTGGATAGATAAATTTCAGGAGCAACAATATTACTCTTTCTTTCTATTGTATTCTTGGAAGATTTTAGAGACTTATTAAGTTTGATGTATGGTTCTACTGTGCTGGTTGAAGTCTTTTGATAAAAAAGGTTATGGTGTTAAGCAAATTATTGGATTATAGATTTGGTTATGGTGCCTTTTTCTATCTGCTCTTCAACTCTTGTTTCCAGGCCAACTCAAAATCGGACATGTCTTAGATTGCGTTGAATTCTTTTTTGGTCACATAGTTTGAGATTAGTGTCAATGTTGTTGGTACATGATGTCGGATACTGTTAGAAGAAGAAAATAATATCTAGATATCATTAACTAATAGTTCATATTAATTCTCAACTTTTTTTCATTTTGAAATAGATACCGCAAAGGATTGACTCGTGATTTCATACTATTTTAGAATTTTGACATTGCTCGGTATTTGCATGTACTCCAAGTATAATAGCTGCTGAATGTTCAAAAACCAAGTGCTGTTGGTCGTATCAAAATTAGTCGTTCATAAAAGTTCTCAGTTTTGTCTTTGTGTGTGAATAACTCGAGTGATTCGTTGTTTGGACCAAAATATATATGCCAACAACTTTAACTCGTGATTTCATATTATTTTAGACATAGTGATTGTATGCACTTGTAATATATTAACTACGAGCGTTAAAACTAAGTGATATTAGTAAACTGAACACGACTCGATAAATTTTGTCCGGATTTATAGGAAATAACTATCCACATTCTCTATTTATTAACAGTTTATGTAATGAAAGGCTGGCAACTTGTTAATAAATGTGACAAAATGAAGGTCTACCAAAGAGTTTAGCAAAACACTTCTTAGTACAACTATATAAGTGAAACTAAAACTAAAACTAAATCAAACGATACGATATAAATTTGGCCAAATTTTCGGGTGATTGAGGTATTATTCATGGAGGATTTCCACCTCCAATTGCATTGTCACTAGATAACCGTATTCGAGCTCGGTATCGATTTTCTCTATCTTGATAAGAGAAGAAGAAAACAATATATGACCATGGAGCAACTATTTTTTGGGGTTAGTTGTGTGAGACTTGTCTTAAGGTTTGATTCCACATTAATTAGAGGAATGAATTGTGCTTCCTTATATACTTCGGGTGTTCAAAACTTTCATAAGTTGAAATAAACATTATGTTTCTTTCTGATGTCTGTTGCATATCATTTCCGTGGTAGGAAATGGTATGTTATGCAAAAGCCGGAAATAGTTATTGATGTGAAATAACAACTTTTTAACATTTTAAGGGGGTTTTTTTATATATTTACATATATAACTATATATCATTTTAGGTAGAAATTGCCTAACATTTTGACATTTTCGGGGGTTTGATTGCTCGTTGATATATTCTCGTTTGGGTGGAATCTCTAGATCAAGGGCGTACAACCTTACTACGCGTTTGGTGTCAGGCAATTCCTTATTAGGCTTTGTCGTTTTAAACTTAATTTTAGAAGCTAATCATCATGCGTCTGAGGATTAATTTCGGATAAATAGTTGATCACTTTGTCCACTTTAGCGGAGATGGTCTTTTTCAATGATAATAGCAAGGCAACCTTGTAGCCTCTGATTACTGTAAATGAAGGATGTCTCAAGTGTTTTGTCAATTGTATACTCAGTTGGTCTTTTTCAATGATAATAGCAAGGCAACCTTGTAGCCTCTGATTACTGTAAATGAAGGATGTCTCAAGTGTTTTGTCAATTGTATACTCAGTTAGTTACGTCACGACAAATTATCCGTGACAACTCGAATTATTTTCAAATATGAATGATAAAACATGTATTTGATATTCAAACAAAGTTCATTCATCCCAAAGATGAGACACGTCATATGTTTCTATATTTATATGTTGCATCGTAAGACATTTTTACAACCAATTTCGCATAGATGTAAACTCCAACTGAATTAACCAACTTTTGACTGATGTATACTTTCTCTTCGATCTTCTCGCAACCCAATAACATATGCAATTGGCAATTGGCTTTAATATAAGTAAGACATAAAGAAAATTAAAACGATATGATATAAGTATGACCAAATTTTTGGATGATTGATATACTATCCATGGAGGATATCAACTCCAATTGCATTTTCACTAGTAACCATATTCGAGTTTGAAATCGAGTTTCTCTACTTTGGGAAGAGAGAAAAAAAAGTGTGAAAAGAACATATGTAATTGTATATGAGAACAAAAGGTTCGAGCAACTTTTTTAATGGGCTAGTTGTGTGCGACTTATTCTAAAGTTTGAATCTCACATTGATCGGAGGAATAAAATTGTGATTCCTTATATACTTCGGATGTTTAAAGTTATGATAATTTGAAATAAACATAATGTTGTTGTCTTCTTGTTTACCGTACCGTAGGAAACCGTACCATGGTACGGCTCATTGGAAGGCAAGAATTAATGTAAATAGTTAATTACATAATTGGTCCTTGTGGTTTGTCGGATCTTGCAGAAAATGTCCCTGTACTTTTTTTTGACGGGTCATGTCCTCGTGGTATGCAAAAGTTACGGGTTTGGTCCTTTGACGGTTCATGCCGTTAGTTGACCGTTAACTTGGCAAACCACAGAGACGATTTAAAAAAAAAAAAAAAAAAAAAACCTTTAAAAAAAAACTGATTAAAAAAAAAAGAAAAATTGTTTAAATAAAAAACTGATTAAAAAAAAAAAAAAAAAACCTTTAAAAAAAACGATAAATTGTTTTAAAAAAAACGTTTACAAAAAATATTTATTACACTTAAATTGGTGCTTATGTATAATGTCAGGGCCTAAGAGAACTTTTTTTCTTTTTTTTTTAAATTATTATACTTAAATTTTGGGCTTATTTACAACATGAAGGCATATTTTTTTTTTTTTTTTATTAAACTCTATAAAATGAAAAATAAAAAAATTAGGCCCTCACAACGTGAGGGCTTAAATTTTTAATTGCGTATTTTGTACAAAAACGTATAAGAACTTATAAAACAGACGAAAACGTATAAAAATTGATGAAAATATACAAAAATCGTACAAAATACGCATTAAAAATTTAAGCCCTCACGTTGTACATAGGCCCAAAATTTAAGTATAATAATTTAAAAAAAAAGAAAAAAAAATTCTCTTAGGCCCTGACATTATACATAAGCACCAATTTAAATGTAATAAATATTTTTTGTAAACGTTTTTTTTTTTAAATAATTTTTCGTTTTTTTTTTTTTAATTTTTTTTTAAATCAGTTTTTTTTTTTAAACAATTTTTTTATTTTTAATCAGTTTTTTTTTTTTTTTTTTTTTGTCTGTTACATAAATCGTCCCTGTGGTTTGCCAAGTTAACGGTCAACTAACGGCATGACCCGTCAAAGGACCAAACCCGTAACTTTTGCATACCACGAGGACATGACCCGTCAAAAAAAAAGTACAGAGACATTTTCTACAAGATCCGACAAACCACAAGGACCAATTATGTAATTAACTCTAATGTAAATTAATAACTTTTTGTCATTTTCAATAGTCTATTAGAGCACACGGTATTAATGCATTTAACGTGCCAAATGTTCATTTTTTTCGTGACATTTGTGAGCCAAACTATACCGCCACTTGTGCCATTCGTGAGCCAAAGGAACCCCAAGCCATTTGACTGGCTCATGCCAAATGTTTTTTTTTTCTTTTTCTTTTTTTTTGCAAGTGAGTAGTATTTTTAGTGGGGTTAATTTGTGGAACCAAATAACATGTTAGTGGTGTGTTGTGAGGGAGAGGTGTTTTAATTATTGGTGCGTTATTAGAAAGGGATGATGTGGCGCTGATGTGAGATACCAATAACGTATTATTCGTATGCACGATACCTTGTGCTCTTATTTTATATACTAGTCAACATGGCCCGTGCGATGCACTGAGTCTTTTTGTTTACAACGATATATCACTCTCGTACACCACTCATTCATTCTATACATAGTCTCGGATAACAATCTAGAACAACCACTTAATTTAAAAGATCTAAAGATTGGCATAATATGAAGTTGAAGTAATTGTTTATTGTTGTAGTTTAACTCAGAAGAGAAGTTCTTTAGTTCTTTAATCAAAATATTAACACAATTCTACAAATTTACTGAACTTTTTATGATCCATATATATGTTATAAAACTTAACCATTGATTAAGTATGCTAAAAAGTATATTGAAAACCTATTAAAGGAACAATAACATACCTGAAAAATCCTGGAAATCTTATTTTGAATAGTTGAGATGAGTTATGTATAGATTGCTACATACAACACAAAACATTGCTATTTACTTCAAAATGTACTTCTCAAATAAAGATATTCTTTAGTAGCTAGAAATTACTTTTTACCAATGAGGTCATGTGCTATTTTGAAACACATTTTCTTGGCATAATTTTCCTCTCACTTTGCTGGTTTAAGTCTTGTTCTCATTTTGCTTGATTAGTTAAAAATTGGATCCGAAAGCAAACCAATTTTTTACATATCTCAAACCCTTAGAAGCCTTTAACTCGATAGAAAATGAATACATAACCTTTCTATAACTCGATAGAAAAAGATCTGTAAATCTAGCCGTAAGGAATATACACAAAACAAATACTTAACACACTCTTGAGACTCCAGCTCAATATCAAACTCAACCGCTTTTCGCAACCAACAACATATGCAATAGTAAATAATGGTTATCGTTTAGGTAAAACTAAAACTGAATTAGAATGATACGATCAAAATTTGGCCAAATTTTCGGGTAATTGAGGTACTATCAATGGAGGATATCCAACTCCAATTGTATTGCCACTAACTAATCGTATTCGAGTTTGGTATCAATTGTCTCTAGCTTCATTAGAGAAGGAGAAAACAATGTGAACATATATGAGTATATGATTACGACATTAAAAGGTGTCATGTCTTTAGAGCAAATTTTTTCTTGGCTACTTTTGTGAACCTTGTTTTAAGTTTTGTATCCCACATTGGTCAAAGGGATAAAACTTTGCTTCCTTATATACCCCGGTGGAAAAAGCATTTATAAGCTGAAACAAATATTAGGTTGTTGTCTCTGTCTCTCGCATTTCGTTAAAAAATTACAACGATTCGTGTGCGACAAAGATGACAGTTAATGTAATTTAACAACTTTTTTTTCATTTCAAATAGTTATCTTTTTTCTACATACGTTGTTAGCTTATAGCACATTAGGTTATTGATGTACGTGCATGAGTAGTTGTATAGCACATTATGTTAATATTGGTCTCCTGTAATTTGAGTAATATGGATCTGCTGGTAGTATAAATGGAGTTGGGACATTGGGTGGTGGTTTTGAGGTGGAGTTGTGGTAGTGACGGTGGATTTTGGTTCTCAAAGAGAAAAAGATGAACAATATATAAAAGGATGATAAAAAAATATATTTAACTTGTTCAATTTTATTTTTTTTGGGCTATTAAAACACAAACTTTTCAAATTTCGACCATTGTTTCTAATTTTCATGTACAATAACCATTTTACATTTCTGGATTAACAAGGTGGTTAATAAACGTACGTAAGGATAAAATGATCACAGAATACACATAAAAGTCAAAAGAATTAATTACATAAATGGTCCCTGTGGTTTGTCGAAAATTAGGGTTTGGTCCATAAACTTTTTTTTTTGCGGATTTGATCCCTATGGTTTTGATTCGTTACGGATTTGGTCCCTTGACCACATTTTCAGTTAGTTGACCGTCAAATAAGTGTTTGGAAGGCTGAAATGACAAAAATACCCTCGTATGTGTTTCATGAATGGTCTCTATGGTTTGTAGGTTATCATGAATTAGTCATTGAATTTTTATTTTTTGTTTTTATTTATATAAAAAACATTTTATCGAAAATTTTATAAAAAATTCCAAAAATTATATGAAAAAATCTATAAAAATGTCCAAAAATTTTATAAAAACTTTATAACAAATTCCGAAAATTTTATAAAAAATTTATTAAAATTCCGAAAATTTTATAAAAAAAATCCAAAAATTTTATAAAAAAATCCGAAAATTTTAAAAGGTTTGTTCCATTCCAGTCTGTTACTAATCTTTGGCCCATATTAAGATTTAAGGTCAGTTATAAAATCCATCATACAACCACGTCAATCTATTGCAACAAGTCACAGATATAGACTCATATATCTTTCAAGGTTGAATTACATCATTACATTTAATCTATAATCATACCAAGATAACAAACTATTTTATTATGATGATTTGTTTTGTATTACTTTGACTAAGACGTTGATTCGCTGAAGTTAGTATACAAGCATATATTGATCTATCTAGTAGGCTTGTGTGTATGTATGCTCAGTTTTAGTTGGTTACAAATGTTACACCCGTATCCCGAAATACAAATATGCCCTACCCTAGATGAATATGGTCTAAGGACTTGACGGGATTGACTAGTTGACCCGATAGTCAAACTAATAATTTTTAAATGTTATGTTATAGTTATATAAATGAGGGGGACTTAAGTTGCCACATCTTAAACTTGAGTGAAACCTTTTTTATTCATGTATCCAAGTTGGGGGTTTTGGGTAATTGTGGTTTTAAACACTAATTAAGATATTATAGTGTAATTGGGTGAAACCCTTTTTATTAAATTGAAGTAATTGGGTAAGTTGGATATGATCATGTTATGATCATAAGGTTTGATTAAAAGGAGAATTATAGTAATCTTAGGGGAATCTTATTATGGGTAAAGTTGGATAAATTGTGGGTAAATCATCATATAATCAATATATGATTATGTGATGATTAGAGGATGTTATGAAAGCCTAATGGTAGTGTAAACCATGACTATAGTTTATTGTTTATGTTTTAAGTACATTTTGATTATGTGTTAAGGATGTTAGCTTTAGATGGTGTTGATGTTGGAGACGATGGAAGATGATGATAATCTCATAATAGCTTAGCTTGGCTAGCTAAGGTAAGTAACTTGGTTACTATGTGTTTAATATGAAAATATTATAGTATGTGATTGATGTTGTGTTAAGTGGTTATAGACATGTTTTGGAATTATTGAATGGCTAAGGTATGTGTGAGATGTTTTATGTGCTAATTGGATAGTTGTGTGTTATGATTATATGGTTGAGATGCTTGTATTAGCAATGGATATATTAAGCATGTTTTAGCCAATTACTTACTAAGCGTTATCGCTTACATGTTATAGTTGTTAATGTTATTGTAGGTTCATGTGCTCGAAGCGATATGGCTTGGATTGAGTGTGGAACATGGAATGATTATTCAAGATGGTAATATGTAATAATAGGAGCTAGGTAGATACCGAGCTCGTAAGATGAATTTGTACCCCCGTGAGTCTTTTTATAGTTTTGTAAAAGTGTCATCAATCGACAAGTACAAGTCCTAGTCATTATGGTATTTTGATTGGTCAAATTGGACGTCATGGTCAATTTAAAGGAGTGTTTGGATTAAAGTGTATTTTCTACCCATTTTGGGTTGAATGGGTCAAATAAGTGTTAAATGCGTTAATGATGGTTTATGTACAACTTTTATGGTCCTTGTTTACCTTGAATTGTTAAAGTGTTTAAATTGATTGAAATGGGTCAAGTGTGATTGTGTAGTTTTGCTGTCAAAGGTGCAGGTCTGTAGACCTGACGGCGTCGCAGTCTTGTGGCGACGGCGTCAGGCTTAGTAGAGACGGCGTCAGGTTCTAAGTCCCCTGAGCCGTCGCGTGTTAAATCTAAAAATATGTTTTGGGTCATGGTCAAAGGGTGACGACGTCGCACCATATAGGGCGACGGCGTCAGCCCGCTACACAGCTTATAAATGATGTTTTGTTAAAGTTAAATGTTATTAATCAAAGAAGTTATCGAGTACATGTTATATAAGATTTGTAAAGGGTTAAATGTTAAAGTTTGACAAGAATCTAATGAGAAAGAGTAATAGTCAAACGTTTCGAGTCAAAGTTTTAAAAATAAGTAATTTCCGGTCAAACCGGGAATCGGGGCGTAACAAATTGGTATCAGAGCTTCGGTTTAAGTGAATTAGGTTTCCACTATAGGTTGCCTAGTCTTAAACCACTTTTAGTTGCGGAATTAAGTAAGGCGGAAATGTATGTGTCTAAGTTATAGGTTTTCCACTATAGAGTTTTGGAATTAGGTGCGGAATTAGGTTTCCACTATAAAGCTTCGGTTTAAATGATGTGTGCGATGTGAAGTTTAGAGGAAATTAATCGGATAATATAGTATTATCATGTAATTAATGTAGGTCCATGGCGGATTTTATGATTAGAGATGATTTGATTATCAATGAATGAGATATGCTTGTGTGGTTATGTGTTAGAATATTGCTATGATATGCGTGATGAGATATATGGATTGACGTCCTTTAGACGGCATGATTAGAAGTTGATAATAGTAAGATTTTGACTTAGAATATGAGGCGGTATGTGTAATGAGAGTCCACATTCGACTAAGCGAGTTAAGTGACAGGAAAATGTACACTTTGGATAGTGTCGGAGAACGGAGAGTGGTTGAATGATTCCATGTCATAGAAACCATAATGAGACTTGAATAAGATAGGGTATGACTTGTGTTGTGTTAATGACCAACTTATGGTCTTATTATGTGGATGGCTATCAGATAGCCAATATGATGGTATTAGAGATGGGGTAATTGTAAGTCATATACAGTAGTGTAAACCTAAATGTTAATGGATAATAAATATGTTATAATGTAATATTAATTGTGTGTTGTAACACACGTGTAAATGTATAGTGGAAATTTGATATATAATAGTTAAGTGTCTAAAAATATAAGGTTATAGAATGATATTGAAAGATAGGAATGAGATAGTTTACTTACTATTAATTAAAATGATACATGTGGAAAATGTGAGGAAGAATGCTTATAGTTGATGACCTATGTAGGGTCTAAATGTGGAATAAAATAGTAAAGCTAAGTGCTAATTAAATCAAGAAGTGAAAAAGCTAAAATATACAAAAGGATTTGAGGTAGGTGATATAATAAAACGCGACAAGAACGTGTTAAAGTTATGAAACGTGTAAAAGGGAATAATTGAAAGATAACAAGTGTGTAATGGAATAAACCTATAAATGGTTTACATGTGGATAAAGTCAAATAGACTAAAAATAGTAAAAGTAAAATGTGGAAATGGTCAACAAGGGTTGACGGGTATATGAAAAAGTGAGATGAGTAAGCACATAGAAAATGTGTAAATGCTAAAATGGATCAAATGTTAAGAAATGAGAATTGTGAAAGATGAAGAGGTGATGACCCACTTGGGTCATTGGATGTAAATGTGAACGATTGAGAGTGCTAAGAACAAACAGAAGAGAAAACGGAATAATGATAGTCTAAGAAATGTTGAATAATGAATAATTGGTGAAACATATAAATAGTAGGTTAGATATGATTGCTTAGTTGTACCACGCAATGGATAGTTTGTTAAATGTAAGAAATGAGTTCATGTTAAAATGAAGATGTGTAAGTAAGGGATTCGGTTACGTTTCAATAGTGTTGATAATCATTTATTAATGATGTGAATAATAGGTTTATGGGATTTGAAAGTTTCTTAAGTATATGTTAAAGTTGTGGAGAATTTATGTAATAGGTCCTATATGGCCTAAGACGACAAGTGAGGTGAATGCTTACTCGTAAGGAAGGGATATATATATGATATAAACCTATGGAGGACTAGATGTGGTGTAATAATGACCATGGTGGTCGTAAATATTTAATTATAAGAAAGTAATAAAAACTAGCAAAGTATTATAATGAGAACGCTAGTCATAGTTAAGTAAGGAAGTAATAGTTAGCATTCGACTTATAAAAAGATAAATAATGTGTAAATAAGTAAAAATGTGGAATGGTTGGTTAACTTTGACTTATAAAGTCAAAATAATATGGCCGTGACTATATAGGTGAATGTTATGGTAAGAAATTGAATATGGGAATACTTGATTTTGCTAAAATTATGTCTTGGATGACGTAATGATGTGTTGTTATAGAAATTTTATGATGAAGCAAATGCATTTGGAAATTGCTTGTGTGGTATGATATAAGTTGGGATTAAGTGTAAATGGCAATAGACGAGATATTTTGGGGATGAAATCTAAATAAGGGAGGTAGAATTGTTACACCCGTATCTCAAAATACAAATAGGCCCTACCCTAGATGAATATGGTCTAAGGACTTGACGGGATTGGCTAGTTGACCCGATAGTCAAACTAATAATTTTTAAATGTTATGTTATAGTTATATAAATGAGGGGGACTTAAGTTGCCACATCTTAAACTTGAAATAAGTATCTTGTGGCTAAAATAGAAGGAAGGGAAATTGAAGGATCAAAAGTGCCAAATAGTAATATAACTTTACAATGAATAAAGCTACAAGTATATTAAGCTAGGCTTTTCATAATTCCAGGAGAAAAAGGAAAGTCGGTTTAGGAAAAGAGAGGGAAGAATGATGGCAAGAATGATGATCAATTGGGATGGGATTAGTGTTTCCAATCAACTAATAAACTAGTTTCTATCACTTTTGTGCAAGTAAGTATCTCTAATGGTAATTAATTGTGAATTGAAGAGTTAGGGTTCATGTATCCAAGTTGGGGGTTTTGGGTAATTGTGGTTTTAAACACTAATTAAGATATTATAGTGTAATTGGGTGAAACCCTTTTTATTAAATTGAAGTAATTGGGTAAGTTGGATATGATCATGTTATGATCATAAGGTTTGATTAAAAGGAGAATTATAGTAATCTTAGGGGAATCTTATTATGGGTAAAGTTGGATAAATTGTGGGTAAATCATCATATAATCAATATATGATTATGTGATGATTAGAGGATGTTATGAAAGCCTAATGGTTGTGTAAACCATGACTATAGTTTATTGTTTATGTTTTAAGTATATTTTGATTATGTGTTAAGGATGTTAGCTTTGGATGGTGTTGATGTTGGAGATGATGGAAGATGATGATAATCTCATAATAGCTTAGCTTGGCTAGCTAAGGTAAGTAACTTGGTTACTATGTGTTTAATATGAAAATATTATAGTATGTGATTGATGTTGTGTTAAGTGGTTATAGACATGTCTTGGAATTATTGAATGGCTAAGGTATGTGTGAGATGTTTTATGTGCTAATTGGATAGTTGTGTGTTATGATTATATGGTTGAGATGCTTGTATTAGCAATGGATATATTAAGCATGTTTTAGCCAATTACTTACTAAGCGTTATCGCTTACATGTTATAGTTGTTAATGTTATTGTAGGTTCATGTGCTCGAAGCGATATGGCTTGGATTGGGTGTGGAACATGGAATGATTATTCAAGATGGTAATATGTAATAATAGGAGCTAGGTAGATACCGAGCTCGTAAGATGAATTTGTACTCCCATGAGTCTTTTTATAGTTTTGTAAAAGTGTCATCAATCGACAAGTACAAGTCCTAGTCGTTATGGTATTTTGATTGGTCAAATTGGACGTCATGGTCAATTTAAAGGAGTGTTTGGATTAAAGTGTATTTTCTACCCATTTTGGGTTGAATGGGTCAAATAAGTGTTAAATGCGTTAATGATGGTTTATGTACAACTTTTATGGTCCTTGTTTACCTTGAATTGTTAAAGTGTTTAAATTGATTGAAATGGGTCAAGTGTGATTGTGTAGTTTTTTGTAAAAAGTGCGGTATGTAGACTGACGGCGTCGCAGTCTTGTGGCGGCGGCGTCAGCTTAGTAGAGATGGCGTCAGGTTCTAAGTCCCTTGAGCCGTCGCGTGTTAAATCTAAAAATATGTTTTGGGTCATGGTCAAAGGGTGACGACGTCGCACCATATAGGGCGACGGCGTCAGCCCGCTACACAGCTTATAAATGATGTTTTGTTAAAGTTAAATGTTATTAATCAAAGAAGTTATCGAGTACATGTTATATAAGATTTGTAAAGGGTTAAATGTCAAAGTTTGACAAGAATCTAATGAGAAAGAGTAATAGTCAAACGTTCCGAGTCAAAATTTTAAAAATGAGTAATTTCCGGTCAAACCGGGAATCGGGGCGTAACAACAAATTGGAGGCTTAATCCTTTAAAAATGCTTATTGGTAGTTGTATTAATCGATACTACTTTATAATAGATTTAAGACTTGCTAAAAGAAGTAGTCTTAAAAATGTAAGACCAAAACATTTCTTATTAAGAAATAACTAGCAGGGTATCCGCGCGATGCGGCGCCGGGTACCTTGTGACTAAATTTTTCAGCGAACAAATGTTATTTTATTTTTGGTTGTTTGATTTCAAATTTATGTTTTGGAAGCTTTATTAGATTGTACATTGTGGTTAAAGAGTTGTATATTTTGGTGAAGGGGTGAATTAAATTGTGTATTAATTGTATGTACTGAATAGTGTGTTTTTAGTTTTATTTATATTTGTACATTGTGCTTAGGTAGTTGTATATATTTGTGATGAGGTTTATTAATCAATTGTGCTTTACATAGTTGTACATTATGTTTTATAAGTAGCATTTGCTTAAATTCTAATCTAGGAAATATTAAACTCATAAATAAGAGAGAGTGTCATCCCTCCATTATAAGTAGTATAGATAAGTCATTAATCAATAACAATAAATAAATAACAAATGGTCAATACATTAAAAGCCATGTAATAAAAAAAGACTTTATGATCAAAAATTTAACATTGAACATTTATATAAATGCTAGAATTCGAAAAACAAAACTTCTATCTATTTACTATATCATTATTAATTTAATCGTTTTGCAAAAAAAAAAAAAAATCTTAACTCGGAACCTAATATTAGAACACTACACATGTATGTTTCCACCATATAAAAGCCGAACCTTTACACATCTAAAACAAACACACACCAAACAAAGAAACAAAACCCCACAAAAAAAGCATTCTTTACAACCTAAAACATAATTCTCACCGGAAAATATAATGACACAGGTACCCGCCGCCGCAATATACGGGTACCCGGCTAGTAGTTTTTAACCATAACATCTTTTGCATTATTGATGAATCTTCATATTTATATATATATATATATTTTGTCATTTGAAAGGGCCTGGTGTTTGTTATCGTCCAGGGTCACTGAAATCTACGGGACAACCCTGACAACATAGCCCTAAGTATTGTTCAACGTTCTAATTTAATTTCCACCTTACCAGAAAGATTAACACTATGATGTGGGTTGCGACTCATGATATTGGTGTCGTCACATGCTAAGGATAGATCCACTGAACTTGATAAAGATCCGAAAACAAACCACTGCATAAAGTGTTGGAAAATTTAGTGCACTTGTGGGATGGTTCACACCTTGTAATGGGTTAGGAGGTACGGAGTGTACACCCATAAGGTCCATGAACACCCTGACTCTAATAGTGGTATGTGTTGGTAGTGCTTGGTGAAAGTACTGTTGTGGTTAACACTGATTATCAGTGTTTCCACTGAAGCAGTACTTCAGCAGGATCAGTGCTTCCACTGAAGTGGTGTTTCCACTGAAGTGGTATCTCACTGAAGTTGTGTTTACACTGAAGCAGTGACGTTTCCACAGAAGCAGTGTAACCACTGAAAGCACTATGAAAGTACTGATATAAGTACTGATAAATGACAGTTACAACTGCATCATTATGACCACGTTTAATTGGTCATGTAACCACTAACGACTATAATGGGGATAATTATGAGGCTATTAATGGGCCGATTAATACTCATAATTCCATTGGAACGGTCAAGAGTATTATCCTATAAATAGGATATCTAATCATGCATGTAGAACACACAGAAAACACAAAACACTTATAAGCGCAAGGGTTAAAGAATTGTGCCTAATTATCTAACTACATTTGGTCTTATCCCAAGTAGATATTCGTGATACCCAGGCATTAGGGTCGAATAGTTTACTTTGGAAAGTGATCACACGATTCCAAGTGATATCCGGTAACCACCTGGTGGTATCTGTTACTGCTGACCATTGTCTGTTTCTGCTGAACCAGTTGCATTTCTGCTGAAGTTGATTATCTACACCCTGTTGCTGGGATCTATCCGCCAACAATCAAAGTAAACTATTTTGTGATAATGAATGGCAACTGCTGCAATGAAACATATGGCTTCAAACTTTGCTAAGCTGGACAAGTTTGAAGGGGTGGACTTTAGGAGGTGGCAGAAGAAGATGCACTTCTTGCTGTCAAGCATGAGTGTGGTCTATGTGCTGACTACTCCAATTCCTGATGATGGTGGGGATGATGCTACTGTGGATCAGACCAGGAGGAGGAGCAAGTGGGAGAATGATGACTACATATGCAGAGGTCTTATTCTGAATGGTATGTCTGATTCTCTGTTTGATATTTATCAGAACTCTGAATCTTCCAAAGAACTGTGGGATTCCTTGGATGCCAAATATATGGCTGAGGATGCATCAAGTAAGAAGTTCCTTGTTAGTAATTTCACAAATTACAAAATGACTAATTCAAGACCAGTTATGAAATAATACAATGAACTTCTTGGAATACTTGGAAGGTTTACACAACACAATATGCACATGGATGAGGCTATTTCAGTCTCTTGTGTTATTGACAAACTCCCTCCTTCTTGGAAAGATTTCAAGCATACCTTGAAACATAAGAAGGAGGAGTTAACTCTGGTTGAGTTGGGCAGTCATCTGCGCATTGAGGAATCTCTCAAGGTGCAGGATAATGACAAGCCAAAGAGTAGCACTGCTACTGGACCATCTGTTGTCAATATGGTGGAGAATAACAACTCCACCAGGTACAATGACAACAAAGGCAAGCGCAAACATCATGATAACACAAGAGCGGATCCTAACAAGAAGGCAACACCTACTTGTTGGAAATGTGGCAAGACTGGTCACATTAAAAGGGACTGCAAGGGTGTTAATGTTGGTGGTAAAGCCAATGGATCAGGCACTAAAAGTTCAGGGAATGGTGGTTCAGCCAACTCACTAAAAGGTCAGAATATGTTTAATAAGTCTTTTCAGATTTATTATGTTACATATGTATCTGAATCTTTTTATGTGCAGGATGATGATGTTGCGTGGTGGGTTGACTCTGGAGCAACAGTTCATGTGTGTAAAGATAGAAGCTGGTTCAAGACTTATGAGTCACTGAATGATGGTTCTATTCTTCACATGGGAAATGAGTCAACAGCCTTGGTGCATGGTCGTGGTTGTGTAGATCTTAGGTTTAGTTCAGGAAAGATTGTAACTTTGTTTGATGTTATTCATGTTCCTGATATCAGGAAGAACTTGGTTTCAAGTAGTATTTTGAATAATTATGGTTATAAACAAGTTATTGAGTCTGATAAATTTGTGCTTACTAAGCACGGTGTTTTTATTGGTTTTGGTTATTTATGTAATCAAATGTTCAGGCTTAATGTTTCCTCTGATAGTATGTCTGTTACCACTCACAATGTTATTTCAGCTTTTGTGTCTACTTTTGATCAGACTAATTCTATCCTCTGGCATGCAAGACTTGGTCATGTACATTATAAAAGGTTGCAAGATATGTCTAAGGATGGGTTGATCCCAACCTTTGACATGGACACTGAAAAGTGTAAAACTTGCATGTTGACCAAGATTACCAAGAAACCCTTTCAGGGTGTTAGTCGTGAGACTAAGCTCTTAGAGCTTGTACACAGTGATCTGTGTGATTTGCATGCCACTCCTTCTTTGGGAAATAAGAAGTACTTTGTGACATTTATTGATGATGCTTCTAGATTTTGTTATGTCTATTTGTTACATACCAAGGATGAAGCATTAGATAAATTCAAAGTGTTTAAAATAGAAGTTGAATTACAACTTGGGTCTTTGATCAAAAGATTAAGGACTGATAGGGGTGGTGAGTACATGGATACTCAGTACTTTCAGTCTGTTGGAATAATCCATGAAACGACTGCCCCTTATACTCCTCAGCAAAATGGTATTTCTGAAAGGAAAAACAGGGTGCTGAAGGAGATGGTTAATTCCATGTTGTCCTATTCAGGACTGAGTCAAGGGTTCTGGGGTGAAGCTATGTTAACAGCTTGCTATTTATTAAATAGAGTTCCCAACAAAAGGAACAAGGTTACCCCTTATGAACTCTGGACTAAAAGGAAACCCAACCTGAACTATCTCAGGGTCTGGGGTTGTAGGGCTGTTGTAAGACTCCCTGATCCAAAGCAAAAGACTTTGGGTGAAAGAGGCATTGACTGCATCTTTGTTGGATATGCTGAGCATTCCAAGGCTTTTAGGTTCTATGTTATTGAACCTAATGAACATATTTCAATTAACTCTATAATTGAATCAAGGGATGCAACTTTTGATGAGAATAGATTCACATCAGTCCCTAGACCAAGTCAGAAGATTCCTAATGGAACTCATGACACTGGTGTATCAGAGGTCCCTGATGATGAACCATCAGTGGTCCCTGATGAGGTTGTGGTTCAACAACTTGAACCTGTGCTCAGGAAGAGCAAAAGGGTCAGGACTCCAAAGTCATTTGGACTTGAGTTTCAACTATACTTAGTTGAAGGTACTAGGGATGAGGTCTCAGACCAATACTCCTATTGCTTCATTGTTGAGGATGACCCCAAAACATTTGAAGAAGCAATGAAGTCCCATGATATTGCTTTCTGGAAAGAAGCAATTAATGATGAGATGGATTCCATCATGGGCAACAACACTTGGGTGTTGGTTGATCTACCTCCTGGTTGCAAACCTTTGGGTTGCAAATGGATTTTCAAAAGAAAAATGAAGGTAGATGGAACTATTGAAAAGTTCAAGGCTAGACTAGTTATTCAGGGCTTTAAACAAAAGTCAGGAATAGACTATTTTGATACTTATGCCCCTGTGGCTCGTATCAGTACCATAAGACTGCGGATTGCTATGGCATCTATTCACAATCTGGTTATTCATCAGATGGATGTAAAAACAGCTTTCTTGAATGGTGAATTAGAAGAGGAGGTTTATATGAACCAACCTCGGGGCTTCATCATGCCTGGCAATGAAAACAAGGTGTGTAAACTGATTAAGTCTCTTTATGGACTTAAGCAGGCACCTAAGCAATGGCATCAAAAATTTGATGAAGTGGTTTTGTCTAGTGGTTATGTTCTTAACCAAGTTGACAAATGTGTATATAGCAAATTTGATGAATCTGGTAAAGGAGTCATCATTTGTCTATATGTTGATGACATGTTGATCTTTGGCACTGACCAAAATCAGTTCACCTGACAAAGGAATTTTTGTCATCAAGGTTCTCCATGAAGGACATGGGGGAGGCTGATGTTATCCTTGGTATTAGGATTAAACATGAAAGTAAAAGAATTTCTATCTCTCAGTCTCATTATATTGAGAAGGTGCTGAGGAAATTCAATTACTTTGATTGTACTCCAGTGAGTACACCTATGGATACTTGTGAGAAGCTAATGCCTAATCATGGCAAGGCTGTATCTCAACTTGAGTATTCTAGGGTAATTGGCTGCCTGATGTATGCCATGACTTGTACAAGGCCTGATATTGGCTTTGCAGTGGGAAAATTGAGCAGGTATACTAGTAATCCTAGTGCTCATCACTGGCAAGCAGTTCAAAGGGTACTGAAGTATTTGAAGAAAACTATGGATTATAGTCTCTCATATACTGGTTACCCATCAGTGTTGGAAGGTTACACAGATGCAAGTTGGATCAGTAACACTGAAGACAATTCGTCTACCAGTGGCTGGGTATTCCTACTTGGTGGAGGTGCAATTTCTTGGGCATCCAAGAAGCAAACTTGCATCACCAGTTCAACAATGGAATCTGAATTTGTGGCTTTAGCAGCTGCTGGTAAAGAAGCTGAATGGTTGAAAAACTTGCTTCTTGAGATTCCATTGTGGCCTAAACCTATAACACCCATTTCTATTCGGTGTGATAGTGCAGCTACATTGGCTAGGGCTTATAGCCAGATGTACAATGGTAAGTTTAGACACTTAGGTGTCAGGCATAGCATGATTCGTGAGCTTATCATGAATGGGGTGGTATCTATAGAGTTTGTTAGATCTCAACAGAACTTAGCTGATCACTTGACGAAGGGACTGGCTAGAGACTTGGTTATAAAGTCTGCTAAAGGGATGGGTTTAAGTCCAACTTAGTCACTGAATGCTAGGACACCCAACTCCCTCATGAGGAAACTTAGGAGCTGAGTTCAATGTGGAAAGCTGAACATTCAGCGGACTGGAGCACATGTTTATTTTACATCCCAAGGTTGTGCTCGGAACCTTCTGAAAGGAGGATGAAGTCTTTACTTCTTAATGGTTAACTTATCTTTGAAAAAGTGCTTGGCAGGAGCATGAATAAAGAGGAACCACCTATGTAAATGTTGAAGTTTTGCCGCTTCAGGAAGCTTTTGGACTTTTAGCTTTTACAACATTTATGAATTTGGATATGGACACATGGCTTGTATAGTGTCAGGAGCTTTTAAGTGTTTGAAAACTTGTGTGTAGTTATCTTCAGGTATTCAAATGGGTTGAAGAGTTCAATTCTTAGAACACCCTGATTCTCGAATATTTGAACGTGTAATTACTAAGATGGAAATTCAATCCTCAGGACATTTTAGTTTATGCACATGTTTTGCTTGATGTTTATTTTACATGCAAAGGGAGTGAACTAAATTTGGGGAGGATTGTTGGAAAATTTAGTGCATTTGTGGGATGGTTCACACCTTGTAATGGGTTAGGAGGTACGGAGTGTACACCCATAAGGTCCATGAACACCCTGACTCTAATAGTGGTATGTGTTGGTAGTGCTTGGTGAAAGTACTGTTGTGGTTAACACTGATTATCAGTGTTTTCACTGAAGCAGTACTTCAGCAGGATCAGTACTTCCACTGAAGTGGTGTTTCCACTGAAGTGGTATCTCACTGAAGTTGTGTTTACACTGAAGCAGTGGCGTTTCCACTAAAGCAGTGTAACCACTGAAAGCACTATGAAAGTACTGATATAGTAATGATAAATGACATTACAACTGCATCATTATGACCACGTTTAATTGGTCATGTAACCACTAACGACTATAATGGGGATAATTATGAGGCTATTAATGGGCCGATTAATACTCATAATTCCATTGGAACGGTCAAGAGTATTATCCTATAAATAGGATATCTAATCATGCATGTAGAACACATAGAAAACACAAAACACTTATAAGCGCAAGGGTTAAAGAATTGTGTCTAATTCTCTAACTACATTTGGTCTTATCCCAAGTAGATATTCGTGATACCCAGGCATTAGGGTCGAATAGTTTACTTTGGAAAGTGATCACACGATTCCAAGTGATATCCGGTAACCACCTGGTGGTATCTGTTACTGCTGACCATTGTCTGTTTCTGCTGAACCAGTTGCATTTCTGCTGAAGTTGATTATCTACACCCTGTTGCTGGGAGCTATCCGCCAACATAAAGCATAACTATAAATAGAAATGCATTCCATTTGTCATGTTGTTGAGCAACACATGCCTTAAGAATGAAATAGTAAAGTTGTAAGGAATACACTTAACACACTTTTGAGACTCCAACTGATCACTATCAAACTCAACTGTTTTTCGCAACCAGCAACAAATGCAATTGGTCATTGGCTTTGGTATAATTAACACTAAAACTAAATCTAAGGTGTTATGTCTCTTGAACAAATTTCTTATGGGGCTAGTTGTGTAAGATTTGTTTTAAGTTTTGAATCCCACGTCGGTTAGAAGAATGAAAGTTTGCTTCCTTATATCTTTGAGTGTTTAGACTTAAATAAGTTGGAATAAACATTATATTGTTGTCATCATGCCTCTTATCACGGGTCTGTCATACCATAACACGATAATACGAGACATGTTTACAGCTAATGTAAATTAACAATTTTTTGCCATTTCATGTAGTCTATCTTTTTCTATATATGTTATAACTGACGTAATTATAAAATAAACTAACACTCATCAAAATTATACAATTATTTTTTTCTTAGCATTTGTCTTCGGGATAAATTGTGTTGCGGGTGAAATCCAACTACAATCACATTGCCACTAAATTTTTGTTATCAAATTTCTAGTAGTTCTAAAGAAGAAAAAGTACATAACTAACAAATTTTTGTTTGGTTACTTTTTTTATGAAGAACTCCAAGTTTTTAGTCCCACATGAATCAAAGAAGCAAAATTTTACATGCTAATGTAGGTGTATATGGTTCGAGATTTATAGTTATCGGATGAAGTTGGCATCAATTTTGTAGTGTCCTTCATGTTCCGACAATACGTCCATCGTGTGGATTTGATGAAGAGTACGTTGAGTCTTCAAGTGGTTTAATTTAGCTACTTCATCACAAATGATATTGTAAAAATAAAGTTCAGGTGCTCCAATATTACTCTTTTTTTCTACCATATTCTTGGAAGATTTTAGAGACTTATTAAGTTTGACGTATGATTATCTGGGGTGTCGTTATCAACTGCTGTGCTGGTTGAACTCTTTTGATCAAAAGGGTTATGGAGTTAAGCAAATTATTGGTTTGTGGATAGTTATGGTGCCTCTTTGGATCTTCTCTCCACTCTTGTTGCTAGATCAACTCAAAATTCGAATGTGGCTTGATTTTGTTGAGGTTTTAGTTATAGTTAGGAGTATTATTTCATTGTAGTCTTGACTTGCTATAGTACTCCCTTTTCATTTCTAACAACAAATACTTATTACTCTCTTCAAAGACAAGCTGAATCTTAAACTAAACCGCTTTACGCAACCCTTTACAATCTCTCTTCCCACATAATGTGTTAGGAACTATTAAAAATAGGTATTTGAGTTTGACATAAATTTTCTCATAGCTTTAGAAGAGTAAGAATGTGTTGTGTCTGACGACAACTTTGTTACTTTTCTGAAAACCAGGTATTTGATCCCACATGGCTTAAAAAAGGAAATATTGATAGGTCATATAGAGCGATGTATTGTGTTCACATAGTTTGAGATTAGTGTTATGTTGTTGGTACATGATGTCGGATATTGTTAAAAGAAAAAAATAATAGAAGATCTCATTTACGAACAGTTCATATAAATTCTCAACTTTTTCTCATTTTGAAGGTGACCACAAATGATTGACTCGTGATTTCATACTATTTTAGAATTTTGACATAGTTATCGTATATCTCGATATTTGTATGTACTCCAAGTATTATAGCTGCTGAATGTTAAAAAACCAAGATGGTCGTACCAAAATTAGCCGTTCGTAAAAGTTCTCAGTTTTGTGTGTGCACCCTTTTTTTTCCTTAATCAAAGATTAAATTGTGCTTCCTTATATACCCTGGTGGAAAATGAATTAACAAATATTATGATATATCTACTACTGCTTTATTTGTTCTCTGATTTATATGATGTGATATTATTGGTTATTGATGTGCGTGCATGACGAGTTGTACAGTGCATTATGTTAATATTCGTGTCGTGTAATTCGAGTAATATGTGTATGTTGGTTGTATAGATGGAGTTGTGGTGGTGACGGTGGTCGTTGGTTTTGAAAGAGAGGAAGAGGAACAATATAAAACAATAAAGGGATAATAAACAAATAAAATATATCTAACTTGTTCATTTTTATTGCTTCATGTAACCTTCTTTTTCTTTTGTTTTTGCTATTAAAACACAAATTTTAAAAAAATTCGACCTTTGTTGTATTTTATACATGCACAATTACCATTTTTCCCATCAAAGTTAACAAGGTGGTTAATAAAGGTACGTAAGGGTAGAATGTCACAAAATACACACAAAAGTCGAAATGTAAAAGGTTTGTGTTTTAATAGTAAAAAAAAAAAAAAGTTAAAGAATTTTTTTTGTTATTATCCCAAAAATAAAGATGTACAATGATAAAGATACATGCTTGTATAAGATGAATGATAAATGTAACAAAGAAAAAAAATGCCACATAAGATTAAAATGATAAGTAATACTTTAAAATATAATTAAAAGAAAGGTGGAAAGTATTATTACCGGTAACAAGTGAAGAGTTGCGACGAAATTTCTAAAATTACATATACGAAGAAATTATTTAAATACGAACTTTTATATTTTCCCTACATTATTTAACTGACATTTCTTGGCATTTCGTCTTTGGAATAAACTGTTGTGCAGGTGATCTACAACTCTAATTGCCTTTACAAGAAAAACAAACTTTTGCCAGGTTATATTTAGGGAGGTGATTGGGACACTCTTATTTTGAATCCCACATTGGTGAGAGGAGTGAAATTTTACTTCCTTATATACCTTTGAGGAAAAAGCATTCGTAAGTTGGTACATATGTTATGTTGTTTTCATTATCTCTCGCATTCCGTTTAAAAATTACAACAATGATAACAGTTTATGTAATTTAACAACTTTTTTCATTTCAAAGTCTTTTTTTTTTTTTTTTTTTTTTACATACGTTGTTAGCTTAAGATATATATACTACCCCTTTATATGTTCTCTGATTTATATATATGATGTGATGTTATTGGTTATTGATGTACGCACATGACTAGTTGTATAGTACATTATGTTAATATTCGTCTCGTAATTGGAGTAATATGGATCTGCAGAATAACTAATTGAATGTCGCATAGAATTTCTCTGATTGTGCTCTAGAAACAGGCCCTATACACACACATATACACTACTGGGCTTTAAGACACTCTTAAGACCCAAGATCAATATCAAATTCTACCGCTTATGGCAACCAATAACAGAAGGAATTGGTAATGGGCTTTAGAATAAGTAAAACTAAATCAAAACGATATGATACAAGTCTGACCAAATTTTTGGGTGATTGAGATACTATTCATGGAGGATATCCAACTCCAATTGCATTGTCACAAAATAACCGTATTCGAATTTGGTATCAAATTTTCCAAGTTTTACTTCCTTATATACCTTTGAGGAAAAAGCATTCGTAAGTTGGTACATATGTTATGTTGTTTTCATTATCTCTCGCATTCCGTTTAAAAATTACAACAATGATAACAGTTTATGTAATTTAACAACTTTTTTCATTTCAAAGTCTTTTTTTTACATACGTTGTTAGCTTAAGATATATATACTACCCCTTTATATGTTCTCTGATTTATATATATGATGTGATGTTATTGGTTATTGATGTACGCACATGACTAGTTGTATAGTACATTATGTTAATATTCGTCTCGCGTAATTCGGGAGTATGGATCTGCTGAATAACTAATTGAATGTCGCATAGAATTTCTCTGATTGTGCTCTAGAAACAGGCCCTATACACACACATATACACTACTGGGCTTTAAGACACTCTTAAGACCCAAGATCAATATCAAATTCTACCGCTTATGGCAACCAATAACAGAAGGAATTGGTAATGGGCTTTAGAATAAGTAAAACTAAATCAAAACGATATGATACAAGTCTGACCAAATTTTTGGGTGATTGAGATACTATTCATGGAGGATATCCAACTCCAATTGCATTGTCACAAAATAACCGTATTCGAATTTGGTATCAAATTTTCCAAGTTTGACAAGAGAAGAAAAAAATAATGCGTGAAAAGAACATGGTTAATGTTTGATTACGAAAAAAAAAAAAAAAAAAAAAAAAAAAATTTGCTATGTCTCTAGAACAACTTTTTTATGGGGCTAGTTGTGTTAGACTTGTTCTATGATTTGAATCCCACATTGGTTGGAGGAAGGAAACTTTTCTTCCTTATATACTTTGGAGTTGGACATCCTACATCGAGATAAACATTATGTTGTTGTGTGTGTCTTTTGCCTACCGTAACATTCGACAGATGAAAGGTAAACATAATAATTAATAACTTTTACTATATCATTTTACGTAATCTATCTTTTACTATATATATAAGTTGTTAACTTATCATAAATCTAATATTGCTTATAATTGACTTAATTATTTTACAGTTTATTTATTTATGGATTTTACAGTTTATTTAAACAATTTGTAAGTGGCCCCACCATCAGTGTTCCTGTAAGATTAAAGTATTCTTGCTACACAATTTTTTTTCCTCCTAGTGAAGACAATATTTAGCTTCAAAAGAGAAATAAAAATATTATAACAAAGTTTGGCGTGGTTACCTTTTTTATAAGAAAAACAAAAGAAAAAATTAGTTACACATGAATCAAAGAAGCGGAATTTTACTAGCTAACATATGTGTATATTGTTCGAGTTTTGTGATATTGGATTATTAAAGTTCGAGATTTGCATTATACCGGTTTTTTTATTCTAATCTTAGAAGGTTTTAGTGACTATCCAAGTTTGATGTCCGGTGATTTGAGTTATGGTTATCAATTGCTCTGCTGATGGAAAGCAATACGGAGTTAAGCAAATTGCTGCTCGAAGTCTTCCTCTCTTTTTGCTTGATTAACTAGGCATCGAATCTAAAACAAACTAATTTTCTACATATCTCGAGCCCTTAAAGCCTTTAACTCGATAGAAAATGATTACGTAACCTTTTTATAACTCCATAGAAAATGACAAGTAAAGCTGTAAGGAATTTACATAAAACAATTACTCAAACTCAATATCAAACTCAACCGCTTTTCGCAACCAACAACATATGCAATTGGTAACCGGATTTAGTATAAGTAAAAAAATAAAGAAAATCAAAACGATATGATATAAGTTTGTACAAATTTTCAGGTGATTGAGGTACATCCATGAAGGATATCCAACTCCAAATGCATTGTCCCAAGCGTATTCAAATTCGGTATCAATTTTCTTTAGCTTGATCAGAAAAGAAGAAAACTGTTTGAACATATACCATATATGATTGCGGCAACAAAAGGTGTCATGTCACTAGAGCAACTTTTTATAGGGTTACTTTTGTGAGACTTGTTTTATGTTGTGAATCCCACACTGGTTGAAGGAATGAAGTTTTACTTCTTTATATACTTTGGAAGTTTAAAAAGGTGGCAAGTTGAAATATACATTATGTCGTTGTCTTTGTGATAATCTTATTGTTAGACTGATTATAAGAATAACGCAAAGACAACAATTTTTTTGATATCTTTAACATTAAAACCAACGATGTACACATAGATGACAATTATTGTTATTTAACAATTTTTTTTGTCATTTTAAGTTGTCTATCTTTAGCTTATGATATACCTGTCTTTTTCTATATATATGTTGTTACCTTTTGATAAATCTAACATTACTTATAAATCACTTAATTATAACCATAAATGAACCAACACTCATCAAAATTATACAATGGTGGCACCTCTACTGTTGCATAGTCATATAGAGTGGTGTATTTGGCTCACTACAAGTGATGTGAGTCGACCCTATCCAAGTCGATAAATTTTGCCCAAATTTATAGGAAAAGACTATCCATATTCTCTATTTATGTAATGAAAGGCTTGCATCTTGTTAATAAATATGACTAAATGACGGTCTACCACATAGTTTAACAAAATAGTTTTTAGTACAACTGCTACTAAATCAAAACGATACGATATAAAATTGACCAAATTTTCGGGTGATCGAGGTACTATCCATGGAGGATATCCAACTCCCAATGCATTGTCAACATATAACTGTATTCGAGTTCGGTATCAATTTTCTCAAGTTTGACAAGATAAGGAAAACAATAATGTGTGAAAGGAACATATTTAATCTTTGATTACGGTAAAAAAAATGTGTAATGTCTCGAGAACAACTTTTTATGGGGCTAGTTGTGTAAGATGTGTTTTAAGTTTTAAATCCCACATTGATTGGAGGAATGAAATTTTGCTTCCTTATATACTTTGGGTGTCTAAAATAGTAACAAGTTGATATAAACATTATGTTCTTGTCTGTTGGTTTCGCCTACTGATAACAATCAATATGTGTTATTAATGCCCAGGAATATGAGTGAATGAACGTGCAGAACAAACACGAGATAAGAACTATGAAATATTCGGATTCCAGATTGGAAATCACGAAATTGTTATTTAATAAAATATCTAAAGTTGTCTAAAACAAACCCTAAATTGTCCTTATAAAGGAGAACAATAAGGAAAGCAAGCCCATGCAAAACAGAAATAGAAAAAAAAGTCCCAAATAAAGCCCAAAAAACATTAAAATGTCCGTTGGGCCGTTTCCGAGCGACCATGCGTATTTGTTGCCGCAACTACATCATCCTCCCCCACCTAAGAACGACTCGTCCTCGAGTCGAGATCGTCATCAGAATCTCCAACATAGGGAAACAGATCAGCAACATTGAAAGTGGCTGAGACATTATAGTGACCAGGAAGCTCAATCTTGTAAAGCATTGTCGTTGATCTTATTTAAAACCTGAAAAGGATCATCAGCTCGCAGTTTCAGTTTTCCAAAACGCCCAGCAGGAAAACGTTCCTTTCGTAAATGAATCCAAACCAAATCTCCCTCCTGAAAAACAACCTGCTTGCGATGCTTGTTGGCATTATCCGCATACCGTTTATTATGCTTAAGAATCTGTTCACGAACCTGTTGATGTAATTGCTTGATCTGACTAGACTAAGCTTCACCATCAGCACTAAACTAGTCAACAACAGGAAGAGGAATCAAATCAATAGGAGTAATCGGATTGCGACAATAAACAATCTCAAAAGGAGATTTCCCAGTAGTGCGATTAGGAGAACGATTATAAGCAAACTCAGCCTGAGGAAGACTAAGATCCCATTGTTTCGGGTGATCTCCAATGAAACAACGTAACAAATTACCCAAACTACGATTAACCACCTCAGTTTGGCCATCAGTTTGTGCGCCAAAAATGACTCACAAATTTAACATCACGATCAGAAGTGATAGACTTAGGCACTCCGTGTAAACGAACAATCTCAGCAAAATACAAACGAGCCACCTGACTTGCATCAAAAGTTTTAGAACAAGGAACAAAATGTGCCATCTTAGAAAAACGATCAACCACAACCATAACAGAATCCTTATGGCGTTGAGTCCGAGGCAAACCCAACACAAAATCCATGCTCACATCCTCCCAAGGCGCAACAGGAACAGGAAGCGGAGTATACAAACCGGCGTTACTACCATGAGTTTTGGCAACATGACAAATGCGACACCGATCGACCACTCGGTTAACATCCTTTCCCATGCCTGGCCAATAAAACTGATCCCGAACCAAGGCCAAAGTTTTAGCCCGACCAAAATGTCCAGCAAGACCTCCCGAATGGGATTCCACAATGATGGCATCACGTAAAGAACTGGCGGGTTGGGCCGACACACAAGGCACCAATTTATTGAAAGGCCACTATCATATTTTTCCATTCAGACTTTCAAAGTCTTTTTAAAAGCCGATATTAAGATTTAAGATCAGTTATAAAACACATATATAGACTCATATATCTTTCAAGGTTGATCAACATCATCACATTTAATCTATAATCAAAGATAACAAACTATTTTATTCTGACGATTTGTTTTGTATTACTTTGACTAAGACCAAGGACGGACCCATGATTTTGGAGAGGGTGTTGCACAGTTGTCATTTGGGTTAACTAGGTTACACCATAAAAAACGAAAGTAGCAAAATGAAAATATTGGGGTTGCCAATAGCAATAATCGACGGTTTTTTTAAAAACTTTTGCACCTCGTGACCTAAAATTGGTGCAGCCACACCCGGCACCAATGTAGGTCCGTCCCTGACTAAGACGTTAATTTGGTGAAGTTAGTATACAAGCATATTGATCTATAAGTAGGCTGGTGTGTATGCATGCTCAATTTTAGCTGGTTACAAATCGGAGGCTTTATCCTTTAAAGAACGCTTGGAGAATAACACCATTCAAATAAAATATCGCCGATGTATTAATAGTTTTGGACCATAACATCATTTTGTATTATTGATGAATCTTCATATTTATATGCATAAATTTTGCATTTGAAAGGGCCTAGTGTTTGTTATCGTCCAGGGCCACTGGAATCTACGGGACGGCCCTGACGACATAGCCCTAAGTATTGTTTAGCGTTCTAATTTAATTTCCACCTTACCAGAAAGATTAACACTGTGATATTGATTGCGACTCATGAACTTTGTATCGTCACATGCTAAAATAGATTCAGTGAACTTGATAAAGATCCGAAAACAAACCACTGTATAAAGCAGAACTATAAACTGAAATGCATTCCATTTGTCATGTTGTTGAGCTACACATGCTTTAAGAATGAAAAAAGAGCACGTAACCTTTTTATATGTATTAGACGAGTAAAATTGTAAGGAATACACTTAACAAACTTTTGACACTCCAGCTGATCAGTATCAAACTCAACCGTTTATCGCAACCAGCAACAAATGCAATTGGTCATTGGCTTTGGTATAAGTAACACTAAAACTAAATCTAAGGTGTTATGTCTCTTGAACAACTTTTTTATGGGGCTAGTTGTGTAAGAGTTGTTTTAAGTTTTGAATCCCACATTGGTTGGAAGAATGAAAGTTTGCTTCCTTATATACTTTGAGTACGTGTTTAGACTTACACAAGTTGGAATAAAGATTATATTGTTGTCATCATGTATTGTATTGTATCGTGGGTCTATTATACCATTACACCATAATACGAGACATGTTCACAACTAATGTAAATTAACAATTTTTTGCCATTTCGTGTAGTATATCTTTTTCTATATATGTTATAACTGACGTGTTTGAGTTTGGTATCAAATTTCTAGTAGTTCTAAAGAAGAAAAAGTACATAACTAACAAATTTTTGTTTGATTATTTTTTTTAATGAAGAACTCCCAGTTTTAGTCCCACATGAATCAAAGATTATATTGTTGTCATCATGTATTGTATTGTATCGTGGGTCTATTATACCATTACACCATAATACGAGACATGTTCACAACTAATGTAAATTAACAATTTTTTGCCATTTCATGTAGTATATCTTTTTCTATATATGTTATAACTGACGTGTTTGAGTTTGGTATCAAATTTCTAGTAGTTCTAAAGAAGAAAAAGTACATAACTAACAAATTTTTGTTTGGTTACTTTTTTAATGAAGAACTCCAAGTTTTTAGTCCCACATGAATCAAAGAAGCAGAATTTTACTAGCTAATGTAGGTGTATATGGTTCGAGATTTATAGTTATCGGATGAAGTTGGCATCAATTTTGAAGTGTCCTTCATGTTCCAACAATACTTCCATCGTGTGGATTTGATGAAGACTACGTCGAGTCTTCAAGTGGTTCAATTTAGCTAGTTCATCACAAATGATTTTGTAAAAATAAAGTTCAGGTGCTCCAATATTACTCGTTTTTTTCAACCATATTCTTGGAAGATTTTAGAGGCTTATTAAGTTTCATGTATGATTGTTTGAGGTTTCGTTATCAACTGCTGTGTTGGTTGAACTCTTTTGATCAAAAGGGTTATGGAGTCAAGCAAATTATTGGTTTGTGGATATGGTTATGGTGCCTCTTTGGATCTTCTCTAAACTCTTGTTGCTAGATCAAATCAAAATTCGAATGTGGCTCTATTTTGTTGAGGTTTTAGTTATAGTTACGAGTATTATTTCATTGTAGTCTTGACTTGATATAGTACTCCCTTTTCCTCTCTAACAACAAATACTTATCACGCTCTTTAGAAACAAGCTGAGTATTAAACAAAACCATGTTACGCAACCCTTTACAATCTGTCTTCCCACATAATGTGTTAGGAACTATAAAAATAGGTATTTGAGTTTGGCATCTATTTCTCTCATAGTTTTAGAAGAGTAACAATGTGTTGTGTCTGACGACAACTTTGTTACTTTTCTGAAAACCAGGTATTTGATCCCACATGGCTTAAAAAAGGAAATATTGATAGGTCATATAGAGCGCTGTATTGTGTTCACATAGTTTGAGATTAGTGTTATGTTGTTGGTACATGATGTCGGATATTGTTAAAAGAAAAAAATAATAGAAGATCTCATTTACGAACAGTTCATATAAATTCTCAACTTTTTATCATTTTGAAGTTGATACCACAAATGATTGACTCGTGATTTCATACTATTTTAGAATTTTGACATAGTTATCGTATATCTTGATATTTGTATGTACTCCAAGTATTATAGCTGCTGAATTTTAGAAAACCAAGATGGTCGTACCAAAATTAGCCGTTCGTAAAAGTTCTCAGTTTTGTGTGTGCATAACTTAAGTGATTCGTTGCTTGGACCAAAATATATATGCCAACAAATTTGACTCGTGATTTCATACCATTTTAGACATAGTGATTGTATGCACTTGTAACATATTAACTAAGTGATGTTAGTAACCCAACACAAGTTGATAAATTTTGTCAAAATTTAATTATAAGAAAACACTATCCACATTCTCTATTTATTAACAGTTTATGTAATGAAAGGCTGGCAACTTGTTAATAAATGTGACAAAATGAAGGTCTACCAAAGAGTTTAGCAAAACACTTCTTAGTACAACTATATAAGTAAAACTAAAACTAAAACTAAATCAAACGATATGATATGAATTTGGCCAAATTTTCGGGTGATTGAGGTATTATTCATGGATGATTTCCATCTCCAATTACATTGTCACTAGATAACCGTATTAGAGCTTGGTATCAATTTTCTCTATCTTGATAAGAGAAGAAGAAAACAATATGTGACCATGGAGCAACTATTTTTTGGGGCTAGTTGTGTTAGACTTGTCCTACGGTTTGAATCCCACATAGGTTGGAGTACTCAAATTTTGCTTCCATATATACTTCGGGTGTTTAAAATTTTAATAAGTTGAAATAAACAATATGATGTCTACTAATGTCGTTTGCATGCCGTTTCCTACCATACCGTAGGAGCCGACATGCAAAAGCCGGAGGTAGCGATTAATGTAAATTAACAACTTTTTGACATTTTAAGTAGTCCTACTTTTTGCGTTTATCATTTTAGGTAAAAATTGCCTAATAATTTGACATTTTCTGGGGTTTGCTTGCTTGTTGATGTATTCTCCTTTGGGTGGAATCTCTAGATCAAGGGCATATGACCTTACTACACATTTGGTGTTTGGCAATTCCTTATTAGGCCTCAGTCGTGTTAAACTCAATTTTAGAAGCTAATCATCATGCGTTTAAGGATTATTTTTGGATAAGTAGTAGATCACTTGGTCCAATTTTAAGCGGAGATGATATTTTTCAATGATATTAGCATGGCAGCCATTGTAGCCCGTGATTATTGCAAATGAAGGATGGCTCAGTTAGTTACCTCACGACAAATTATCCGTGACAACTCGAATAATTTTCAAAATGTTGAGAATATGAATGATAAAAGATGTATTTGATATTCAAACAAAGTTCATTCATCCCAAAGTTTGAGACATGTCATATTGCAAGATGAGACATGTCATATGTTTCTATATTTATATGTTGCATCCTAAGACATTTTTACAACCAATTTCGCATAGATGTAAACTCCAACTCAATTAACCAACTTTTGACTGATGTACTCGATCTTCGTTTCTTTATTTCTAAGAAATAGCATAATGAAAACAAAATGATCTCTACTAAATGATCTCTATTGTTTTTAGTAGACTTATTTCTAAGAAATAGACAATAAGTGTAAAAGATTAAAAGTATTCCAAGCCGCTTCTCGCGACCCAATAACATATGCAATTAGCAATTGGCTTTAATATAAGGAAAACATAAAGAAAATCAAAACGATAAGATATATGTTTGACAAAATTTTTGGATGATTATGGAGGATATCAACTCCAATTGCATTTTCACCAATAACCATATTCGAGTTTGATATCAAGTTTCTCTACTTTGGTAAGAGGAAAAAAAATGTAATAGTATTATGAAAACAAAAGGTTAGAGCAACTTTTTTAATGGGGCTAATTGTGTGAGACTTGTACTAAGGTTTGAATCCCACATTGATCGGAGGAATGAAATTGTGCTTTCTTATATACTTCGGATGTTTAAAGTTATGATAAGTTGAAATAAACATAATGTTGTTGTCTTCTTGTTTGCCGTACCGTAGGAAATCGTACTACGATAAGGCTTGTTGGAAGGCAAGAATTAATGTAAATTAACAACTTTTTGTCATTTTCAATAGTCTATTAGAGCACACGGTATCAATGCATTTAACTTGTCAAATGTTCTTTTTTTTTTCGTGCCATTGGTGAGCCAAACTATACCGCCACTTGTATCGAAAAACACTCCCCCAAGCTTCACTCACCCATGGCGATTCCAGGTAATGTCATCAAATTAACTCACTTTTAATCCACTAAATTTCAATTACTTTATAACTCATTTCCAAAATCACCTATCCAAAAACCTTACAGTAAACACCATAAAAACTAAAAAAACTCTCCTCCATTTTCCCTAGCAAAATCCGATCGTCCCATCTCCTTAGGTTTTTCGGCCAAGATCAAAACAACACAAATCTGGATATTTCATTATAATTTGATCAGTAAAATGCCATCTTCTTATATATGAATGGGGTTTTTTTAGTTCCACACCAACTGTTTGATGAAATGTTTGAATAAAAATGGTTTAATATTCTTGTGAATTTTTTCTTTCTTCTGTCCTTAATCGCGCGCACTGGTGGGGTTTTTTGAGGTTCTGGTGATTGTTGGTTCGTGTTTCTTCGGTTGATGGATAAGGGTTTGGGAGGGGAGGAGGACATAAGTTCGATCTTATATAGGTTGGCTACTAAGATAAAAAAAAACATGGAAGGAGGAGGAGGACATAATGCAACGGGTGATATTACTCTATATACTATAGAGCAAGACAACATTGTTTGCACATTAATTGCTAAGTTTCACAACTTGGCAAAAACAGTCCATGAGGTTTAGGTGTCGTTACAAAGTAAGTCCTGTAACATTAATTTAACTTTCGCAAGTTGGCAAAAATAGCCCCTAAGGTTTAAGTGACGTTGCAAAGTAAGTCATCTAGCATTAATTGCTATCTATAGCAATTTGGCAAAAATAGTCCCTATCCAAATTCACGTCTACAAAAGCAATCTCGCTGCATCGCGCGGGTTTCCACACTTGTTCCAACTGTAACGCAAGATGCAATCCCTGATATTGTAAGAGAATCGACAATTGAAAAGAGGAACAAGGTGTCATTTGCTAATGTTGTTGCTACTGAAAAGTCTCAACATAGAGTGAATTTTAGAACCTTAGAGCTGGGTGAACCTGAATCTGTTGAATTCGAACTAAAAATACCTGTCTCTTCAGTTATGGAGGTTACTAATTGAATGGCTAATACAGTTTATGGATATTTTATTGGAAAACGAGTAGCTTTCCCTGTGGTCGAAAACTATGTATTTAACGCTTGGAGTAAGTATGGCATTGAAAAAATAATGATGAATGCTCGTGGATTTTATTTTTTCAAGTTTGCTACTAAAAAAGGTGTGGAGGATGTGTTGCAAAACGGCCCATGGATGATTCGTATTGTGCCAATCATATTGAATAAATGGACACCAAAGACTTGTATTACGAAATAAAGTCTAAACAAAATTCCTGTGTGGATTAAAATTCACGATATTCCAATGGCGGCATTTACGGCTGACGGATTGAGCGCTATAGCTACAAAAATCGGTACACCTATCATGATGGATTCATACACAAGCTCAATGTGTAATGAATCTTGGGGAAGGAATAGCTATGCTCGTGTTATGGATGAGATACAATCGGAGAAAGAAAAGAAAGAAGCTATGAACATTGATATGCCTAATTTGGAAGATGATGGTATTACTTGTGCTACTGCTACATTCGAATATGAGTGGTATCTGCCTAGGTGTCCAACATGTAAAATTTATGGACATGCATCAAAAAGTTGCCCCCTTGTGGGTGAAAGATACTACCAAGAAGAATGTGGAGATCCAAACAGATGGGTTTCAAGAGGTGAAAAATCAGAACCGAAGTAGGAGGACAACTGACAAAGCTGTAGCTTTCAAACCGAAGACTCTCATTTATAAACCGATTACTAAAAAAAGTGGAGGTGGGACATCCAAGAAGAATGATAAGGTTTTTCAAACAAAGGCACCTAATGATGTAAATGTGGCTAGTACTTCGAAGAATCATGGAAAGCAGGTTGTTTCTACTTCTAATGCTTTTTCTCTGCTTGATGATGTAACTTTAGATCCAACAGTCGACTCTACACATAGCACTTGGGAAAATACTACTTTAGAGGAGTCTGATGATGATGAGGTCCAACATGTATATGACGAGACACGAACCTTTATGGTTTATGGTATTAACAAACCGGAGGGGGCAAGCACTCCCATGCAAAAAGTGTCCAATGTTTAGTATCGCATCGTGGAATATAAGGGGCTTGAACAGATCCCCTAAGCAAAAGGAGGTTAGACATGTCATTTATGAAAATAATTTACATGTATGTGCCATCTTAGAGTCGCATGTTGATATTAGCAAACTTGAGAAAGTGTGTGCTAGGGTATGTGTTAACTGGAATTGGACGTCCAATGGTAGTTTATGTGATAAAGGATCGCGAATAGTGCTTGGCTGGAATTCGGATGTGGTGGACGTAATGATTATCTCTCAAACGGATCAAGTGATGCACACATCAATTATTGTGAAGGCTGATCAAAAAGCCTTGTTTGGTTCTTTTGTTTATGCGGGTAACGCGTATATCCATCGCCGTGCTTTATGGAATAATCTATGTGTAAAGAGGTAAAGTGTTTGTGTGTTTATTATTGATATCGAAGCATACATATATAGTGAAACCCTATCAAATATTAGTTGGGCTTTAGCCCATACAAAACATACCGCTAACACTCCCCCGCAATCCGAGCGGCGAAATCGCGAAAGCTCGGATTGGATTAAAAGGTTAAAAACATTAAAACCATAATAAATTGTTGATGAAGATATCCGATAGCAAGCGATTGTAAATCTTCAAGCAGTTGTAGACATAAACACACGAAAAACAAAACAAATAAATGATAACATAAAAGAAATATAAAGCACCACTCCTTCCCCCACATCCTGTCCCTTTCTCCACAAATGCAAACAAGACATGTTCACATGCTTCTTTCCACCTCAGAACTCATCACTCCATTGCCACTTGTTTTTGTCTTCCATTTCTACAAAGATCCACCACCTCATTTTCACGTTTGATTCTTCAAGACACGAATGACAAACACCCTTTTTGTTGCTCGTTTCTTTTCTAAGCCGAAAACAAGTTACAGCCCTGTTTTGATACTCTCTTTCATGATCAGTTGCAGTAACTTTGCCTTTTTATTTCCATCACTACCGATTTTTAATCAACCCTCTCTCATCACTCCATCTATCACAAATCATCAACAACAGGAACTACAACAAATCTTGTCTATTTCTCCGGTGGGGCTCTTACCCATCGTCGGAGAAATATTTAGTCCCGGTGGGGATCTTACCCATCGTCGGAGACATTGATCAACAAATCTGTCTATTTCACCGGTGGGGCTCTTACCCAACGTCGGAGAAATATTTAGTCCCGGTGCTATTGATCGTCATGATGGTGTGATGTTAAACAGAGGGTGATTTAGGTGCTATAGTTGAGATTTTGAATAGGCAAGGCCACTGTTAAATGGCGCTGCTGTAGGGTTTTATGGTATTGAAGCCGGCGACTGTTAAGTAGAGGTGTGTAATTTTGGGTTTTTGGTAGGATCGGTGATGAGTTGACAAACTATGATAATATTGATCAAGAAAAGAAAGGAGTGAGAGGAGGAGGATGTTTATTATGCAACATGATTAATGAAAATATGGAAGATGACATAGTTTAAGGATTAAATGAGCCCTCCGAACCTCCCGTGCAGTGGCGGCTGGTAAGTGACGGCTGTTTAGATTTAGGTCTAGGATCAGTTTAGGTCGTCTGATACCATGTAAAAAGGTAAAGTGTTTGTGTGTTTATTATTGATATCGAAGCATACATATATAGTGAAACCCTATCAAATATTAGTTGGGCTTTAGCCCATACAAAACATACCGCTAACACTATGTACTCATAAGCTGTTTGTTAATGACAAGCCATGGATTCTTATGGGTGACTTTAACGCGGCATTATACATAGAAGATACGTTTTGTGGTTCCTCCGACATTAACATTTCTATGAGGGAGTTTCGTGAATGTGTAGAGGATATTGAAGTTACGGATGTGAATAGCACGGGCTTACACTATACGTGGAATCAAAAGCCTAAAGCGGATGCGGGAATGTTGAAGAAGATTGATAGAGTCATGAGTAATATTTCTTTTACTAACGAATTCCCAGCTTCATAGGTGATATTTCAGCCCTATAGGACCTCTGATCATGATCCAGCAGTATTGAAACTTCAAAAAGTAACAAAATCCAAACCAAAACCGTTCAAGTTTTCTAACTTCATTGTTTATAAACCTGAGTTTATGCCTTTGGTAGAGGAGTGGTGGATGAAAGCACTAAGTGGATACACTATGTTCAAAATTGTGAAGAAGCTTAGAATTCTTAAAAAAACCTATTCGAAAGTTGGTGCATAACCAAGGCAATCTCCATTCTCGGGTTGTGGCGCTTAGACATGAACTAGATGAAGTCCAAAAAGCATTGGATAAAGATCCTACGTTTAGCATTCTAAGAGAAGAGGAGGCGTTGTACTTAAAGTCATTCAATGAGGCTGTGCTTGATGAAGAACGATTTTTGCAGCAAAAGACTAAGATAGAGTAGCTTACAGTTAGTGATTCGAACACAACATATTTCCACAAAACGGTTAAATCCAAGTTTTGCGGTTCTAGGAATGGAACAATTCATGAAGGGATTGACTGTCATAGCATCACATTATTCAAGTTTATTGAGCTAAAGTGTCGTTCAAAATACATCGGTTTGATTTGTTAAAACAATCGAGTTTACAAAGATAGATCCCAATTGAAAATCATCTTGTGCGGAAATAAGTTGTTACAATTCAAACGATGTTTTAAAGTATGTAAAACCCAAGTGAGACGCGTCGTCACCACGACTCCATGAGGTGTCCAAATGCATGCCATGCAGTGTATGCCTTAGATACCTGAGATAAAACATGCTAAAAGTGTCAACACAAAGGTTGAGTGAGTTCATAGAGTTTGAGTTGAAATGTAAAGCCTTTCAAAATCGTTTATGCAGCAAAGGCATTGTAAATCGTTGAAATGTAAAGACTTTCAAAATCGTTTATGTAGCAAAGGCATTGTAAATCCACCGTTCCCCAAGTCCGCCCATACAAAACTTGCAACCTGTGTGTTCACAACCCACTGACAGAATATGTAGAGTTAATGTTCAAGTGCATGATGTCAAATGAATTCACATAATAGTGCATGGCTCAATGTATCGAAATCGTTTATGCAACAAAGGCATTGTGAATCCACTCAATTCAAGTCCCGCCCATACAACACTTGCAACCTGTGTATTCACAACCCATTGCCAAAATGTATATAGTGTATGTTCAAATCGTTCCAAGACCATTAGTTCATGATATTACCAAGACCATTAGCTCAATGAATATACCAAGACCATTAGCTCAATGAATATACCAAGACCATTAGACCAATGAATATACCAAGACCATTAGCTCAATGAATATACCAAGACCATTAGCTCAATGAATATACCAAGACCATTAGCTCAATGAATATACCAAGACCATTAAACCAATGAATATACCAAGACCATTAGACCAATGAATATAATATGGAATTTCTAAATATGGCAATACTGTTACTTCGCATAACTAAACATTCAGTTCGGATAAACATATAATTTGCAAATAGTCATGAATGTCATGAAAATAGTTGAGCATGTATCTCCCCCAAAACAGTTATGAAAGCAAGTAAAAGTAGGGGCCATGAAACTCACGGTAATCCTTAAAAGTTTAGAGTACTTATGATAGTAAATGAAAACAGTTGAGCATGTATCTCCCCCAAAAGTAATTCAAAACGTATAAAAGTAGGGGCTATGAAAACTCACTTGGTGGAATGATGCGAAGACAAAAGTGAGTACACCGAGATGTAGTGTGATCGAAATCTTGACCTATGAAGAATGATATGACATTTAATGAGTTGCAATGTAATGTTATGCATGCATTTCAGATGTTATTTATACCATTTGCGAGTTTTGAAAATATTACTTATCGTCGAAAAATACTCTCTTGACGTCTTGACCATTCAAAAATGACTTTACAAGTTTTTACGTCAAAATGTCATCCTACAATGATTTAATAATGATTTTTGGTGAAATTTCCACTTTTCGTCGCAAAACAATGTCGTCGGAATATTCATGAAATTAACAAAAATGGCTTTGGAAAACTAGTCGTAAAAAGCGGTTACGTCCGATCGTTAGAGAACGAACTCGACGGTTTTGGAAAGTTTGTATCGGTATCTAAAAGTTTCAGTTCAGGAGTTTTCGTCCAAAAGGTCTCTAACATAAAGATATTAAGGGTTAAAGATAGTGATTTTGGCTAATTGTTGTTCAAAAGTGAGTTTCACCCAAGTTTAGACAACCATAAATAATTTACTACAACTCCGCTATACAAACGGCTTGTCGTTTTGAAAAATATGGCCGGTGATCTTGATTTTTCTAGAAAACATTTCGTTACAAAAGTCCCACATCATGGCTAAAAACAGCCCTCAACATGGTCGATTACATACCGTAACACTTGTATCGTTAGAAATAATATAGTTTTTCAGAAAATAATAGTTACGGCAAGTTTATGAAAACGTGCATATATTGGTCGTTTCAAATCCGTTTTCTACATATAATACGTCCCTTAGCTTATCGAAGTATACTAATATATTTTTGATAAGTCGAAATAATTTGTGAAGCTTAAGGCTCGTTTTTGACTCGGACAAAATAAAAAACAGCATGCTGAATTTTCAGAAAAGTATAAATTTCGTCGTCAAACTTTAAAAATTCACCACGACTTCGTTATAACTCCGTTTTTATCCGTTCAAGCTGCCAGTTCGTTTTAAAGTATATTTTCTAATTATCAAGGCCAAAATGTCGTGGCTATGGTTGGATTTTCCAGAAAATCAAAACAAGGACAGAACCTATTTTTATAGCTATCGAAAATAGTTTTTCTCGGACAAAACCTATTCTAATCCCTTTAAATCAACTCCAAAGCTAATCTAATCCTACCATACACCTTCTTAGGGTGTCATGGGTTCCTAGACATCATCAAGACCAAAGAATACCAAGGGGATATTTATAGGATGACCAAATATATATATATATACTCAAAAATCATGAAAAATGGTATAAATCACATATGTCTTGCATGTTGCTCCAAAAATGAAAAGATACATATGAAATGAAAAAGGAAACATGAAAATGAAAGAAACATGCTTACTAGTATGATGATGAGGTGCAAGTAACAAAGTTAGACCTAAACACTCTTGGTTTTTATTTCAAAACCTAATAAAGAGTGATATCTAGATTGATAAACTTGAAAATGGAAAAGTTTTGATGATTTCTTCTTCACCCTCTTGCTTGGCCGGTTATGGAGACAAGGGAAAAGGAAGAGAGAACTTTTCTTAGCTTGAATAATGGTTGGATGAAAATGTGAAGTGAATTGGTGAAGTAATATCTTACAAAATCAAGAAAGTACCAACTTAATAAATACAATCACCCAATCCCCCCCCCTTGGCCGGATTTTGGGGGGATTATGTCTCCCAAATATATATATATTTTTTTTTCTTTCTTTATTCTATATAATGTATAAAATGTATACTTGTAACAATTTTTAAGAAAAGTGTAAGTAATGTGTAGTTAAATGTGCAAGTAAAGGTAAATGGTAGTTTTTATGTAAAAGAGATTTTTAATAGACCAAAGTAGAATGTAATGAGATAATAAAAATTGTAAAATACATTCCTTGTGAAATTTGAGTGATAAAATAATTATCCAGTAGTTTTTAAGAAAAACGTCGTAATAGTATAACTTTAACGATTTATGCACCAAATAAATTTAAAACACTAGGAAAACTCAAAATATAGTTTATATAACTAAATGTAAGTAATAAAATATGTCGGGATCATTTTTGAAAGTAACGGATTAAATATTTAAAATAATAACTCACGCGATAACGTTTATTTAATATAAAAATTACGCGTTAAATGTGAAATGAAATGTCATGAATGAACTAATGAGATGCAAATGATGTCAATGGAATGTAGACTAATCTTAGTCCATATGAAATGTACGTGATGTTATGATCATGAATTAGCCGCTAAACCATAAAGGTTACGCGAATTTGAAACAAGTAAACCAAGTTTACTATAAATGTTGAAATAGTGAGGCATAAATTGTGTCGAAATGACTCGAAAGTACGGGTTGTCACATTAGCCCATCCAAAAGGAATTCATCCCCACGATTCGGTTAGTCTCTCGGGTTAGGGTTTGATGAGGCAAGCCTTCCCATTCTCGAGCAAAACCCTCAAAGATTTTGGTAACCGATTTTTACTTAATCTCACAACTCATCAAACAAGACCTGTCATGAGATTAGGCTAAATCGGTTTAGGTAACAACTTGTTTCTAGCTCGATCTTTGCAACTCATCAAACAAGAACTCGCAGGATCAAACCGGAAACAAGTGGTTTGAAGAAAATCTTTTGAAAATTTGGCTCGATTACGGAATTGCTTACTCATATGAGACTACTACTCCCTTCATTGCATGATTCTTCCTGAATTAGACATAGGTGATCGGGCTATGTATAATTTAGGAGTAACTATGCAATGCTTGGACTAATCGACTCATATGATGTTTGGTGTTAAGTCAACCGGTGTAAAAATTGTGATAGGGAATGACAGGGCATTCTCCACGTCAAAGTGATGTGAGTATGATGGGATGGGTATTTGAAGGCATCAATGTGACAATCGATCTGAAATGAAAGTAAATAACTCGAAAAAAAATGTACTTATAAACCGCATGTAAAGTGAACATGCACTTATGATGAAATGATGAGATGCTATGATGGTGTAGTTATAGTCTAGGGTCAATGATGCAACCTAGTTCTCTATAACCGAAGCTCTGATACCAATCTGTCACACCCCAATTTACTTTGCGAATGGAATTCCTGGAAGATGACTGTCATAGCATCACAATCACAGTTATATTGAACGACCTAAAGTGTCGTTTGGAAAATACATCGTTGATTTAATAAAATATTCAGAGTTTACAAAGTATAGGTCCCAATTGAAAATCATCTTGTGCGGAAATAAGTTGTTACAATTCAAACGATGTTTTAAAGTATGTAAAACCAAAGTGAGACGCGTCGTCACCACGACTCCATGAGGTGTCCAAATGCATGCCATGAAGTGTATGCCTTAGATACCGGAGATAAAACATGCTAAAAGTGTCAACACAAAGGTTGAGTGAGTTCATAGAGTTTGTGTTGAAATGTAAAGCCTTTCAAAATCGTTTATGCAACAAAGGCATTGTAAATCGTTGAAATGTAAAGACTTTCAAAATCGTTTATGTAGCAAAGGCATTGTAAATCCACTCAGTTCCAAGTCCCGCCCATACAAAACTTGCAACCTGTGTATTCACAACCCATTGCCAAAATGTATATAGTGTATGTTCAAATCGTTCCAAGACCATTAGTTCATGATATTACCAAGACCATTAGCTCAATGAATATACCAAGACCATTAGCTCAATGAATATACCAAGACCATTAGACCAATGAATATACCAAGACCATTAGCTCAATGAATATACCAAGACCATTAGCTCAATGAATATACCAAGACCATTAGCTCAATGAATATACCAAGACCATTAGCTCAATGAATATACCAAGACCATTAAACCAATGAATATACCAAGACCATTAGACCAATGAATATAATATGGAATTTCTAAATATGGCAATACTGTTACTTCGCATAACTAAACATTCAGTTCGGATAAACATATAATTTGCAAATAGTCATGAATGTCATGAAAATAGTTGAGCATGTATCTCCCCCAAAACAGTTATGAAAGCAAGTAAAAGTAGGGGCCATGAAACTCACGGTAATCCTTAAAAGTTTAGAGTACTTATGATAGTAAATGAAAACAGTTGAGCATGTATCTCCCCCAAAAGTAATTCAAAACGTATAAAAGTAGGGGCTATGAAAACTCACTTGGTGGAATGATGCGAAGACAAAAGTGAGTACACCGAGATGTAGTGTGATACGTAAATCTTGACCTATGATGAATGATATGACATGTAATGAGTTGCAATGTAATGTTATGCATGCATTTCGTATGTTATTTATACCATTTGCGAGTTTTGAAAATATTACTTATCGTCGAAAAATACTCTCTTGACGTCTTGACCATTCAAAAATGACTTTACAAGTTTTTACGTCAAAATGTCATCCTACAATGATTTAATAATGATTTTTGGTGAAATTTCCACTTTTCGTCGCAAAAACAATGTCGCCGGAATATTCATGAAATTAACAAAATGGCTTTGGAAAACTAGTTAAAAGCGGTGTCGTCGATCGTTAGAGAACGAACTCGACTGTTTTGGAAAGTTTGTATCGATATCTAAAAGTTTCGGTTCAGGAGTTTTCGTCCAAAAGGTCTCTAACATAAAGATATTAAGGGTTAAAGATAGTGATTTTGGCTAATTGTTGTTCAAAAAGTGAGTTTCGGCCAAGTTTAGACAACCATAAATAATTTACTACAACTCCGCTATACAAACGGCTTGTCGTTTTGAAAAATATGGCCGGTGATCTTGATTTTTCTAGAAAACATTTCGTTACAAAAGTCCCACATCATGGCTAAAAACAGCCCTCAACATGGTCAGCATTACAGCTACCGTAACACTTGTATCGTAAAAATAATATAGTTTTTCAGAAAAATAATAGTTACGGCAATTTTATGAAAACGTGCATATATTGGTCGTTTCAAATCCGTTTTCTACATATAATACGTCCTTAGCTTCGTATCGAAGTATACTAATATATTTTTGATAAGTCGAAATAATTTGTGAAGCTTAAGGCTCGTTTTTGACTCGGACAAAATAAAAACAGCATGCTGAATTTTCAAAAAAGTATAAATTTCGTCGTCAAACTTTAAAAATTCACCACGACTTCGTTATAACTCCGTTTTATTCCGTTCAAGCGGCCACGGATTCGTTTTAAAGTATATTTTCTAATTATCAAGGCCAAAATGTCGTGGCTATGGTCGGATTTTCCAGAAAATCAAAACAAGGACATAACCTATTTTTATAGCTATCGAAAATAGTTTTTCTCGGACAAAACCTATTCTAATCCCTTTAAATCAACTCCAAAGCTAATCTAATCCTACCATACACCTTCTTAGGGTGTCATGGGTTCCTAGACATCATCAAGACCAAAGAATACCAAGGGGATATTTATAGGATGACCAAATATATATATATACTCAAAAATCATGAAAAATGGTATAAATCACATATGTCTTGCATGTTGCTCCAAAAATGAAAAGATACATATGAAATGAAAAAGGAAACATGAAAATGAAAGAAACATGCTTACTAGTATGATGATGAGGTGCAAGTAACAAAGTTAGACCTAAACACTCTTGGTTTTTATTTCAAAACCTAATAAAGAGTGATATCTAGATTGATAAACTTGAAAATGGAAAAGTTTTGATGATTTCTTCTTCACCCTCTTGCTTGGCCGGTTATGGAGACAAGGGAAAAGGAAGAGAGAACTTTTTCTTAGCTTGAATAATGGTTGGATGAAAATGTGAAGTGAATTGGTGAAGTAATATCTTACAAAATCAAGAAAGTACCAACTTAATAAATACAATCACCCAATCCCCCTTGGCGGATTTTGGGGGATTATGTCTCCCAAATATATATATATATATTTTTTTTCTTTCTTTATTCTATATAATGTATAAAATGTATACTTGTAACAATTTTAAGAAAAATGTAAGTTATGTGTAGTTAAATGTGCAAGTAAAGGTAAATGGTAGTTTTTATGTAAAAGAGATTTTTAATAGACCAAAGTAGAATGTGATGAGATAATAAAAATTGTAAAAATACATTCCTTGTGAAATTTGAGTGATAAAATAATTATCGAGTAGTTTTAAAGAAAAACGTCGTAATAATTTAACTTTAACGATTTATGCACCAAATAAATTTAAAACACTAGGAAAACTCAAAATATAGTTTATATAACTAAATGTAAGTAATAAAATATGTCGGGATCATTTTTGAAAGTAACGGATTAAATATTTAAAATAATAACTCACGCGATAACGTTTATTTAATATAAAAATTACGCGTTAAATGTGAAATGAAATGTCATGAATGAACTAATGAGATGCAAATGATGTCAATGGAATGTAGACTAATCTTAGTCCATATGAAATGTACGTGATGTTATGATCATGAATTCGCCGCTAAACCATAAAGGTTACGCGAATTTGAAACAAGTAAACCAAGTTTACTATAAATGTTGAAATAGTGAGGCATAAATTGTGTCGAGAAATGACCTGAAAGTACGGGTTGTCACAAGTTAGTGATTCGAACACAACATATTTCCACAAAACGGTTAAATCCAAGGTTAGTAGATGCCGTATTAAAGCGGTTCTAGACTCGAATAACAATCTTCATGAAGGGATTGTTGTCACTAACTGTTTTGTAACTCATTATTCGAAGTTTCATGGTGCTAAAGGTAGCACTGTTCCACTTAATACTACCAGTTTATTTGTTAAAAGGCTTGATTCGGCTAAGGAAGTAGCTATGTGTCGTGAGGTAACAAACAGTGAGATCAAACAAGCAATGTTTTCAATTGGAAATAATAAAGCGCCCGGCCCGGATGGTTATACTTCTTTATTCTTCAAGAAAACATGGGACATTGTGGGTGATGATATTTGTGATGCGGTTCGTGATTTTTTCTCTAATGGGAAATTGCTTCAAGAGATCAACCACACGATTCTTGCTCTTATTCCCAAGGTATCTACTCCATCTCGTGTTAATGATTATCGCCCCATATCGTGTTGTAATGTTATTTACAAGTGTATCAGTAAGATCATTACTAATCGTTTAAAGGAAGGACTTGATGATGTTGTGAGTGATAACCAATCCGCTTTTGTTCCGGGTAGGAGTATATCTGATAATATGCTTCTTACTCAGGAGCTTATGCATAATTACCACATGAATATATAAAGGACCTCCTAGATGTGCATTTAAAGTTGATATACAAAAAGCCTATGATACGGTTGATTGGGAGTTTTTAAGGAGCATTTTATTTGGTTTTGGATTTCATCACAAAATGGTTAATTGGATTATGGCGTGTGTCTCATCAACGTCTTTTTCATTCTGCATTAATGGTGATCTTCATGGGTATTTCAAGGGGAAGAGAGGGCTAAGGCAAGGAGACCCGATATCTCCATACTTGTTTACATTAGTCATGGAAATCCTTACTCTTATTCTCAAACTAAAGGTGCAAAGTAATGACGGGTTTCAATATCATAATTATTGTCACAAGCAAAAGATCATCAATGTTTGTTTTGCTGATGAGTTGATCTTATTCTCTCGTGGTGACTTAAATTCTACTAGGGTAATAATGGAAGCGTTGGATGAATTCAAGTTAGTATCGGGTTTGGTTCCAAGTGTACCAAAAAGTACCGCATTCTTTTGTAATGTGCCTAATCATGTTAAATTGTCTATTCTTCATATTATGCCATTTGAAGCAGGTACTCTTCCAATAAAATACCTTGGTGTTCCGTTGATCTCATCTCGCCTGTTATACAAAGATTGTAAAATCCTTGTAGAAAGGGTCCAAAATCGGATTGGAGATTGGAAGAACAAAGGCCTATCATTCGCGGGGAGACTTCAACTTTTTTTATCGGTCATCTCTTCTATGCACGGGTATTGGGCTTCCATTTTTATTCTTCCTATTCGAATAATTCATGATATTGAACAACTTATGCGAGGTTTTATGTGGTGTCATGGAGATATGAACAGAGGTAAGGCGAAAGTTGCTTGGGAAAATTTGTGTCTTCCAAAATACGAAGGCGGGCTTGGTATTCGTAACTTGGAAAAATTCAATATTGCATTAATGACTACCCACATTTGGAATATTATAACCCATAAGGAGTCAATGTGGGTTCGGTGGATTCATGCGTACAAGTTAAAAGGACGGTGCTTTTGGGACGTGCCTCTAATGTCTAATGTAAGTTGGGGTTGGAGAAAAATTCTTCAGATACGCGGTATTGTTAGTCCTTTCTTTTGGCACTCTATTGGGAATGGTCATAAAACATCATTCTGGTTTGACAACTGGTCCGAGTTTTCTCCATTGAAAAGTCACTTTTCTATTCGTAGTATTACTAGAGAGGGGTTTGACCTTCGAGAAAGCGTGGCAGACATGGTGAACAGTGGTTCGTGGAACTTCCCAAACACTTGGTTAGACCTTTTTCCCGATTTAAATCTTCTTGATATTCCAATTTTTTCTAATAGAGAGGATCAAGTTTTATGGCGCAAAAGTGATGGCAATTCGCATACTTTTGCTGTTAAGCTAGTATGGGAATCAATTCGTCCAAGCGGTCAAGAGGTCGATTGGTTTCGTGTAGTATGGCACACGTCTTGTATTCCAAGACATGCATTCCTATTATGGCTTATTATGGTTCGAAAGTTGAAAACACAAGATAGAATGAGGCAATGGGATGTCGGTGATAACGTTGACTTGAACCTGCTTCGGTGTCCTTTGTGTAAGCTTATTCAAGATTCGCATAAACACCTCTTTTTTGAGTGTCCCTACTCGTTTAAAGTGTGGCGCATGGTGGTACATAAGGCAAATATACATAACGCTCCTGCTAAGTTAAATGACATTGTGGCTAGGCTGGTCCCGATTTCGAATAGAAACTCTTTCACAAGCGTGGTAACTCGTTTAGTATTTCTTTGCTTCGCCTTATTTATTGTGGCAAGCACGTAATAATTGCATTCATTCGAAAGATGCACGGAAGGAACAGAAGGTAAGTGACCTTACTATTGAAATAGTGCATTTGAAGATTACCTCTTTGCATTTGAAGAAAACATCCAATGTGGTTAAGGCATTAGGCCATTGGCTTATTCCTACTGAAGTGACATAGCTACTGGATAATTTTTTCACTTGGTAGTTTTGTTACGTAGTGTTTTATTTTAATCTAAGTGATATATTGTTTATTGTTTGGTAGGTGTGATTCGAGTTTGTTCGAATCATGGTAGAGGTTTGTGTGATGCAATAGGGATAAAGTGGTTTCATCGCCACTTTCTCATGTAACAAACATTATTATTTCATTTATTCTATTCACCGGGTATAGAAACCCTTTACCCAAAAAAAATGTTTTTTTTTTTAATTTAATTTAATTTTATTTTATTTTTTTATTTTGAGTGAGTGCGTATTTTTAGTGGGGTATTTTGTGGGACCCAATAATATGTTAGTGGTGTTATAAGGGAGGGGTGTTTTAGTTATTGTGTATTATTAAAAGAGGATGATGTGAAGCTGATGTGACATACAATAACGTATTATTCGTATGCATAATACCTTGTGCTCTTATTTTATATACTAGTCAACATGGCCCGTGCGATACACGAGTATTTTGTTTACAATGATAAATCACTCTCCTTCACCACTCATTCATTATATACATAGTCTCAGATAACAATCTAGAACAAACACTTAATTTAGAACATCTAAAGATGCACATAATATGAAGTTGAAGTAATTTTTTATTGATGTAGTTTAACTCACAAGAGAAGTTCTTTGGTTCTTTAATCAAAATTTTAACACAATTTTACAAATTAACTGAACTTTTTATGATCCATATGTACTCGTATGTTATAAAACTTAACCATTGATTAAGTAAGCTAAAAAATATATTAAAAACCTAACAAAGAAAAAGGAAACAATAACATACCTGAAAAATATTGGAAAACTAATTTTGAATGGTTGAGATGAGTTATGTATAGATTGATACATACATGCAACACAAAACATTGCTATTTACTTCAAAATGTACTTCTCAAATAAGTATCAAACGCGAAAGGTATAATCACGTTTCGATTTTAATACATGCTTTTTTCGTGTTTTGTCACTTTGCACGAGGAGGCTTTCAAAACAGCATGTTCCAATATAAAACTCCGACTACTCAAACCCACGAAAGGGTAACCCTATTTAAATCCACATATGCATGTTTCCTAATAATAGATACAAATGAACTAACTTTTTCTTCGCATTTTTCTTTGGAATAAATAGTGTTGCTGGTGACATCCAACTCTAGTTACATTGCCACTAAATACGTGTGTTTGAGTATCAAATTAGCTTCAAAAGAGAAAAAATGTTATAAAAAAGCAAACAACTTTTTAGTTCCACATGAATTAAAGAAGCGGAATTTTACTAGCTAATGTAGGTGTTTATGGTTCAAAATTTATGGTTATTAGATTGCTTTAAAGTCCGAAGCATTGAAGTGTTCTTCATGTCTCATCGTACACATTTAATGAAGTGTATGTTGAATCTTCTGTGGTTTATTTAGCTAGTTCATTACAAAAGAGATTGAATTATTAAAGTTTAGGTGCTACATTATACCGGTCTTTTCTACACTAATCTTGGAAAGTTTTAGGGACGATTCAAGTCTCATGTATGTATGGTAATTTGCGTTATGGTCGGTAGAAGTCTTTTGATCGAAAGCAATAATAGGGAGTTAAGAAAATTGTTGGTTGAAGTCTTCCTTTTTACTCGATTAACTATGAACCGGATTCGAAAACAAACCAATTTTCTACATATCTTGAGCCGTTAGAAGCCTTTAACTCAATAGAAATTGAATACAAAACCTTTTTAAAACTTGATAGAAGAAGACATGTAAAGCTAGTTGTAAGGAATATACACTAAACAAATACTTGACACACTTTTGAGACTCAAGCTCAATATGAAACTCAACCGCTTTTCGCAACTAGCATCATATGCAATTTGGTAATTAGCTGTACAATAAGTAAAACTAAAACTAAATAAAAACGATTCAATATAAATTTGGCCAAATTTTTCGGGTGATTGAGGACTATCCTCTGAGGATATCCAACTCCAACTAAATTGTCACTTTATAATCGTATTCGAGTTTGGTATCAATTGTCTCTAGCTTCATTAGAAAAGAAGAAAACAATGTGAATATTTCTTGAGAGCAGCTTTTTTTTGGGCTACTTTTGTAAAAGTTGTTTTAAGTTTTGAATCCCACATCGGTGAGAGGGATAAAATTTTGCTTCATTACATAGCTTGATAGAAAAAATATTGATATGTTGAAACAAATATTATGTTGTTGTTTTTGTCTCTTGCATTTTGTTAGAAAATTACAACATTATGCTTGAGACACGTGTTACACTTAACGTTATTTGTCATTTTTTTTTTTTTTTTTTTTTTTTTCATTTCAATTGATCTTTATATTTTTTCTTCATACGTTGTTAACTGGTCAATAAATATTAATGATTTTTCTCATCAATCTTAATTTTAAGACTTATAAGTCGTAAAGCTTAATGTACAAAAGAACAAAGCAATATTAATGTGGTCAAGATATTTAACATAGTCAATTAATCAACTGGTCAATAAATACAATTAATGCAGTTATTAAAACACCCTTTACACAAGAAATACAAATTATAAAGCAGATTGTACAACTAACTTAAACACAATTCATGCATTAAATGTCACTAATAAAAATAAAAAAGTACATTATACAAATATTCAAGCCTGAACAGGCAATGGGTCAAATAAGCCCGAGCTCGAAAGGGCACGGGCCAAATGGGGTCGAGCCCAAACGGGCACGGGCCAAACGGGCTCGAGCCCGAACGAGCACGGGTTAAAAAAAATCTTGATATCCGTAAATTTATTGTCAAAAAAAACATAATAAGCTAAAATCTGCAACGCGCGGGTACCCTGCTAGTAGCCTATGATATATCTACTACTGCTTTATTTGTTCTCTGATTTATATGATGTGGTTATTGATGTGCGTGCATGACTAGTTGTACAATACATTATGTTAATATTCGTGTCGTGTAATTCGAGTAATATGGATCTGTTGGTTGTATGGATGGAGTTGTTGTGGTGACTGGTGACGGTGGCGGTTGGTTTTGAAAGAGAAGATGAACAACATGAAACAATAAAGGGGTAATAAACAAATACTATAATATATCTGACTTGTGCATTTTTATTGGTTCATGTAACCATCATTTTCTTTTGTTTTTTCTATTAAAGCACAAATTTTTGAAAAAATTCGATCTTTGTGTGTATTTTGTTCATGTTTAATTATTAATTTACCCTTCAAAGTTAACAAGGTGGTTAATTAACGTACAAAATAGTAGAATGATAACAAAATACACACAAAAGTCGAAATTTAAAAAAATTGTGTTTTAATAGTAAAAAGAAGGCTACACAGAATAATAAAAATAAACAAGTTAGATTTTATTTTGATATTATCCCAAGAATAAATATATACAAATGAGAGAAATTTTCTTTTACTTACTTTTATTTTGGTGTTTACCAAGAGACAAATCTCCATCTTCCATTTAAACTAAGATTTAGTATGTAAACCTAAGTTCATGTTTTTTTCTTGTCTTTTTGTCTTTCTTACTTATTAACATTTTTTTGTCCTTTTTTTTTAATTCAAGTTTTTTTATTTAAGTCGCCTACTTTTTTTTAATTCGCTTTTTTTTCTTCGCTTTCATACGTTTTCGTCTGTTTTCATCCGTTTTCATCTATTTTCATACGTTTTCGTCCATTTTCGTCCGTTTGCATATGTTTTCGTCACTTTCATACGTTTTCGCCCGCTTTCAAACATATTCGTCCGTTTTCTTACGTTTTCGTCCATTTTCATACGTTTTTAAATGTTTTCAGCCATTAACAGACGTAATTGTCACACCCCCAAATTACCTGTTTTGCAGCGGAATGGAATTCCTAGGGATTGACTGTCATAGCATCACAATCATAGTTATATTGAACGACCTAAAGTGTCGTTTTGAAAATATCGTTTGATTCAGTAAAATAATCAGAGTTTACAAAACATAGGTCCCAATAGATTTCCAAGATACCAAAATAAGTTTGTTACAATCAAACGATAGTTAAGTGCAAAAAATGTAGGTAAGACGCGTCGACACCGCGACTTTATGATAAGTCCACATGCATGCCATGAAGTGAATGCCTTAGATACCTGAGATAAAACATGCTAAAAGTGTCAACACGATGGTTGAGTGAGTTCATAGAGTTTGGTTAACAAGTAAAGCTTTTAAAGAGCGTTCATGCAACAAAGGCAAAGTTTTGGTCATTTAGAATAGTCCACAAAAGCAAAGGCATTGCAAATCCACTCAGTTCCAAGTTCGGCCCATACAAAACTTGCAACCTGTGTGTTCACAACCCACTGCCAAAATATGTCTAGTTTATGTTCAAGCACACGAGGTTAAATGAGTTCTCAAAGCAAAGGCATTGTAAATCCACTCAGTTCCAAGTTCCGCCCATACAAAACTTGCAACCTGTGTGTTCACAACCCATTGCACAAAATATAGTGTGTCTAATAGTCGAGTATAAGTGGTCATAATAATTCACAATATTGCACTACGTATATAATAATTCAGGGATGCTCCAAACATGGGAGACTTTGCACTGCTCCAACAAGGGAGACTTTGTAATGATGCTTCTGATGAAACCAAATTATGCTGGGTGCCACTACCCAAAGTTATACTGGGTGCCCCTTCCCAAAGATATACTGGGTGCCTCTTCCCAAAGATATACTGGGTGCCTCTTCCCAAAGATATACTCCGAACATAGGAGACTTTATAGTGATGCTCCGAACAAAGGAGACTTTATAGTGATGCTCCGAACATAGGAGACTTTATAGTGATGCTCCGAACATGGGAGACTTTATAGTGATGCTCCGAACAAAGGAGACTTTATAGTGATGCTCCGAACATAGGAGACTTTAGGTCAAGGTCATAACACGTACGGTTCAATAAGTTCAAACAAGTCATAAGTTTGTATTTAAGTTCAAGAGTTCCGTTCAAAAGTTCGTAATTAAGTTCAAAGATTTAAGTCGAGTTCAAAAGTTCAGAACAGTCAAAGAGCATAAAACATATCAAAAGGTTCAAGATAGTCGAAGCGTTCAAAATCATGTCAAACAAGTTTAAAATATATCAAAAGGGTTCTTTACAGGTTAAAAGAGTTCAATTATATGTCAAAAAGTTCAAATCAAGTCCAAAGTGTTCACTTATATGTCAAAGGGTCCGAATCAATTTAAAAGAGTTCAAATATACATGTCGAAGGGTTCAGAATCAAGGAAAGTGTTTCAACTAATAGCGTTCATAATATAGTGATCAATTTAGTTCGGGCATAATCTACTTACGCACACATAGAGTGAAACAAAGGATATTTAAGTTCATATAAATGTAAAGTAAAAACAAGTAGTTGAGCATGTATCTCCCCCGAAGAGTTTGTAAAACAATTAAAAGAGTAAAAGTGGGGCTACGAACTCACCTGATGCAATGATTATGGTGACAAAAGTAGATATACTGAAATGAGGTGCGATCTCTATCCGCAACCTAATATGAATGATATGCTCTAATATAAGTCATGAAACAATGTCGTGCATGCAACTCCATATGATATCCATACCACTTGTACGTTTTGGAAATAATGTTTATCGTCAAAATATATGTTTATGACATCTCGTCATATTATAAAATACTTTACAAGTATTTACGTTGAAATGATATCCTACGATAATCATTTAGTGATTTATTGTGAAATTATAACTTTTCGTCGTAAAATAATGTCGTTGAAATTTTCATGAAAGTGACTAAAATGGCCTTGAAAAGTTAGTCGTAAAATGGTGCACGTCGAGTGTTAGGAAATGAACTCAACGGTTTTGGGAAGCTTGTATCATTATCTCAAAGTTTTAGTGTTTAAGTTTCCATCCTAGAGGTCTCGATCACAAAGAAAAATATAGGTTACGTATTGTACTTTAGTCCAAAAATATAGTTTAAAGGATGGTTTTCGGCCAAGTTTGAGTGACTATATGTTATTCGTTACAACTCCACTCAACAAACGCTTTAACATTCTGGAAAATATGCTAGGCGAACTTACTTTTACTAGAAGACATCACGTTATAAAAAGTTTTACATCATTGTTAAAAACGTCCGCCAACATGGTCCTTTAGTTGCCGTAGTATGTTTTTAATAGAGAATATATATTAATTTTTGCTAATAGAATAAAGTTACGGCAACTTGGTTTATCTTGTGTAATTTAATCGTTACAAGTCCGTTTTCTACGTTTTCTACATCCTTAGATTCGTGTCAAAGTATACTAATATATTTTTGATAAGCGAACACAATTTATAGAGCTTAAGACTCATTTTTGACTCGTAAGGAGTGACATTTTCAATGCTGAAATTTCTGAAATTAATAGTTTTCCTCGTCAAACTTGAAAAATTCATAACTTCTTCGTTATAGCTCCGTTTTAATCCGTTCAAGCGGCCACGTTTTCGTTTTAAAGTGTATTTTCTAAATATCTAGCCCAAAAATATTTATTTACTGTCGGATTTTCCCAGAATTAAAAATACGGACAGACCCTATTGGAAACTTGTCGAAATGAGTTTTTCTCGCGCCAAACCTATTCTAACCCATTCAAAACAACTCCGAAGCTATTCCAATCCTACCATACACCTTCTTAGGGTGTCATGGGTTCCTAGACATCACCAAACTAGTATATAACAAGGAGAAATTATAGGATGGATTATATATATATAACCCTTTTGATCCTTGGCTGCCGAAATTTTAGAGAGAAAAGAGAGATAAGGTTGATCTTGTTTTTGTGAAATGAGTGGATGAAGTGAAATGTTAGGATATAGTATTATAAGTATAAGATATTTTGGCAAGTTGAATAAGTCATTGTGTTTGGTTGACATCATCAAAAAAAAAAGAAGACCAAGTAGTATCTTGTAGAAATTTAATGTATAAGTATAATAAAATGTAAGTTACTTGAAGACTTGTGTTAAATTGTGTACCCATTTGAATATTTAAGGTAGCGTTAAATAAAATAAATTTTCACGGGTCAAGATAAAATATATTAAGGTCATAAAAATTATAAAAATATATTTCTTGAAAGATTTGAGTGAATAAATATTTATCGGGTTGAATTTAAGAAAACCGTCGTAATTTATATAAACATAACAATTTATATACGAAATAAATTTAAAACACCGAGTAAACTAATAATAATGTTTTTATAGACTTAATATGAGTATAAAAAAATATTGTGATTAATTTTTGGAAGTATCGTATCAATTGTTCAAAATAATGCTTACGCGATAACGTTTATTTAATATGAAATTATGCGTTTAATGTGAAATGCAAAACCCATGCATGACTAGTATGATGAATGTAGAGTTTGAGAAATGACCAAAAATTGAGAATTGTGACAGTAATATTCTGTGATATTCTGAATATCACAAGTGATTTTCAACTAATGTTTTGTAATATGAAAATCACAAGTGATATTCAGAAAATCACAAAGTGATTTTCAGAAAATCACAAGTGATATTCAAAATTTCTTAGAAAATCACAAGTGATACTCTGAATATCACCGAATATCACTTGTGATAATAAGAAACGTATGAAAACGGACGAAAACGGACGAAAGCGAAGAAAAACGGACGAATGCGTATGAAAATGTACGTAAACGTATGAAAGTGTAAAAACACGTCTGAAAACGGACAAAAACATATGAAAAATGTACGGAAACGAAAGAAAACGGACGAAAACGTATGAAAATGAACGAAAACATATTAAAACGGACAAAAACGTATGAAAACGGGCGAAAGCGTAAGAAAATGGAGGAAAACGTATGAAAATGAACGAAAACAGACAAAAAATCATGAAAACTGACGAAAGCGTATGAAAGCGAAGAAAATAACGCAAATTAAAAAGCGTGAATTAAAAAAATAAAATAAATAAAACGTGAATAAACTAAAAAATGTGAATTCAAAAAAAAAAAAAAAAAAAAAAAAAAAAAAAAGAACAATTATAAATGTCAATAATAAAGAAAAACGAAAAAACAAGAAAAAAAAATGGACTTAGGTTTACATATTAAATTTTAGGTTAATCACCACTATTTAATCAAACTAGATGGTTAATAGAGATTTATCTCTTAGTAAGCATAGATTTATAGGTAAGGAAAATAAAATGGCTTATAGGAATAATAAAGATACATAAGATGAATGACAAATGCTAACAAACAAACAAAAATGTCACGTAAGATTAAAATGACAAGTAATCTTTTATATAATAAAAGAATTACATCATTTCGAAGTGTTTTTGGAAAACCTTTCTCATTGAAAAAAAATTGGGCCAATAGGAGAGCTCAATTTCGCCACGCAAGCAAAATCATGTGATGTGATTGGTTAATAAAAATCAAAATTAAATTGGTTTTGATAAAACTTTAATAAATTTAGTAGAGAAATTTGGTTGAAAAAAAAAACACATAAAAATATAGGTGTCAAATTTGTAAAAACAAAAACTTAAAAAAGATGAGGTAAGTAATAAAACTTTAGTGGTTGATTTTTTTAAAATTATATAGAGTTAAGTGTAATATTATAAACATTCATATTTTTAATAACTTTGAATTATAAACAAATACCCCTTATACTTTATACCTTTAAACTTAATATCTTAAAAAATACAATGTATATATCGTTTAAAATAACACATATAAATTTACATAAGATTATAAGTATCAATTGTTTTACGTTCAATAAATACTCATTTATTTCACTTTTAAAATAACCTACGTAAACACGAGTTTACATTTTAAATACGGCTAAATTACTGAAAACGTGAATATAACTATCAAATTGTAAGCACGGTTTACTTTAATATAAAAATAAATATACACGCGATTGTACTTATAACAATGATTCATGTAATTCTTATTTATTTATATAAGGCTGTCTAGAAAAATATTTTTATAATACATCAGCATAATATCAACGCTCATTATAAAATAACTATACGTTAATTTTATCAACGCTCATTATGTGCTATTAAACTTGCATCATGTGTACAACATAATATCAGTAGTGAAATTTAAATAACAAGATTAACATCTTTGTCAGCTAAATAAAATTAAATCTTGAGTTACCTAACAGAAATTTTTACAAATATTTTACCAAATTTTAATGGATATTAATGCATAATGAAAAACTCATGCATAAGTATTAGTTCTACTTATATCACTATTTTCATGTGCAAATTCTTATATGTGTATATATTGAACTAAAATGTTAAAATAAATTTGATTTATGTGTAAACTCCGTGCATGCACGAAACTTATAACTATATATATTATATGTAATTACCTTTAAAGACACAATATTCAGTATTAATAAAGAATAATTTTTTTTGTCAAAACCCTGTGCGTGCACAGGTATTATAACCAGTACTTTAAAAAACAATTAAAAGAAAGGTGGAAGTTATTATTACCGGTTCAACCGGTAACAAGTGAAGAATTGCGACGGAATTTCTAAAATTACATATACGAAGAAATTATTATAAGTATCTTAGTTTATTGGCTTAACACAAAGTTTAAAGACGATTTTTTTGTATTTCTATACTATTTAACTGACATTTCTAAATAGCCTTTACAAGAAAAACAAACTTTTTCTCTGTTATATTTATATGAGAAACTATAAGTTTTATAGTCGCACACGAATCAAAGAAGCAAGATCGTCTTTTGTGGTGCATGCATTAAAAGATGTGGTGTAAGTATCAATTATCATATTATTTAAGTGACATTTCTTTGCATTTCGTCTTTTGCATAAACTGTTGTGCAGGTGATGTACAACTCCAATTGCATTACCAGTAATAACCTTTGTTCGTGTCAAATTTTCTAATAGCCTTTACAAGAAAAACAAACTTTTGCCAGGTTATTTTTTATGAGAAACTTTAAGTTTTACAGTCGCACACAGAATCAAAGAAGCAGGATGGTTGATTGGTTGAAGTACATGTTATGTTGTTGGAGGTCATTTGGTGTGATCATAGTGACCCTTTGGGAAGGCAAGTGGTTCTAACTTCCGAGAGTCACTAAAAGCGTAAAAAAGTACGTCGTAACGTATTTACCTTGAGACATGCGATAGGCAAAAACATGTAAATAGTCGTCTTATGAAATTAATTTGATTAAGAACCATTATCCTAGACATGATTTACAACAATTGTCCATTTGGTTGTGAACTATTCTTACACAACGTGAGATACCGTTCTATTAGTAAAAATAAAAATAAAATAAAATAAAATAAAAGAAAAAACATCAAACTAGAAAATAGTTTCACAAAAAATTTGAGATGCTTGAATCCTAGCACATTATCCTATCAGCATATATAGAGACTCATAAATATTTCAAATTCTCACAAATTGACAAAAAAAGCGATAAAATAAAATAAAATAAAATAAAATAAAATAAAAAAATAATCTTAAATGTAGTAAGGTAGACTATGATCACTTAGTTTTGGGGATTTTGGGTAAAAAAAAAATTACTTTGGGTTTGACAACGGGATGACGTGGATAAGGAATTCTCAGGTAAACTGCCTACTTGAAACCAATGTCACAAATGACTAAATGAGATGATCATGCCCGGATTTGGGATAGGGTGCGCTTAGGGTGAGCGAAAAAACCAAAAAGACCGAATAAACCGAAAATCAAAACCGAACCGAACTGAAAATAACCGAACTGAACTAACAACCGAACCGAATTTGCTAAAACCGAACCGAACCGAACTACTAATTCGGTTCTCGGGTTGGTTATGGGTTTGACAGTTTGAACCGAAAACCGAATTCATATAAATATATATATTTTTTATATATTTATATATATATTTATATATTTTTATGTATATTTATATATAAATAAATACTATTAAAAGGTTATCATAATATAATAAAACACTTTTAAGCTTGAAATATAATTTTTTGCTAAATATTTATGTAATTATTAATGTTTTCTTAAAAAATAGTGAAATTCTGGTTATTCGGGTCAATCCAAGAACCGAACCGAATTATAATTTAACCGAACCGAACCGAAAACCGAATTTGAATTTGGTTCGGTTCGGTTCTCGGGTTAACCTAAAAAAATATTTTAACCGAATTAACCGAACCGAACAAACCGAATAAACTGATAACCGAACCGATCAACACCCCTAGGTGTGCTGGGCCAACGCACAAAAAAATAGTGAAATTCGGGTTATTCGGGTCAATCCAAGAACCGAACCGAATTATAATTTAACCGAACCGAACCGAAAACCGAATTTGAATTTGGTTCGGTTTGGTTCTCGGGTTGACCTAAAAAAATATTTTAACCGAATTAACCGAACCGAACAAACCGAACAAACTGATAACCGAACCGATCAACACCCCTAGGTGTGCTGGGCCAATGCACATGACACTAGATTTTAAGGGGGCACCAATTTATTTAAAGCCCACTATATATAACACTCCCGGCCAACTAACATATGCAATTGATAACAAGCTTTAGTATAAAACTAAAACTAAATCAAATTGAAACGATATAAATTTGGGCAGATTTTCCTGTGATTGAAGTACCATCCATGGAGGATATCCACTCAAATTGCATTGTCACTAAATAAGCGTATACGAGTTTTGTATCGATTTTCTCTAGCTTGATAAGAGAAGAAAACTGTATTTGAAAAAGAACGTTTGTAAATAGTATATAATCATGGGGAAAAAAAGGTATTACGTCTCGAGCAACGTTTTTATTGTGTTACTAGAATGAGACTTGTTTTGAGTTTTGAATCCCACATTGTTGTCTTCATCTATTTCAAATACCATTAACGAATTGACACCAACTGTATGTGTGACACGCAGATGACAATTATTGTAATTTAACAGCTTTTTTTCATTTTAAGTAGTTTATCTTTCTCTATATGAACTTATGATAAATTTATTATTGCTTATAATTCACTTAATTATAAATATAAATGAACCAACACTCACCAAAATTATACAACAATATTTTGTTAGCATTTATCTTCGGAAAAAATTGTGTTGCAGGTGATAACTCGGGAACGCGGTGTTAAGTTAAAATAAATTTCTAATAGCTTCGAAGAAAAAAAAAGTTATAACAAATTTTGGCTCGGTTACCTTTTCTATTAAAAAAAATGATTGTATGCACATGTCGACGATCAAATTGGTGAACAAAATTTTTAAGATCCGAAAACATAACCATGCCACAAAGGATCCGAAACAAACCACTAGCAGATAGCACAACTTTAAACACAAATGCATTCCATTCGATACAATGACCACTTAGGCTGTAAGGAATATAGTACGCAAATCAGTTACTTAACACCCTCTTAAGACTCAAGATCAATTTCAAACCCAGCCGCTTCTCGCAACAAACAACGTATGCATGGATTTAGTATAAGTAAAACTAAATCAAAACGATATGAGACAAGTCTGACCAACTTTTTCATAAGTAAAACTAAATCAAAACGATATGAGACAAGTCTGACCAACTTTTTCAGGTGATTGAGGTAGGAGGATATCCAACTCCAATTGCATTGTCATTAAATAACCATATTCAAGTTTGGTATCAATTTTCTCTAGCTTGATAAGAGAGGAATAAAACATTGGTGTGAAAAGAGCATATGTAACAATAAATGATTACGGAAACAAAAGGTTAGAGAAACTTTTTTATGGGGTTAATTGTGTGAGACTTGTTCTAAGGCTTGAATCCCACATTGGTTGTTGGAATCAAATTGTGCTTCCTTACATACTTGGGGTGTTTGAAACTGTAACAAGTTGAAGTAAAGATTATATTGTTGTCTTCATGTTTCACGTACCGTAGGCGACGGATCTTGAAATGTAATGACAAGAATTGATGTAAATTAACAACTTTTTTTGTCTTCATGTTTCACGTACCGTAGGCGACGGATCTTGAAATGTAATGACAAGAATTGATGTAAATTAACAACTTTTTTTGTCATTTTAAATGGTCTATCTTTTATATATATATATATATATATTGAGGTTCAGGTGCTGTATTATAGTGGTTTTTTAACTCTAATCTTGGAAGATTTTAGGGACTATTCAAGTTTGATGTATGGTAGTTTGAGTTAATTTTTCTGCTGGTTGAAGTCTTTTGATTGGAAGTGTTATAGGGTTAGCAGTTATTGCTTTACGGGTTTGGTTATAGTGATTAGTTAGAAATCGGGTACGCCTCAGATTCTGTTTAGTTTTCGGTATAGTCATGACTCATGAGTATAGTTTCATAATTGAAACTCAACAAAAGTCAAGATAAATGGTCAAACAAGCAAGAACTGAACACAACTGATGTCCCGCCCAATTTTTCATTTCATTTTCATCGTATAGTTCAGAAAAAAAAGGTTCTTCTTCATTTCACTTGCTGATTTCTGGTAGAACAACTGGTAAATATCAAAACTCGGCCTCTTTTTGCACCCAATTATATCAAACAGCAATGGTTGTACCTCGATTTTTTCATGATTATATATTTTATCATACAATATATTAAAAACCTGTTTTAAGTTTGATATCAACTTTCTCAAGCTTTGACCCAGATCCATTTAGACCCATGTTCCTAATGACCCGTTTAGACCCAGGTCCGACTCACTCATTTTGCCACTTATAAGTGCTGTTGGTCATACCAAAATCAGCAGTTCATATAAGCTCTTAGCTTTTTCTCAGGTTGAAGTTGATACCTCATAGGAATTCATGACTTTGACCAAAATTTATGTGCCAACGTTTTTTAACTCAGTTTTTCGTACTATTTTAGACATAGTGATTGTTTGCACTTGTAAAATGTTGAATACCGGTGTTTAAAAACTAAGTGATGTTGGTCAACCCAACCCGAGTACCCGACTCCAACAAATAACTACCAGTTTAAAACCTATGGAGAATACGCTACAATGAATGCAAATTATGTCGCATGCTATAACTAAGCTAAACAATGCATCATAAAAATACCTAAAAATTATGATCTGGACATAGCCCTAGGCGGACCCAGAACTTATAGTCACCGGGTGAAAATAAAAAATATATAGAAGAATTACAAAGTTAACAGGTTCATTTTGGAAAACATTATGATTTGTGACAAAATTTACACTATGTGAATAAATCCATGGGGTTCTCGTGAACCCCCTAGGTCCACCCCTGGCCCTAAGCATTGTTCAACGATTTAACTTCCACCTTACCAAAAAAGATTAACACTATATGATATGGGTTGTCACTAGCGATATTTGTGTCGTCACATGAGAAGGATAAAATTAGTGAACTTGATAATGAAGACCCACTTTCTACAGATCCCCGGGCAATTAGAAGCCTTTAAGGAAACATAAACTAGCCATAAAGGATCCAAAAACAAACCACTGCTCAGCACAAAATCATAACTATAAACACAAATGCATTCCATTTGTCATACACATGCCTTAAGAACGCAAAATGAATACGTGTCCTTTTTATAACTAGTAAAGTTGTCAGGAATATACACAAAACGAATTCTAATTAACACCCTCTTGAGACGCAAGCTCAATATCAAACTTAACCGCATCTCACATCCAACAATATATGGAGTTGGTAATTGGCTTTAGTATAAGTAAAACTAAAACTAGATAACCATATTCGAGCTTAGTATCACTTTTCTCTATCTTGATAAGAGAAGAGAACATATATAATATATGATTTCGGCAACAAAAGGTGTTGTATCTCTAGAGCAACTTTTTAATGAGGTTATATTTGTGTAACTTGTTCTAAGTTTTTAATCCCACATTGGTTGGAAGAATAAAATTTTGCTTCCTTATATACTTCAAGAGTTTAAAATCATCAGAAGTTGAAATAAATATTATGTTGTTGTGTTTGTGTTTTGCTTACCCTAACAAATAGGTGACAAATCGTTAACGTAGCAATTAATGTAAATTTACAACTTTTTTTATGATAGATATGATATTGCTTATAATTGACTTAATCATAAATAGAGTAAATTGCAAAAATCGTCCTTGTGGTATGGTCAAATTACACGTTTCGTCCTTGTGGTTCATTAAGTGCAAAAATGGTACGTTGACTCCACTGTTACGTGCGCTTTTGGTCCTTTGACTTAACTGCCGTTAAATAGACTTCGTTAGTAGTTAGAATTTAGCCTTTTTGGCTAACCACCGTTGCAGCACCCATCCTTCAAAACACAAGGGAAATTTTTGCAATTTTTTTTTTCGAATTAAAAAAAAAAAAAAAATCCTACGTTATTTTTAAAAAATATTTTTGAATATTTTTTTTTGAAAGTGTTTTTTATATAAAAATGTTTTATATAAAAACGTTTTATAAAAAAGTTTTTATATAAAAAAGTTATATATAGAAACGTTTTATAAAAACTATTTTAATTTTTTATATAAAAACTTTTTTATATAAAAAAGTTTTATATAAAAAAAAAACATTTTTATATAAAAACTTTTTTATAAAACGTTTTTATATAAAAAAATTTTATATAAAACATTTTTATATAAAAAAGTTTTCGAAAAAAAAATTCAACAATAAAAAAGAAAAAAAAAATTGCAAAAATCGTCTTTGTGGTTTGATGGATGGGTGCTGCAAACGGTGGTTAGCCAAAAGGGCTAAAGTGTAACTACTAACGGAGTCCATTTAACGGCAGTTAAGTCAAAGGACCAAAAGCGCACGTAACAGTGCAGTCAACGTACCATTTTTGCACTTAATGAAGCACAAGGACGAAACGTGCAATTTGGTCATACCACAGGGACGATTTTTGCAATTTACTCTGATAAATATAAACAAACTAACACTCATCAAAATTATACAATAATGTTTACTTAGCGTGTATGTTCCAAATAAATACGCGTGTTTGAGTATCAAATTGCTAATAGCTTCAAAAAAAAAGTTATAACAAAATTTGGCGTGGTTACATTTAAAAAAAAATATAAAAAATAAAAAAAATAAATAAAAAAGTCTTTAGTCCCATATGAATCAAAGAAGCAGAAATGTTCTTCATGTCCCATCGTACAAATTTCATGAAGCATATCTTGAATCTTCAAGTGGCTCAATTTAGCTAGTTCATTACAAATGATTAAAGTTTGATGGATAGTAATTTGCGTTGTGGTTATCGATTTCTTCTGGTCGAAGTGTTTTGATTGAAAGCAATATGGAGTTAAGCAAATTGTTAGTTGAAGTCTTTCTCTCTTTTGCTTCATAAACTAAAAATCAAATCGGAAAACAAAACCAATTTTTTACATATCCCGAGCCCTAAGACGCCTTTAACTGTATAGAGAATGAATATGTGACCTTTTTATAAATCGATAAAAAAAAGTACTTGTAAACCTAGGTGTAAGGAATATACACAAAACAAATACTTAATACACTCTTGAGACTCAAGCTCAATATTAAACTCAACCGCTTTGCTAATTGGCTTTAGTATAACCAAAACTAAAACTATATAAAAATGATATGGTATAAGTTTGACAAAAAATTCTGGTGACTAAGGTACTATTCATGGAGGAGATCCAACACCAATTGCATCACTAAATATTCGTATTCGAGTTTGGTATCAATTTTCTCTAGCTTGATTAGACAAGAAGAGAACAGTCAACAATGTGTGCATGTATGAGTATATGATTACGGCAACAAAAGGTGTCATGTCACTAGAGCAACTTTTTTGAATCCCACATTGGTTGGATGAATGAAGTTTGCCTCCTTATAGACTTTAGGTGTTTCAAACTTTGATAAGTTAAAATAAACATTATGTTGTTGTCTTAGTGTTTCGAGTACACTGACAAACAGTGCCCAATGGACTAAGAGAGTAATTAATGTAATTTGAAAACTTTTTTCATTTTAAGTAGTGTATCTTTTTGTATATATGATGTCGAATGTTGTTAAAAGAAAAAAAATAGTATTAAAGGCTGAATTGGCTAACAGTTCATATAAAATTTAGACTCTCGTTAAAGTACTCAAAATTTTGTACCGTTGAAGTTAATAACTAAAGTGACTCAAGAGTTTGAAAATTAATTAAGTAATGTTGGTCAACCCAACCCGAGTGGGCAAACATTGTCCAAATTTATGGGATGATGTAATTAAAGGCTCACATCCTGTTAATAAATATGACAAAATGACAATCTACGTACCCAAAAGTTTAACAAAATAGTTTTTAGTACAATCCTGATTTTAAAGAAGACAATGAACCTGTATACAGCGAGAACAGATGATTACAATAAGTGCTAGCACTCTACCTATCATTTATTGTAATTCGAAGAGATAAATAATCATATTTGAGACGCTATGCTCATAAAAGAGTACGTAGTATTATAGAACAGATTTGGGTCAACCCAACCGGAGTACCCGACACCTACAAAAAACTACCTGTTTTGACATGTCACCGAACCTGCAACCCCCACTCATCTTGCCACTCCTACCATAACTGTTAGAAAACCTACAGAGAATATGCAATAATGGATGCAAATTGTGCCGCATTCTATAACTGAAATAAACAATACATCTTAACACTGCCTAATAAGTTTGATATGGGTTGGCAGTCGTGATCTTTGTGTCAGTCACTTGCTAAGGATAAAAATAGTGAACTTGTTAAATAAGACAAGTTTTCTACATATCCCAAGCCTTTAGAATCCTTTAAGAAAACATAATCTGGCCATAAAGGATTCCAAAACAAATCATTGCATAAAGCAGAACTATAACACAAATGCATTCCATTTGTAAATCAATAGAAAATGACCAGTTAAGTTATAAGGAGTATACGCAAAACGAATACTTAACACACTCTTAAGACTCAAGCTCAAGATCAATCTCAACCGCTTCTCGCAACCCAACAACATGTTCAATTGGTAACTGGATTTCATATAAGTAAAAAATAAAGATATGATATAAGTTTAACCAAATTTCCGGGTGATTGAGGTACTTCCATGGAGGATATCCAGCTTCAATTGCATTGTGATTAAATAACCGTTTCCGAGTTTGGTATCAATTTTCTCTAGTTTGGTAAGAGAAGAAAAAATTAATGTGTGAAAAGAATATATGTATAGAAACAAAAAGTTAGAGCAACTTTTTTTTATGGGACTAATTGTGTGAAACTTGTTCTATTTGAATCCCACATTGGTTGGAGGAATGAAATTGTGCTTCCTTATATACTTTGGGTGTTTGAAAGTATGACAAGTTGAAATAACCATCATGTTGTTGTCTATGAGTTTCATTGGCCGTTAACCTATTGTCATAAACGGGCAGAAAATCTCACAGATGATTATTGGTGTAAATAAACAACTTTTTCTATATGTGATGTTATCTTATGTCAAATTCATTTTTAGATGATAATTTGTGTAAATAAACATCTTTTTGTATATGTGATGTTATGTTATGTCAAACTCATTTTTTCTGTATATGGTGTTAGCTTATGATATATTTGTTTTGAAAAATGACCATGATGGGGACCTCAAAAAAGATTTTGTCCTTTTTTTGTACTTTTCTCAATCTGATATTGCTTATAATTGACTTAATGATATATTTGTTTTGACATGTCACCGAACATGCAACACCCACTCATCTTGCCACTCCTATCATAATGGTTAGAAAACCTACAGAGAATACGCAACAATGAATGACTTATGTTGTTAAGTTTTTATGTAACAACAAATTATAGTTATAAACAAATGTTGATATATATTTGCTTCATTTAAAAAGTTCATTAATAAAGATAGGATTCTAAAAACACCGTAGAGTCATCTCATTTTTATAAACTAAAATTATAAATTGATCGTAACTAGAACTATAAATTGATAGTTTTTGCATTTTTTTTAGTATTTTAGATATGGAAACTAAATACTAAAACCCAATAGTGTCATCTAATTTTCCGGTTCAATTGAATGTAAGACCGAAATTGGACAAATACGTGGTATCAAAGATGTTAAACCGGTTCGACTCGGAGGTTGAACCAATGAACAGGCAACGCAATAGGGTCAATTAAAATGCATTGTCACTAAATAAACGTTTCGAGTTTGGTATCAATTTTCTCTAGTTTGATAAGAGAAGAAAAAACAATGTGTGAAAAGAACATATTTAATCTTTCTGTCTAAAGCAACTTTTCTATGGGGCTCCTTGTGTGAGACATTTTCAAGTTTTGAATCCCACATCGTTTGGAAGAATGAAATTTTGCTTCTTTATATTATTTAGGTGTTTAAAAGAGTTATAAGTTGAAATAAGCATTACGTTGCTATCTGTGAATTCTATCCACGGTTGTAATAACCGGTAGATAGAAGGCATAGATTGTAATTAATGTAAAGTAACAACTTTTTGTCATTGTAGTTGTTTTCGAACTCTAATATTGGACCGTTTCAGGAATATTCAAGTTTAATATACGGTAATTTGTGTTATAGTTATCAATTGTTCTCCTACTTGAAGTCTTTTGATCGAAAGGGTTATAGGATTCAGCAGAAATTTGGTTTACGGGTTTTGTTTTAGTGATTAATTCAAAATCAGATACGGCTCAGATTGTGTTTACTTTTCAGAATAGTCATGACTCATGAGTATAGTTTCATTGTAGTCTTGATTTGATATAGTACTCCCCTTTCCTCCTTAACAACGAATATAACACACTTTTTAAAGCCGAGCTGAATATCAAACTCAACCTCTTTTTGCACCCATTTACATTCAACTGGTGCTTCTCATATTATATCCCCAATTATATCAAACAGCAATGGTCATTAGTCTAAAGGACTAACGGTACAAAGAGATTACTAACGGTCGTTAGTCAAAAGGACTAACGGTGTAAAAAGATGACGCAAAAACGTATGATAATGAAACAAAATTTGAAAGTTCGATGGGTATTGTGGTATTTTTATTGGGTTCGTATATGATATTTGAACAACTAAGAAAGTACGTTGCTAATACATATCATTAACCCTTTTATAATCGCACATGAATCAAAGTAGAATTGTTGATTGGTTGAAGTACATATTATGTTGTTGGAGGTCATTTGGTTTGATCATGGTGACCCTTTGGGAAGGCAGGTGGTTCTAACTTCTAATAGTCACTAAAAAGGTAAAAAGTAAGTCATACGGTATTTACCTTGAGACGTGCGATAGGAAAATGTAAATAGTTATCTCATGAAATTGATTTGATTTAGAAACATTGTCCTAGACATGATTTACCAATGTTACTAGCACATTATCCTATCAATAAATAGAGAAAATTACATAAATATCAAATTCTCACAAATTGACAAAAAAATCGTATAGTCAGTAAGGTAGACTGTCATTACTTAGTTTTGGGCATTTTGGGTTAAAAAATAAGGAATTCTTAGGTAAACAGCCTACTTGAACCCAATGTTACTAATGATTCCGGCCTGGATTTGGGCGAGGGCAGGCTGAACCGACCCATGGGGTTTCCAAACCCAACCCATGCTTAACTTGGTAACCAAGTTATCTTGTGTATAAATACAAGGCCTAGGGTCATTGTATTCTACCTCTTGTACTCATAATCTAAAACCAAAAGGTGTTTGTGTGATTTTTTGTGTCCAACCGATCGTACACCTCTCTTGGTGGTCGATCCATATTGTTTTTCCAAGACAAAATATTTTGTGCTTTTAAAATTAGCATTACTTTAATTTGTTATAGTACGTGTGTACAAGAACGTAGTACTAAGTGTTAGTATCTTGGATTGAATTACAAAATCGGTAAGGGTAATTCACATAATCCTATAAACCCTAATTAGGTTTCATCACTTGCTAGTTTAAAGAAATTGATTTTTGTTGGGCTAGTTACAAAAAGGTGCGCATATATTGATGTTTATGTTAATTAATTATTCATTAATTCGTTCATATACGCTGTGGAAAACGGTGTACACTTTTATTATAAAATCAGATTACAAATAATAAATAACATAAACTAAATAATAAAAGAAAATTAAATAACATACAGAACGGGGTAGAAGCAGAAGACAGACACTATTCAATGATAATTAAATAAAGCCTTAAAGATCGTGGCACGAGGCTCGTGTTTAACACGATTCCCTTAAAACAGATTCGCCGTCTGTTTCCCAGGATACAACTGCCAAAGCTGATGTACAACCGTTCGTGACAAACTTGCCTGAAAGATCACGAAAGTAACTTGCGTTTCTGATTGAACGAATTGCTGGAAATCGGTTGCGGTGTTTTTTTGTGTATAAAACCGAATGAGACTAGGTTATATTTATAGTGAAAACCTATCTTGTTCACCAAGATTGAATCACTGTTAAGTATACACGATATGTGCAAATCAGTTTCATTCAAAAACAGATTTAAATATCTTCCATTTATTTTAAACAGATTCTTTATAACTTGTTGACAAAGTTAAAATCAGTTCTAAAAATAAATGGACACAAAATCTGGAAAACGAATTCTGCAGCAAAAAGTTACGCACGTAGGCGAAGTTTCAGATATGCATTAGTGTCCGCCGGCTCGCATGAGTTCAGACACCCTGCGCGAGCGCACTCAGAGATGGGAGCATAACCAACCTAAAAGAATTTGATAGCCAATACCACTATTTCATTATAAACATGCTTCCATTTCCTTCTTTGGGCGATGTGGGATACTCTCCCAAAACTCAATTTTTGTGTTTCAAGTGCCTCACTTTGAGACACGATATCTCATTCATTTCAACTCCATTTTGGACATGCTTTAGCTCGTTGCGAAGCTCTCGTCAAGGAGAACGCAAAGCTACTAAGAAATATAAATATATATAACATATACATATATTAAATAGTGTCCAAAATTTTGCAAAATTCACTTTGCAAAACTATTTTTCCAACATACGCTTCCGCACGTTTCTTTGATGTTTTATGTGTTTTATATATGATTGTCATGTTATATAATTCCAACATAACCAAATTTGTAGACAAAAGGAAGCTATGGTCAAATTTTTGGTCTTATCTTATAACCTATAGGGACATCAAATTATGTATAGTCAAGACTAGACATTCTCCATGGTGTTGCTCACCTTTCTAGCAGGCCCTGCCAACAAGGATTATGTGGATATACTTCATATTATTATCTAAGAAGGTATTGGATACTTAACTTTATGAAATTCATTCGTCAATCTCTGTTAAGTAGTGATTAAACAATCTCAGAGTTTTAATGGTCACGTTAACGTTACGTGGATCATTTACAAAGATGAAATGTTTTCAAGGACGGATCACGAATATGTGCTAAAAGATATTACCCATCCCTTAACAAATAATTATAAACCTTTCCAAGTTTCAGCCAACCTCCATCGAGGACGAGGGAAAGTCATACCCTTTTTCTTTGCCGTCTCAAGAAAATCAACACCCTTTCCATCATAAACTTCACCACGACCCTTTCCTTTTCCCTCCGCAACCAACATCTTGAATAAGCGATTAATAGTGTCTTTAAACACATCATGTTTAGAACACTCACCTCCCCTGCTATTCTCCGTCAATTTCTTATCCAACGAAACTGGCAACTTACGCTTCCCTCTTCTTGTTCTCTCTCAGGCATTTCAATCAACTCCGTATAAAAAGCTTCTACATTAACTATCTTTTCACCATAAATTTAATCAATTTCTGGGTGATTGAGGTTCTATACGAGTTTGGTATCAATTTTCTGAAATTTGACAAGAGAAGAAACATATAATGTGTGAAAAGAACATATTTAATCTTTGATTACGGAAAAAAAAGTGTTATGTCTCTAGAGCAACTTTTAATGGGGCTGGTTGTATGAGACTTCTTTTATGTTTTTAATCCCACATTGGTTGGAGGAATGAAATTCTGCTTCCTTATATACTTCGGGTGTTTAGAAATGTGATGAGGTGAAATAAATGTAATGTTGTTGACTTTGTGTTTCACATCCGTAATAAACTGGATGGCATTCACAAGGGACAACAACTAATATAAATTATTAACTTTTTTCATTTTAAGTAGTCTATCTTTTTGTATATACGATGTAATTAGCTTATGATTGGCATTAGCTCATGATAAATCTGATATTGCTTATAATTGACTTAATTATACATATATATAAACGAACTAACACTCATCAAAGCTGTACAATTCGGAATAAATTGTGTTGCTGGTGATATCCAACTCCAATCATTGACACTAAATACATGTGTTTAAGCATCTTTCCAAAAGCTTAAAAAGAGAAAAAAGTTATTACAAATTTTGACGTAGTTGCCTTTTTTATAAAGAAATAAAATAAAAAACCTTTAAGTTCCACATGAATCAAAGAAACGGAATTTTACTAGCTAACATAGGTGTATATGGTTCGAGTTTTGTGATATTGGATTATTAAAGTTTAGGTGCTCTATTATACTGAATTTTTCTACTCTAATATTGGTAGGTGTTAGCAAGGCTGTCAAGATCGCGATCTTGTGTGGGATCGTTTTTGTCTTTGCAAGATCGAGATCGTAGGATCGGATCGCGATCCTACGATCCTACCAATTTGTCATAGTTTGTAAATAAATGATAAACGAGTCAAACTGTTTTACATTTCTACTCAACGTCAAAGATAAATTCATATAATATCCTCTTGAAAATGATAAAGTTCAAATTTTAAACACCGAAGTAATAATAAAACACAAAAGAATCAAGTTTTAATCGTTAAATTAACGATTTAGCCTCAAAACATTCAAGCCATCTATATGATTTCAAGGAAACAAACACTTCATTAGTGGCATTCCAAAACATACACTTTGATTAGTTTAATCACAACGAAGTAAAGTAAATTGAATTATTTGAACACTTTTAGACTATAATCTATTTAGAAAAGTAGAAAACTAGGTATAAACTATAATCTATTTAGAAAATGAAACAACATTGGTTTACTTATTAGACATTAGTAAAACACACATTTGTTTTTTTGGCTTAAGCAAGTGATATGAACTTAAAAGATAGAAAAAGTAATTAAAAAAAAAGTGAACTCGGATCGCGTGACGATGTATGGTAATTTTAATTATGGTTATTAATTTCTCTGCTGGTTGAAATCTTTTGATCGAAAGCATATGGACTTAAGCAAAAATCTAGTTGAATTCTTCCTTCGTTTTTGCTTGATTAACAAAACATCTGATCCGAAAACAAACCAATTTTCTACATATTCGGAGCCATTAGAAGCCTTTAACTCGATAGAAAATGAATATATAAACTTTTTAAAACTCGGTAAAAAATGACATGCAAAGCTGTAAGGAATATACGCAAAACATATACTCAAGCTCAATATTAAACTCAACCACTTTTTGCAACCAATAGCATATGCAATTGGTAATTGGCTTTAGTATAACCATGGAGGATATCCATCTCAAATTAAATCATCGCTAAATAACCGTATTCGAGTTTGCAATCAATTTTATGTAGCTTGATAAGAGAAGAGAACATATGTAATCAATGATCATGGCAACAAATGTGTTTTGTCCCACATCAATTAGAGCAACTTTTTCATGGGGTTACTTTTGTGAAACTTGTTCTAAATTTTAAATCCGACATTGGTTACTGAAATGATATTTTGCTTGCTAATATACCTATTGTATAAGCCATTTCTATAAGTTGAAATAAACACCATGTTGTTATCTTCGAAGTTGTCAATACCATTAAAATAACAATGGTAGCAAACAACTAGAAGGTCACAATTAGTGTTAGATTGACAACTTTTTGTCATTTTAAATAGTCTTTTATCATTTTCTATATATGTCGTTGACCTTAGTAATAGTGAACTATCAGTCATCAAAAGTAGTTACTTGGGTTTCCAACTCGATATTTTGAGCTGACTAATCTCAGAGCGACTACTCTTTTAGATAGCCCGGAGTTGGCACAAGTGAATCACCCTGGCCACAAGGAGATTAATTTTCTCCCTGTTGGATGGTTCGAGTTTTATAGTTATATATTGGATATTAAGTCGTTGGCATCGACATCCAAGTTTTTAGTACCATGTAACGAAAGGTTGACATTCTGTTAATAAAGGCGACAAAATGACGATCTACCCAAGAGTTTTACAAAAAAGTTTATAGTAACAATCCTACTTATAGAGAAGACGATGAAGATGTATATAGGGAGAATAGATAACAACATGAATCCAAGGAGTTTTTGGTTTCCCCTACTTATCCCAAAATGACAATAAGTGCTAGCGGTCTACCTTATCGTTTAATGTAATTCGAAGAGACAAATAATCATATTTGAGAAACTATGTTCATAAAAGAGTATTATACAACAAAGGTGTTTCGCGTCAACCCAACTCGAGTACCCGTCTCCTACAAAAAACAACCTGTTTTGACATGTCACCGAACCTGCAACCCCACTCATCTTGCCACTCCTACCATAACGGTTAGAAAACCTACAGAAAATACTCAACAATGGATGTAAATTGTGTTGCATTCTATAACTGAACTAAATAATCTATCTTAACACTACCTAAGAAAAATGATCTGGACATAGTCCTAAGTTTTGTTTAGCAAATTTATTTCCACCTTACCGAAAAGATTAACACTATGACTATGATATGGGTTGGGACTCGTGATCTTTGTGTCGTCACATGCAAAGGATAAAATAAATGAACTTGATAAAGAACACCAATTTTCTACATATCCCGAGCCCTTAGATGCCTAACACCAATTTTCTACATATCCCGAGCCCTTAGAAGCCTTTAACTAGATAGAAAATGAATGCGTAACCTTTTTGTAACTCGATAGAATAAGACCCGTAAAGGTAGCTGTAAGGAATATGTAAAAAAAATCCTTGACACTTGAGACTCGAGCCCAATATCAAATCAATCGATTTTCGCAACCAACAACATATACAATTGGTAAATGGTTATACTATAGGTAAACTAAAATTAAATCAAAATGATACCATAAAATTTTGGCCAAATTTTCGAGTGATTGAGGTACTACACATGGAAGATATCCAACTCCAATTGCATTGTCACTAAATAAAGGTATTCGAGTTTGGTATCATATTTTTCTAGTTTGACAAGAGAAGAAAAAGGTGTTATGTCTTTAGAGAACTTTTTTATGGGGCAAGGTGTGTGCGACTTGTTTTAAGTTTTATATCCCACATTGGTTGGAGAATGAAATTTTGCTTCCTTATATACTTTGGATGTCATATACTGCAATAAGTTGAAGTTAACATTATGTTGATGTCTTAAGCTTTCGCTCATCGTAACAATCGAAGAGAGTAATCTTTCGATATCAATTAATGTATATTAATAACTTTTTGTTATTTTAAGTAATCTATCTTTTTATATAACTTAAATAAACAATGCATCTTAACACTACCTAAAAAGTATTATATGCGTTGGCAGTCGTGATCTTTGTGCCGTCAATTGCAAAGAATAAAATTAGTGAACTTGATAAAGAAGACAAATTTTCTACATATCCCGAGCCCTTATAAGCCTTTAAGAAAATATAAGCTAGCCATAAAGAATCCGAAAACAATCATTGTTGAAAGAAGAATTATAAACACAAACGCATTCCATTTACAATCACTCCCTCACATTAGGTTGCTTCTATTAAAAACACTCCAAGTGTTTTGAAACAGCTTACTACTGCAGTGGTTGCTAGTGGGAAGCCGGTTTCCTATGCGGGTGCTACATCTAATGATCCTATGAAACGAATGTCTAACTTTCATAGGTTGGAGTGTAGCAATAAAACCCATGGGGTTGATCTTTCCGTCCCGATGAAAGTGGTTGAAGAGGTAAATACCATATTTGAGAATACTTTGTATGGCTATTTTCTTAGTAAACGTATTGCTTTCCCGATTGTTGGTTATTATGAACATAATAAGTGGGCTAAGTATCGTTCAAAAGGTCATGATGAATTCTAAGGGTTTCTTCTTCTTTAAGTTTAATTCAAAGAAAGGTGTTGATGATGTGCTTGAAAAGGCCCATGGATGATTAGAAATGTGCCTATTATTCTTAAACATTAACCCCTCTGTTGTAAAAATCGGCCCAGGCGGCCGATTAATCCCCGCATAATCGCTGATCGCTCACTAAGCGCCTTGATTTATCATAATCGGCCTATTTAATCGGTATGGTCAAAGATCGCTTAAAAATTGGTCAACAAACCGATTAATCAGACAAAATCGGTCTAATCGGACAAAAGCGCTTAAAAATTGGTCAACAAAATCGCTTAAAAATCGGACAAAATCACTTAAAAATCGGTCAACAAACCGATTAATCGGTCAAAGGTTGCTTAAAAATGGTCAACAAACCGAGTAATATTTATGTTTGACTTTGAACTTTGAAGAATTATGTATTATGTCTATATTTGAACGCTTGAAATATTTGAACTTTGATGCAATACGCTTATCTCATACATATAAAATAATATAATATCTAAAATTACATTTTTGTGCATAAAAATTACAATCCGATTAATCCCCGACTAATCCTCGCCTAACCGATTAATCGCTAGGCTCTACCCAACCGCCTCACTAGCGCCTAGCGATTTTTACAACCTTGATTGACCCTAAACACCAACCTTCTTAAAGAGGATTTGACTAATATTCCGGTATTGGTTAAATTCCATGATGTGCGCCTTGCTATGTTTTCTGATGATGGTCTCAGCCTCCTAGCCACATTGATTGGTACGTCAAAAATGTTAGATTCTTACACTAGTAAAATGTGCTTGGAATCATGGGGTCGAAGTAGTTTTGCTAGGTGTTTGATTGAAGTTAAGGCGGATCACGTTCTTAGGGCGAGCATCACTGTTGAGATACCATTACTTGATGGGACAGGTTCTACTATGGAAAAGATTCGGGTTGAATACGAATGGAAACTGCCTCGGTGTGATACGTGTAAGATTTTTGGTCATACGCTACTTGATTGTCCTAAATCTGTTCCACCTCCTACTCAGCCTAAACGGAGTGTCAATGATGGTTTTCAAACCATCAATAACAAAAATAACGGTAGGAATGGTGGTCAAAGTGTTCCAGGTAAGGGTGGTTTTACTAAACCTGGTGTGGGTCCTAAGTTTAGGTATCAACCTAAAGCGCCTCCTCCTGAACCCAAGAAAGTGGATAATACAAAGAAGAAAGCCACTGAAGTGGCTAGTACGAGTGGGACGAAGATTGCTACATCTAATCCTTTTGCTTCCCTTAATATGATCGATACTAATGAATGTGGCATTCCTACTGATGTAGTTGATTCTGGAAGTACAATGGAAGCTAAGGAGGTTGGGTCTCTTAAGACAGGTAATGTAGCACAAGAACCGCTTGTGAGTAATTCAATGAAAGCTAACGAGGTTGGTCCTACGCCTATTGTTGACACAATTAGGGAGTTTAAAAGCTTCTTATTGATGGGAAAGCTACTCTTGTTGATGATGATGGTAATCCTATTAAAAAGGTGGATTATCCAGGTAATAAAAAGGATTTCCGTCTACTTATTCTACTAAGAGGGTTAACCCATTCTCTAAGGTAGGAGAGATTGTTGATTTCGATGGTGATGAAGAGGAGGTTGTGAACATTTTTAATGAGTCAATGAACCTTTTTTGTGGTGGTGATGATCATGAAGATGATTATGATGACTATAGTCTACGATCTTCCAGGGAATTTGGATGCTTAATATGATACGTATGGTATCAAGCTCCAAGGCCTTGTTAGGAAGTAATTTTTTTTTCATAGGTGTCTAAAGTTATCTTTTGAGTAGTGGTTTATTTTCTTTTTTAGAGAATAGGAAGTTTCTTGTTATATAAGCTTTCCGCCTATGTAACGTGTTGAGATATGGGATTCACCCATATCCTTTGTACTTAAGCGTTTTTTGGAGTAATATATTTACCGTGTCTTTGACCTTTTACCCAAAAAGAAAATGACCAGTAAAGATGTAAGGAGTATACACAAAATGAATACTTAACACACTCTTGAGACTCAAGCTCAATATCATACTCAGCTGCTTCTCGCAACCTAACAACATATGTAATTGGTAAATTAATTTAGTATAAGTAAAAAATAAATATATGATACAAGTTTGACCAAATTTCCGGGTGATTGAGGTACTATCCATGGAGGATATCCAACTCCAATTGCCTTGTCATTAAATAACCGTATTCGAGTTGGGTATCAATTTTCTCTAGTTTGGTAAGAGAAGAAAAAAAGCAATGTGTGAAATGAACATATGTAATAGTTTATGGAAACAAAAAGTTAGAGCAACTTTTTTTTATGGGACTAGTTGTGTGAGACTTGTTCCAAGGTTTGGATCTCACATTGGTTGGAGGAATAAAATTGTGCTTCCTTATATAGTTTGGGTTTTTGAAATTATGACTAGTTGAAACAAACATTATGTTGTTATATGGCAAGCTTTCTGGTGGTTTAACAAAAAGTTGTTTATTTACAACGATTGTTATCCGCCAGTTTTCCGAGCTGTTTATAATAATCTATCATCAGTACAAGTAAAACTTTAACAAAATCAAAATGATATGATATAAGTTGGACAAACTTTCAGGTGATTGAGGTTCTATTCAAGTTTGGTATCAATTTTCTCAAGTTTGGCAGGAGATGAAAAAAAAATGTGTGAAAATAACATATTTAATCTTTGATTAGGGAGAAAAAAAAAGTGCTATATCTCTGGAGCAACTTTTTTATGGGGTTGTGTGAGACTTGTTTTATGTTTTAAATCCCACAGAACTCCCCCTTCCTTCTTGATAACGTATACTTAAGGCACCTTTTAAAGTTGCTAACAGATGCTCAGATCCATCCATTGTTTCATGTGTCACCTTCGCTATTTTGGACAGAAAGTTGGCTAAAAGAGGCAATGCAAGTGTAGTTATATGAACACCTAGCTGCTAGATTTTCTTCCTTTGATATGGATGCTTGATTGTGATGTTGGAAAAATAGTTTTTGCAAAATGATTTTTTGTAAATTTTGGACACTATTTAATATATGTATACGTTATATATATTTATATTTCTTGATAGCTTTACGTTCTCCTTGATGATAGCTTCATAACTAGCTAAAATGTGTTAAAAATTGAGTTGATATGAATGATATATCGTATCACAAAGTGAGGCACTTGAAAGACAAAAAATGGGAAAAGGGAGAGTATCCCACATCGCCCAAAACATGAAGTGGAAGCAGATTTTAGTTGGTTTATAACGAAATCTTGGTATTGGCTATCAAAGTCTTTTACTTGGTTTGAATCCATCACCGAGGGTCCAGATTTTAGGAATTATGTGCCAAAATAGGGTCATACCTTGATTTTTTCATGATTATATGTGTTAAAAACATGTTTTAAGTTTGATATCAAGTTTCCCGACCCATGACCCAACTCACTACATTTGTCACTTATATAAGTCTTGTTGGTCGTACCAAAATTAGCAGTTCAATAGTTCATATATGCTCTCAACTTTTTCTCAGGTTGAAGTTTATACCTCAAGGAGATTCGTGAATTGGACCAAAATTTATGTGCCAAGGCTTTTTACTCAGTTTTTCATAGTTTAGACATAGTGAGAAAAAATGATTAATTGCCAAACTCAACCCGAGTCAATAAATTATATTCAAATTTGTAAGAACAAAAGATTATCCAACCCAACCCAAGTACCCGACTCCTACAAATAACTACCAGTTTAGAACCTATAGAAAATATGCTACAATGGATGCAAATTATGCAGCAATGCAACATTCTATAACTAAACTAAACAGTGTATCATAACCCTACCTTAAACTTATGATCAGGGCATAGTCCAAAGTATTGTTCAGCGATTAAATTTCCACCTTACCAAAAAAGATTAAAACTGTGGTATGAGTTATCACTCGTGATATTTATGTCATCACATGCGAAGCACACAATTAGTGAACTTGATAAAGATGACCCATTTTCTACCATATCCCAGGCAATTAGAAGCCTTTAAGGAAACATAAACTAGCCTTAAAGGATCCAAAAACAAACCACTGCAGAAAGCATAACTAGAAACACAAATGCATTCCATTTGTCATACACATACCTTAAGATCGCAAAATGAATACGTAACCTTTTTATAACTCGATAGAAAATGACCAGTAAAGTTGTAAGGAATATACACAAAACGAATACTAATTAACACCCTCTTGAGACTCAAACTCAATATCAAACTCAACCGCTTCTCGCAACCAACAATATGTGGAGTTGGTAATTGGCTTTAGTATAAGTAAAACTAAAACTAGATCATATTGATATGATATAAGTTTAACCAACTTTTTGGGTGATTGATCAAGGTACCATATATGGAGGATATCCAACTCTAGTTGCATTGTCATAAGATAACCATATTCGAGTTTAGTATCACTTTTCTCTAGCTTGATAAGAGAAGAGAAGAGATATAATTTCGGAACTTTTTAATGATGTTACATTTGTGAAACTTGTTCTAAGTTTTTAATCCCACATTGATTGGAAGAATGAAATTTTGCTACCTTATATTCTTCGGGAGTTTGTATACTTTACAAGTTGAAATAAATATTATGTTGTTATGTTAGTGTTTTGTTTACCGTAGAAAACGGGAAGCAACTCGCTAGGGTGACAATTAATGTAAATTTACAACCTTTTTCATTTTGAGTAGTATATCTTTTTGTATATATGATGTTAGGTTATGAAAAACCCCTTTTCTGTATATGGCATTAGCTTATGATAAATTGATATTGCTTCCAAGTTGAAATAAATATTATGTTATTATGTTAGTGTTTCGTTTACCGTAGAAAACGGGAAGCAACTTGCTAGGGTGACAATTAATGTAAATTTACAACTTTTTTCATTTTGAGTAGTATATCTTTTTGTATATATGATGTTAGGTTATGAAAAACCCCTTTTCTGTATATGGCATTAGCTTATGATAAATTGATATTGCTTATAATTGACTTAATTATAAATTTAAACAAACTAACACCCAACAAAATTATACAATAGTTTTTTCTTAGCGTTTATCTTCCAAATAAATTGTGTTGCAGGTAAAATCCAACTCCAATCACACTGCTACTAAATACGTGTGTTTGAGTATGAAATTGCTAATAGCTTTAAAAATAATAATAATAACAAAAAGAAAAATTATAGTAAAGTTTGGCGTGCTTACATTTTTTATAAAAAAGTAAACAAGTCTTTAGTCCCATGAATCAAAGAAGCCGAAGTGTTCTTCATGTCCCATCGTACAAATTTAATGAAGCATATGTTGAATTACAAATGATATTGAATTATCAAAGTTAATGTGCTACATTATACTGCTTTTTCTACTCTAATCTTGGAAAGTTATGCAGTATTCAAGTATGATGTATAGTAATTTGTGCTATGGTTATCAATTTCTGCTGGTCGAAGTGTTTTGATTGAAAGCAATATGGAGTTAAACAAATTGCTGGTTGAAGTCTTCCTCTCATTTGCTTGATAAACTAAAAATCGGATCCGAAAACAAAACCAATCTTTTACATATCCCGAGCCCTTAGAAGCCTTTAACTGTTTAGAGAATGAATATGTAACCTTTTTATAACTCGATAAAAAAAGGACCAGTAAAGGGCTATACTCTAGGTAAAACTGCAACTAAATCAAAATGATACGATATAAATTTGGCAAAATTTTCGGGTGATTAAGGTACTATTCATGGAGAATATCCAACACCAATTGCATCACTAAATATTCGTATTTGAGTTTGGTATCAATTTTCTCTAGCTTGATCAGACAAGAAGAGAACAATCAACAATGTAAGCATGTATGAGTATATGATTACGGCAACAAAAGGTGTCATGTCACTAGAGCAACTTTTTTGAATCCCACATTGGTTGGATGAATGAAGTTTTGCCTCCTTATATACTTTGGGTGTTTCAAAGTTTGATAAGTTAAAATAAACATTATGTTGTTGTCTTAGTGTTTCGCATACCGTGATAAACGGTGTGCAATGCACCTAAGGAGTAATTAATGTAAATTGACAACTTTTTTCATTTTAAGTAGTCTTTCTTTTTGTATATATGATGTCGAATGTTGTTAAAAGAGAAAAAATAGTATTAAGACTTCATTGGCTAACAGTTCATATAAAAATTTAGACATAGTGTTTACAAACTAATTAAGGGATGTTGGTCAACCCGAGCGGATAAATTTTGTCAAAATTTATAGGATGATGTAATCAAAGGCTCACATCCTGTCAATAAATATTACAAAATGACAATCTACCCGAAAGTTTGACAAAATAGTTTTTAGTACAATCCTGATTTTAAAGAAGACAACGAACCTGTATATAGCGAGAACAGATGACTACAATAAGTGCTAGCACTCTACCTATCGTTTATTGTAATTCGAAGATATAAATATTCATATTTGAGACACTATGTTCATGAAAGAGAATTATAGTACCCGACTCCTACAAAAAACTACACATGTCGCCAAACCTAAAACCCCAACTCATCCTGCTACTCCTACCATAACGGTTAGAAAACCTACAGAGAATACACAACAATGGATGCAAATTGTGTCGCATTCTATAACTGAAATAAGCATTGCATCTTAAGTCTTAACACTATCTAAACAGTATGATATGGGTTGGCAGTCGTGATCTTTGTGTCATCACTTGCTAAGGATACTATCACTGCTGAAAGAAGAACTATAAACACAAACACATTCCTTTATAAATCAATAGAAAATGACCAGTAAAGTTGTAAGGAGTATACACAAAACGAATACATAACACACTCTTAAGACTCAAGCTCAATATCAAACTCAAAGGCTTCTCGCAACCAACAACATATGCAATTGGTAATTGGCTTTAGTATAAGTAAACAATAAAGAAAATTAAAACGATACGATATAAGTTTGACCAAATGTTATCTTGATTTAAGTTTTTAATCCCACGTTGGTTGGAGGAATGAAATTGTGCTTCCTTTTATTCTTTACGTGTATACATTCGTGACAAGTTGAAATAAATGTTATCTTGTTGTCTTTGTGTTTCACATACCGTAAAAAACGGTATGGAATTCACATAGTACAACAACTAACGTAAATTAGCAACTTTTTTTCATTTTAAGTCGTCTAACTTTTTGTATATACGATGTAATTAGCTTATGACAAACATCTTTTTCTATATATGGCATTAGGTTATGATAAATTTGATATTGCTTGTAAATTTCTAATTGACTTAATTACATATATAAACGAACTAACACTCATGAAAGTTATACAATAGTTTTTTCTTTGCATTTATCTTCGGAATAAATTGTGTTGCTGGTGACATCGAACTCCAAACATTGATACTAAATACACGTGTTTAAGTATCATATTTCTAATAGCTTCAAAGGAGAAAAAAGTTATTACAAATTTTGGCGTGGTTCCCTTTTTTTATAAAGAAATAAAATTAAAACCTTTTAGTTCCACATGAATCAAAGAAACGGAATTTTACATTGGTGTATATGGTTCGAGTTTTGTGATATTGGATTATTAAAGTTCAGGTGCTCCATTATACGGTTTTTTCTACTCTAATGTTGGTAGGTTTTAGGGACTATTCAATTCGATGTATGGTAATTTGCATTATGGTTATCAACTGCTCTCCTGGTTGAAGTCATTTGATCGAAAAGTATACAGCAAATTTTCATACCATGATAAAGGTTATGTGGTGCACTTAGATAGTAATTAATGTAAATTGACAACTTTTTTTCATTTTAAGTAGTCTATCTTGGATAGTATTAAGACTGCATTGGCTAACAGTTCATATAAAAATTCTCAACTATGATGTGGAATGCTGTTGCAATATTTGTATGCACTACAAAAATATTAGCTGCCGAATGTTTAGAAACCAAGTGCTGCTGGTCGTACCAAAATTAGCCGTTCGTTAAAGTTCTCAATTTTTTTTTCCTCTTGAAGTTAATAACTAAAGTGATCATTGCAAAATTTATATTCCAGCAATTTTGAGTCAAGATTCCATACTATTCCAGCAATTTCTCAACCAGAGTCGATAAATTTTGTCCAAATTTATAGGATGGAGTAATCAAAAGCTCACATCCTGTTAATAAATATGACAAAATGACAATCTAAATGAAAGTTTAACAAATTAGTTTTTAGTACAATCCTAATTTTAAAGAAACAGATGACTAATATGTTCATAATAATATTTGAGAAAATATGTTCATAAAAGAGTATTATAGAACAGATTCGGGTCAACCCAACCCGAGTACCCGACTCTTTCAAATAACTACCAGTTTTGACATGTCACCGAACCTGCAACCCCCCACTCATGTTGCCACTCCTACCATAAGGGTTAGAAAACCTACAGAGAATATGCAATAATGGATGCAAATTGTGTCGCATTCTATAACTGAAATAAACAATGCATCTTAACACTACCTAAAAAGTATGATATGGGTTCGCAGTCGTGATCTTTGTGTCGTCACTTGCTAACGATAAAATTATTGAACTTGATAAAGAAGACCCATTTTCTACCATATCCCGAGCCCTTAGAAGACTTTAAGAAAACATAAACTAGCCATAAAGGATCCGAATATAAATCACTGCAGAAAGCAGAACTATAAACAAAAACACATTCCATTTATATATCAATACAAAATGACCAATAAAGTTGTAAAGAGTATACGCAAAACGAATACTTAACATACTCTTGAGGCTCAAGCGCAATATGAAACTCAACCGCTTCTCGCAAACAACATATGCAATTGGTAATAGGCTTTAGTATAAGTATCAAAACGATGTGATATCAGTTGGACCAAATTTCCGGGTGATTGAGGTACTATTCATGGAGGATATCCAACTCCAATTGCATTGCCATTAAATAACCGTATTCGAGTTTGGTATCAATTCTCTCTAGTTCGATAAGAGAAGAAAAAAACAATGTGTGAAAAGAACATATGTAATAGCATATGGAAACAAAAAGTTAGAGCAACTTTTTTTTATGGGGCTAGTTGTGTGAGACTTATTCTAAAGTTTGAATCCCACATTGGTTGGAGGAATGAAATTGTGCTTCATTATATACTTTGGGTGTTTTAAATAATGACAAGTTGAAATAAACATTATGTTGTTATCTGTGATGTTCGATGGTCGTTAACCTACCGTAATAAACGGTCAGAAAACCCCACCAATGATAATTGGTGTACATAAACAACTTTTTGTCATTTTAAGTAGTCTAGCATTTTTTATATATGATATGCTTATGTCAAACTCATTTTTTCTGTATATGGTGTCAGCTTATGATAAATCTGATATTGCTTGTAATTGACTTAATTATAAATGTAAAAGAACTAACACTCATCCAAATTATACAACAATTGTTTCTTAGCATTTATCTTCAGAATACATAGTGTTGTGGGTTATATCCAACTCCAATCTCATTGCCACTAAATACTTGTGTTTGTGTATCAAATTTCTAATGAAATCGACAAATTTTCCTATTACTATAAATTTCATTGTTGCCAGTATTGGTATGTAGAACACGACTCTTCCCCGGAGTTCCGATAGCACATCCGAAACAGCGACGAGTTCTCTACCCGTGTTGCAGGGATAGAGCGACATAAATTGAGAATTCAAGAGAAGCTCACAGCGAGACGAGCCGTTTATCAGTATGATAGGTGTCAAGTGGAAGTATCAAATTTTGGTGTGGTTACCTTTTTCGAAAAATAAATAAATACATAACTTCCTGGTTCCATTTGTATCAAAGAAGTGGAATTTTACTAGCTAATGTACGTGTATATCGTTCGAGATTTATGATATTGGATTATTGAAGTTCAGGTGTTGCATTACAATGGTTTTTTTTTACTCTAAGACTAATATCGTTAGGTTTTAGGGACAATTCAAGCTTGATGTATGGTAATTTGTGTTATGGAAATTTCCAAGTTTTACTCTAATCTTGGAAGATTTAGGGACTATTCGAGTTTTGGTCGAAAGGGTTATGGGGTTTAGCAATCATTAGTTTACGGGTTTGGTTATAGTGATTCAATTCAGTACCGGATACGGCTCGGAATGTGTTTAGTTTTTGGTATAGTCATGACTCATGAGAATGGTTTAGTTGTAGTCTTGACTTGGTACAGTGCTACCCTTTCCACCATGACGACGAATATAACACCTTTTAAAGTCGAGCTGAATATTAAACTCAGCCTCCTTTTGCACCCATTTACATGCAATTAGTGCTTCTGGTATCCGTGAATTCTACTCCCACCTTTACCGATGAGGGATTCCGCCTCAAGTTCAGATTACCCCTACCTTAAAGGTCACGCTTTATTTTTGGATCAGACCGCTCTTGGTCTTCAAACTAGTCATTAATGGCCGGCTTCATTCGTACCCTTTCGGTATGCGTTATCCCCGATTATATGAAACAAGTACCTCTACTTTTTTCATGATAAATTCCGCCTAACATTTTCAACTCATGATTTCATACAATTTTGACAAGGCGATTGTTGTTGGTGATTTTACATCACCGATATTATTTAAGTGTAATGGATTGACTTAGTTGACCAATGTGTAATTGTGATAAATGTTCAACAATTGGGGGTTGTGCGGGGTGCACACTTTTATGACGTTATTATGATTGCTATTCGGGGGCGAAGCCCTGAATGACGGGGGTCCGGGGGCAGCGCAGCGGTAGGTCCAGGGGCACCATGGAAAAATTTTATTTGATATAAAGTGCTATGTTAAAAACGCACTAGAAAATAAAATTTCCGGTATTTTGTCCCATATTTTAACTGCTCGGTTGTTAAGTAACTGCTATAGCAGTTACAACCGCTATGCAGTTTTTTGGTCATATAATTCGTTTCTTGGTTCTGGTTTCATAACGAACAAAACATATTCTCAAGTTAAAAATTTGAGTTTTATCCGATTAGAGATTTCGGTAGAACCACCGAAATACTTCAATTTACACGACTCTCAGATTATTGTGATCATAATTTTCCTAACAATTGTATGCACTAGTAATATATTGTATTAGCTACGAGTGTTTAGAATCAGCAGCTCATATAAGCTCCAACTTTTTCTCAGGCTGAAGTTGATGCCTCAAGGAATTCGTTTGGACCAAAACTTATGTGCCAACGTTTTTCACTCAGTGTTTCGTACTATTTTAGACATAGTGATCTTACGCACTTGTAATATATTAACTACCAGAGTTTACAAATCAAGTGATTTTGGTCAACCCAACCCTACTCGATAAATTTTGTCCATATTTATAGGAAAAGAACTATCCATTTCTGGTCAACCCAACCCGAGTACCCGACTCCTACAAATAACTACCTGTTTTGACATGCCACTGAACCTGCCACTCCTACCATAATGGTTAGAAAACCTATTGAGAATTACGCCACAATGGATGCAAATTGTGTTGCATTCTATAACTGAACTAAACAATGTATCAAGTCTTAACACTACCTAAATATATGATCAGGGCATAGCCTTAGATAATCTTCAGCAGATTTATTTCCAGCTTAGCAAAAGGTTTAATACTATGATATGGGTTGGGACTCGTGACCTTTGTGTCGTCACATGCTTGATCAGACAAGATATGGAAACCATATAACGCATAAAGGTAAGATGTAAATTGATTTACGTGCACCTGACGCACATCACTTGTATTGATTTCTGTGAGAGAGAATGTAATTAAATCTGGCTAATAAAGAAGAGAGGAGGATACAATGAATGCATCCAATATTCTAAAACTTTCCTCCAAAAGAGGCTGATTGATTTCCTCTTCGGAACAGAAAGAAACACGTCTCTCATACTTTAGTCTTTTTTTTTTTACTTTTTTCATTCATATGACCAAAGTGACTGTACATCTCGGATGGGGTATAGCCCACCAACAGGTCTTGTGGTTGATGCACTTCCTTTGCCTTTCAATGAAACCTGATAAACAGCCCTGTCTCTCCTGTTTGATAAACAAGCAAAATTTGAATTAAAACACCCGAAGACACCAATCTACATATAATAAAGCTCGATATCTAAAGGTGATGAATGCATGTAATAACCTTGAATCACTTTTAACTAATACCTTCCTATGACGCTACTTCAACTTTCTCATCTAGAGCTCTCATTTTGAAAAAGACAAGTAAGTAACTATTGCTCTGTTGGGTAAGTATTGTGTTCCTTTTTTCATATCCATTGTCATACTACCCTATACCAAATCCGCTACCTATTGTGATTCCTAACAACAAACCAAACGGTCCCTTAATCTTTGATTAGGGAGGAAAAAAGTGTAATGTGTCTAAAGCAACTGTTTTATGGGGCTACTTGTGTGAAACTCGTTTCAAGTTTTGAATCCCACATCGTTTGGAAGAATAAAAATTTGCTTCTTTATACACTTTGGGTGTTTACATCATGACAAGTTGATAAATGCATTACGTTGATGTCTTTGTGTGTTTGCATATGGTAATGGTAATTAACTATGAGAACATTGAGAGACACTAATTAGTGTAAATTAACAACTTTTTTCATTTGAAGTAGTCCAACATTTTGTATATATCATGTTGTAGTCCACCTTTTTTCATTTGAAGTAGTAATACAGCGTTAGCTTATGATAAATCTGATATTGCTTATAATTGACTTAATGATAGCTATATAAATCTGATATTACTTATTATTAACTTAATGATAACTATAAACGAAGTAACACTCATCAGATTATACAATAATTTTTCTTAGCATTTATCTTCAGAAAAATTGTGTTGCTGGTGATATCCAGCTCCAATCACATTGCCACTAAATACGTGTGTTTGAGTATAAAATTTTTAATAGCTTGAAAATAGAAAAATGTTATAACAAATGTTGGCGTGGTTACCTTTTTTATAAAATAACAAAAACATACTAGTTCCACATGAATCAAAGAAGCGGAATACTAGCTAATGTAGGTATAGATGGTTCGAGAATTATGGTTATTAGATTGCTTTTAAGTTTGAAGTTGGCGTTTGAAGGGTTCTTCATGTTCCATGTACATATTTAATGGCATTGAAGCTTCAAGTGGTTCAATTAAGATAGTTCATAACAAATGGTATAGAATATGGCTCATATTGCGTTATATTTTTGGTGCAGTCATGAGTATCGTTTTATTGTAGTCTTGATTTGGTATAGTACTTCATTTCCTGGCTCCCTACCGACAAATACTTAACACACTCTTTCAGAGGCAAGTTGAATTGTAAACTCAACCACTTTTCTCGCAACCCTTTGCAATCTATCTTCCCACGTTTTCACGTTTCTCTTCAAGTATTTCTCTAGCAGCTATACTTGCTATCACTCCAATTATATCCCCAATTATATCAAACAACAATGCATTATGCATGGTAGTACTCTATTGTTTCATGACATAATGTGTTAGGAACTATTAAAATACCTATTTGAGGTATCAAATTTCTCATAGCTTTAGAAGAGTAACAATGTGTTGTGTCACGAGAAACAACTTTTTTTCTAGTTTCTTTTTTGAAAACTAAGTTTTTAGTCCCATATAGGTTCAAGAAAAGACATTTTTATAGAGTGGTGTATTTGGTTCACATATTTTGAGATTAGTGTTATGTTGTTGGTACATGATGTCGGATACTCTTAAAAGAAAAAATAAATAGTACTCCCTCCGTCTCAAATTTATTGTCACTAGACAAGAAGCACAAATATTAATAAAAGTGGGACCATTATAACTCTCAACCACTTAAATGGAATATTCCCTCATTATATTCTCTTTTTCTTACTAAAATAGGTAAGTGGACAATTAATTTGAGACATCCATAAAAGGAAATATGGACAATAAATATGAGACGGAGGGAGTATAAGACATCATTTGCCTCATAATTAATATAAATTCGCAACTTTTTATCATTTTAAAGTTGATGCCACAAACTCACAAAGGATTGACTCATGGTTTCATACTATTTTAGAATTAGATTGAGATCCTCTCATGTTCAATTGAACATGATACATAATGTGTGCTTGTTGTAATTGTACATTTGAATTAAAATAAAATAAATGTTATACAATAACGGCATTGTACAATCACAACAAATATAACATTACCTATCATGTTCAAATAAACATGAGAGAATCTCAATCATTTAGAATTTAGGTGTAGTTATCGTATATTTTGATATTTGTTTGTACTCCAAATATAATAGCTGCTGAATGTTCAAAAGCTAAGTGCCGTTGGTCGTACCAAAATTAGTCGTTCATAAAAGTTCTCAGTTTTTTATGAATAACTCGATTGATTCTTTGTTTGGACCAAAATATATATGCACTTGTAACTATGAGTGTTTAAAACTAAGTAATGTTAGTCAACCCAACAGGAGTCGATAAATTTTGTCCCAATTTTTTGGAAAAAACTATCCATATTCTCTATTTATTAACGATTTATATAATGAAAGGCTGGCAACTTGTTAATAAATGTGACAAAATGAAGGTCTACTAAAAAGTTTAGCAAAACCCTTCTTAGTACAACCATATAAGTAAAACTAAAACTAAAACTAAATCAAACTATATTTAATTGGATTATGGATATTCAACTATATTAGTTATTTCCTTCCTTGTTATACCGTGTGTTTAACAATTTGATAAGGTGAAATAAACATTATGTTGCCTCTTTGGACAGTTGCATATCTTTTCCGCCGTAGGAAACGGTATGCAAAAGCCAAAAGTAGCAGTTAATGTGAAATAACAACTTTTTGACATTTTAAGTAGTCTTATCTTTTTGTATATATCATTTTAGGTAGAAATTGCCTAACATTTTGACATTTTCCAGGGTTTGCTTGCTTATTGATATATTCTCCTTTGGGTGGAATTAAAGGGCATACGACCTTACTACACATTAATTTCGGATAAGTAGTAGATCACTTGGTCCATTTTTTAGTGGAGATGATATTTTTCAGTGATATTAGCAAGGCAGCCATTGTAGCCACTGATTATTGCAAATGAAGGATGGCTCAGTTAGTTACCTCACGACAAATTATCTGTGACAACTCGATTTATTTTCAAAATGTTGAGAATGTGAATGATAAAACATGTATTTGATATTCAAACATATTTCAATCATCCCAAAGATGAGACATGTGATATGTTTCTATATTTATTTGTTGCATCGTAAGACATTTTTACAACCAATTTCGCATAGATGTAAACTCCAACTGAATTAACCAACTTTTGACTGATGTATACTTGATCTTCGTTTCTTTATAGTTGACTTTTACTTACTCTAAACTACTAAATGATCTCTATTGTTTTTTAGTAGACTTATTTTTAAGAAATAGACAATAAGTGTAAAAGATTAAAAGTATTCCAAGCCACCTCTCGCGACCCAATAACATACGCAATTAGCAATTGGCTTTAATATAAGTAAAACATAAAGAAAATCAAAACGATATGATATAAGTTTGACAAATTTTTATGGATGATTATGGAGGATATCAACTCCAATTGCATTTTCACCAATAACCATATTCGAGTTTGATATCAAGTTTCTCTACTTTGGTAAGAGAAAAAAAAAATGTAATAGTATTATGAAAACAAAAGGTTAGAGAAACTTTTTTAATGGGGCTAGTTGTGTGAGACTTGTTCTAAGGTTTGAATCCCACATTGATTGGAGGAATGAAATTGTGCTTCTTTATATACTTTGGATGTTTAAAGTTATGATAAGTTAAAATAAACATAATGTTGTTGTCTTCTTGTTTACCGTACCGTAAGAAACCGTACTACGGTAAGGCCTATAGGAAGGCAAGAATTAATGTAAATTAATATCTTTTTGTCATTTTCAATAGTCTATTAGAGCACACGGTATCAATGCATTTAACGTGCCAAATGTTCATTTTTTTGTGTCATTAGTGAGCCAAACTATACTGCCACTTGTGCCATTCGTGAGCAAAAGGAACCCCAAGCCATTTGACGGGCTCCTCACAAATGCTTTTTGTATTATGAGTGAGTGGGTATTTTTAATGGGGTATTTTGTAGGACCAAATAACATGTTAGTGGTGTTTTGCGAGAGAGGGTGTTTTAGTTATTGGTGTGTTATTGGAAGGGATGATGTGACATACAAATAACGCATTATTCGTATGCACGATACCAACATGGCCCGTGTGATGCACGAGTCTTTTTGTTTACAACAATATATCACTCTCATACACCACTCATTCATTCTATACATAGTCTCGGATAACAATCTAGAACAACCACTTAATTTAAAAGATCTAAAGATGGACATAATATGAAGTTGAAGTAATTGTTTATTGTTGTAGTTTAACACAGAAGAGATGTTCTTTAGTTCTTTAATAAAAATTTTAACACAATTCTACAAATTTACTGAACTTTTTATGATCCATATATACTCGTACGTTTTAAAACTTAACCATTGATTAAGTAAGCTAAAAAATATATTAAAAACCTAACAAAGAAAAAAGAAACAATAACATACCTGAAAAATATTAGAAAACTAATTTTGAATGGTTGAGATGAGTTATGTAGAGATTGATACATGCATACAACACAAAACATTGTTGTTTACTTCAAAATGTACTTCTCAAAGAAGTATCAAACGCGAAAGGTATAATCACGTGTTGATTTTTAATACATGCTTTTTTCGTGTTTTGTCACTTTGAACGAGGAGGCTTTCAAAGCAGCATGTCCCAATATAAAACTCTGACTACTCAAACCCACGAAAGGGTAACCCTATTTTTTGTTTGAACGGCTATTTTATTCCACACAACTAGCAAGGAGCTAGATTACAAAGTAATAAAAGAAGGGTTTTTTAGCCATTCGTTCCAACCAAACGAGGCTTTACATCTAGACTTACACCAAAAAAAAGAACTAGAAATTTTATTATCACATATGATCGACTTCGTTGGAGTTTTCTTATCGAATAAGAGTTTGTTAGATAATTCTAAGCAAACCACCATAGCGTATACCAAACACCCTCGAACACTTGCTTAAGCTTAGGCGTCATACGACATGAAGTTAACCATGTTTTCCATTCTTCATACGAGCTCACTTCTTCATAGTTAATATTCCACCATTGAACTATATGTTTACCAATATCCCGAATCATATTGCATCTAAAGAATAAGTGCTCCGATGACTCAACACCATAGTCACAAATGGGACATGAAATAGATTGAATATCAATAGCTCTCCGAGACAGATTCATTCTAGTAGGAAGGACATCACACCTGATTTTCCAAGCGAGGATATTAACTTTATGGGAACATACTTAACCCACCTAGTCGTATCACCGATATTTGGAAGACACATCTCATCAATTATCCTCCTAATAGAAGCCACCGAAAACTCACCCGTGCTCTCTAAATTCCAAACCCAACGATCATTCATAAGCACTAGGCTAATCGATTGAACCAGCTCCACCAACTTACTAAATTGAGTCTATTCAATTCCCCCTAGGACTGCGCCGAAAAGAATCAACTAGATTATCACCGTTTAATTTAGAACTAACAGTAACCTCCTTCATATTCTCAAGAGCGAACAACCGAGGGAAAAGATCTTTAAGGATACCGCCCTCATACCATCTATCCAACAAGAATTTAACCATTTCCCCATTGCCCAATTTAAGATTCGTGAAATCAAAAACGTACACACCTTTTTAATGAAGAGCCCGAACTTCATCCACAATAGCTAACCAGCATGATCGACCAGCTTTCTCCCCGCTAGAACTTACGTTACCATTTACACCATGAATCGCCGTAATGACTTTCGTCCATAGAGAATCTTTATGAACAAAAAATTTCCTAAGCCATTTAATCATCAACCCTCTATTTAACGCGTACAGACTTGAAACACCGAACCCACCACGTTTTTTATTCGTTAAAACATTATTCCACTTCACCCACGACACCTTTTTACTGCCAATCTCAATACCATTGAAAAAACGACCTCTGATAGATTCCAAGATTTGAAGAACCCTTGATGGAACTCTAAACATCGACATATGGAATATAGGAATTGAACCTAACACAGATTTTAGCAAAGTAAGTCGACCTCCAATGGATAAAGTTTTCATTTTCCCCTTGGAGAGCCGAGTCTTCACTTTCTCCACGACCTCCTGCCATGCTTGAACCCGTGACATAGTTCCACCCACTTTAGTACCAAGATAAATAAATGGACAAGTAAGCACTTGGCACCCCAACTTAACAGCCGCTTGATTGACATATGAATCCTCTACGTTCACCCCCATGATCTTACTTTTGCACAAATTAATCTTAAGACCTGACGCATGAAAAAAAACATTCCAACACATAAATTAATGTTGTAATATTCCCATCACTCCATTTATGCATGTTTCATAATAATAAATACAAATGAACTAACTTTTTCTACGCATTTTTCTTTGGAATAAATATTGTTCTTTGGTGACATCCAACTCCAATCACATTGCCACTAAATACGTGTGCTTGAGTATCAAATTTCTAATACCTCCAAAAAAGAAAAATGTTACTAAAAAAGAAAACAACTTTATAGTTCCACATGAATTAAAGAAGCAGAATTTTACTAGCTAATGTAGGTGTACATGGTTTGAAACTTATGGTTATTAGATTGTCTTTAAGTCCGAAGTTGGCATTGAAGTGTTCTTCATGTCTCATCGTACTGATTTAATGAAGTGTATGTTGAATCTTCAAGTGGTTCTATTTAGCTAGTTCATTACAGAAGAGATTGGATTATTAAAGTTTAGGTACTACATTATACGTTTTTTCTAAACTAATCTTCTTGGAAAGTTTTAGGGACTATTCAAGTCTCATGTATGGTAATTTGCGTTATGGTCGGTATAAGTCGTTTGATCGAAAGCAATAGGGAGTTAAGCAAATTGCTGGTTGATGTCTTCCTTTTTATAACTCCGTTACAAGCCTTTAACTTGGTAGAAATAGAATAGGTAACCTTTTTATAGCTCGATAGAAAAAGACATGTAAAGCTAGTTGTAAGGAATATGCACTAAACAAATGCATGACACACTCTTGAGACTCAAGCTCAATATGAAACTCAACAGCTTTTCGCAACTAGCATCATATGCAATTGGTAATTGGCTATACATTAAGTAAAACCAAACAAAATCAAAATGAATCAATATAAATTTGGCCAAATGTTTGGGTGATTGATGACTATCCTCGAAGGATATCCAACTCTAATTAAATTGTCACTTAATAATCGTATTCAAGTTTGGTATCAATTGTCTCTAGCTTCATTAGACAAGAAGAAAACAATGTGAACATTTCTTGAGAGCAACTTTTTTATGGAGCTACTTTTGTAAAAATTGTTTTAAGCTTGGAATCCCACATCGGTGAGAGGGATAAAATTTTGCTTCCTTATTATACTTCTTTATTGTTGACGTAGCACAGAGAGAAAAAATATGACATGGCATGCTATTTTATCCACACGATTACTATTTGAAATGATTTCAGCCACATAAATTCAACGCCTACTCATGTGCATGCACGTGATATCTCAATCTATTGAATTATGCACGTTTATCAAACCTTTTTTTTCATAGATAAGAATTTAAAACTGCAAGCAAAAATACTAGGATCTTAAATACTGCTTCAAACTAACTATCTTTACATGTTCCACTTTCTTTACTTGAATATTACTGCCGCTATAAAAGCAAGTCTAATAGTTATGCATTTTATAGAAACATATATTCATAATTTCATCAATTCAAAGATAAATGACAAAAAACCAAATCGAGGTGTACTCATTATTTAGAAACAAATTCTCATGCGTTTTACTACTCATTTTTGTTAAGTTACTTAAGGATGCACTATCTTTTCAACTTGATACAACTATATGCAAACGTGAAACCAACTTGAGGCAGTGAATTGAAAATGGCATGTCATTTTACTATCGAAGATTGAGATGATGAAATGGTAATAAGAATATGTTACAGTTGTTGGAAAATTGGTTTTGCAAAATGAGTTTTTGCAAAATTTAGACACTATTTAATATATGTATATGTTATATATATTTATATTTCTTGGTAACTTTGCGTTCTCCTTGACGAGAGCTTCGAAACGAGCTAAAGAGTGTCAAAAATGGAGTTGATATGAATGAGATATCGTGTCTCAAAGTGAGGCACTTGAAACACAAAATTTGAAAAAGTGGGAGTATCCCACATCGCTTAAAACAAGAAATAAAACCTTGTTTATATAGGAATCTTGATATGAACCTTTAAATTGACTTGTTTGTTTTACTCCAACACCTACGTACGCGCGTGCAAGGGGGTGCAGAATTCTGAGCCAAAATGGGTTCGAAGCTTCTGAACTCAAGCGCCTGCGAACACGAATGCAGCGAAGCCTCCATGATGCTGCTCGTGCAAGGTGCGGCGTAATTCGAATACAAGCCAAAATGGGTTCGAAGCTTCTGAACTCAAGCGCCTGCGAACACGAATGCAGTTCCGAAGCCTCGCATGCGTGCGCATCTTTTTGCTGCAGATTCGAGTTTCCTTTTTCCAGAATTTTCTGTAAATCTATTTAAGGAATAGATTTGAAACTTGTTAAACAAAGTTTACATAATATATTTTGTGTAAATAAAAGATATGCATATTACGTTTATAATAGATTTGAAACTAGTTAACAGAGTTTACAGATTATATTTTGTGTAAATAAAAGATATGCATACTACGTTTATAATATAATAGATTTGCATATTTGGTTATTTTTTAGCAATATACTGTTCTAAGGTTTGAATCCCACATTGATAAGAGGAATGAAATTGTGCTTCCTTAAATACTTCGGATGTTTAAAGTAATGATAAGTTGAAATAAACATAATGTTGTTGTCTTCTTATTTACCGTATCGTAGGAAACTGTACTACGGCACGGGCTTTAAGAAGACAAGAATTAATGTAAATTAATAACTTTTTGTCATTTTCAATAGTCTATTAGATATCAATGCATTTAACGTGCCAAATTTCTATTTTTTCATGCCATTTGTGATCCAAACCATACCACCACTTGTGCCATTCGTGAGCCAAAGGAACCCTAAGCCATTTGACTAGCTCACACCAAATGCTATCTTTCTTTCTTTTTATATTATTTATTTATTTATTTTTTGTATTGTGAGTGAGTGGTTATTTTTAGTGGGGTATTTTGTAGGACACAATAACATGTTAGTGGTGTGTTGTGAGGGAGGGGTGTTTTAGTTATTGTGTGTTATTGGAAGGGGATGATGTGTCGCTGGTATGGCATACCAATAACGTATTATTCGTATGCACGATACCCTGTGCTCTTATTTCATATACTAGTCAACATGGTCCGTGCGATGCGAGTCTTTTTGTTTACAACGAAAAATCGCTCTCCTACACCACTCATTCATTCTATACATAGTCTCTAATAACAATCTAGAACAACCACTCATTTTAGAAGATCTAAAGATGCGCATAATATGAAGTTGAAAATTGTTTATTGTTGTAGTTTAATTCAGAAGACAAGTTCTTTAGTTCTTTACTCAAATTTTTAACATAATTTTTCAAATTTATCGAACTTTTTATGATCCATATATATGTTATAAAACTTAACCATTGATTAAGTATGCTAAAATATATATTAAAAACCTAATTAATAGAGAAAGAAGAAACAATAACTGTTGAAGATATAAGCCTTAGTTCCAAAGTTGTATAAAGATGAAGGGTGAAAGTTGTACATTCTTGAACTTCAAGGTCTAAAAGAGAAGATCTCAAACTTGATGCTATATAAGCCAAAGTCAAGTTTAGTCTCTCATATCGTTTTCTGTTTTACTGTGTGTTATCTCTCTTTCTCTTCTCTCTGATTTTCTTGAGATTGAGAGAAATGCTAGTTTGTGTAAATCATTCATCTATTCTTTTTGTATTGTAAAACTGCTATTCTATAGCCATTGTTGATATAATAAAAGTGAGCCAGGGGAGGTTGGCTGGGTTCACTCTTAAATCTGTTTTTGTTATAATACTGCTTTGGTTTTATAAGTTTCTACATGGTATCAGAGCCAGGTTGCTCTATACCAAAGCGTTTTTAAAAGATCGTAAAGTTTTTTACAAACTAGGGTTTCTCAATTTTTGGGGGTTTTTTTATCCTAGTGGTTTCTTGACTAATTACTTATTGATTTAGTAATCTTGTGAGTTAATTAGTTCTCGGAGTGTATCAATTTGATTTTTTTTATCAAATTTGTTAAAATTAGGGTTTACTGTATCATACTCTAAATCAGATTGTGTTTCTTGAATTCTAATTGGTAGTCTGACTGGTTTTGATTCTAATTTCAAGTTTCTTGAAACAAAAATCAAAAACCCTAAAATAATTTTTAGGGTTTGTTTGGGTCAGATCTGTTCTTTCAATATGTAGTGTCTAATATCATTGTTTTCTTTATTTTCAGGTGTTTGTTCTGCTGTGTTGTTGATGTGTTTTGGATCTTCTTGATCATGGTTCTTGGAATATTGGAAGCTTGCGTGGTTGTAATACCTCTTACACCTTCTCTTAGGTTTTTTATTGATTAGGTTGTTTGGAGGTTGAGTTGATTAAGGGATTTGTTTGTTGGAGTTGGTTGAGATTGTTGGTGGTTATTTGTGTCTGAGGAGTTACAAGGTGTTGTTGTTATTCTTTCTGTTTCTGTTTCTTGATTGTGTTCTTGTTTATGTTTTTGATTAGTGGTCATCATGGTTGATGGTCAAGATGATAGGGGTAAGGGCCCTCAAGGGGGAAGTAGTGAATTAAAATTGGATATGTATGACCCATTGTACTTACACCCTTAAGACATTGGTGCTCAGTTGATTACCTTCAAACTTGAAGGTACTGAGAACTATAAAGTCTGGTCTGCTGCTGTGCAGTTGGCTTTACACACTAGAAAGAAACTTGGTTTTATTAATGGGAAATGTGTTAGAGGTCCCAATGATGTTCTCTATCAGACACAATGGGATAGGTGTAATTCTGTGGTGTTATCTTGGATTCTTGGTTGTATTTCACAAGATCTTTATAGAGGTCAAGTGTTTTCTGTGAATGCTAAGTCTGTTTGTGATGAATTAAGTGAAACATATAATAAAGAGGATGGTTCTGTGATCTATAATCTGCACCATAAAATACATACTTTAACTCAATCTAGAATGAGTCTTTCTGAATACTATCATGAGTTTAATGCATTGTGGAGGCAGTTTGACTCTCTTGTTGGTCTGCCAACATGCATTTGTGAAACTGCTCCCACTTTGAAAAAACATTCAGATCTTTTGAGGCTGATGCAATTTCTTATGGGTCTTGGTGATAGTTTTATCTCTCTGAGAAGTCTTATTCTCACTACTGATCCTTTACTTGATGTTAAGTCTGCTTTTGCTACTCTATCTAGAGATGAGTCTTATAGAAATATTCATGTGATTAGTAAATCTGTTAAGAATGGGGCTGCAGCCTTTGCTGCTAGGCCCAATGCTGGTAATTCTCAAAACAATAACTAGAATTCTAATAGAAACAATAGTAATAATAACAGAAGATTTGGCAGGGTGTCAAATCTTGTCTGCAAGCATTGTAATATGAATGGTCATACTATTGATAGATGTTATGAGTTGGTTGGGTATCCACCTTGTTTTGTTAAGAAAGGCAATGTTAATAATGTGACTGATAACAAGACTGATACTAGTAAGAGTATCTCCCATACTCTTACTAGTGATCAGTATAACAGATTAATGTCATTACTTAGTGGTTCAGGTGATGCTAGCAAGGCTCATGCTAGTATTGCAGGTACTGTTATTGCTTCAAATTGTGTGATAAGTTTCTTTACTTGTAGGTTTTTTAATTTCAACTCTAATATAAGTACTTATAGTACTTATATTGGTTGGATCATTGACTCAGGAGCTAGTCAACATATAACTTTTTGTGCCACTCATATTTATGATATAATAAATGTTTCACATTTAAATCTTAGTGTTGCACATCCCAATGGGACTGTTGCACAAGTTAAACAAATTGGAAGTTTTAAATTTGGCAATAATCTGATTTTAAAAGATGTGTTGGTAGTTCCTGGGTATCATGTGAGTTTGTTATCTGTTCATAAGTTGTCTAAAGATAATAAGGTGGTTGTCAGTTTTAATGATAAGACTTGTAAAATTCAGGATTTAACTCAAAGGTTCCCGATGGGGACTGGTAGTGAGAAAGGTGGTCTTTATTTTCTTGATAAAGGTAAGAGGGTTAATAATAGTAATATTAAAAGTTGTCTTATGTTAAATTGTATTTGGCATAATAGACCTGGACACCCCTCTGACTGTAGCACCTCGCATATTTCAGGTTTATATTTTATTATTTTACGTTATATAAATTACTTTTAATTATTTATATAAGTAATCTCAAAAATTAAATAGTGTAAATTATCTTCACAACCAACACAAGACTAGGAAAAGTCTATGTGTTCAAAAATACTTTAGTTTCACCAATAGTCAGAATTCAAATGAATTATTGCCACTTTGCCAATTTTAGGTACACATTTTACCTTTAAGTAATATACGTGCCCGAACCTACGTTATTAGGTTTTAAAAACATAGAAACACCATATTAGACTTATCATACTTTTAATATACCTAGTTGGAGTATGTTGATAAGTTTTAACATTTTTGGAAGTATTACATTTTTACGTTACCTGGTTTTAAGTTTCGTGATTTAAGGGCTTAACATTAGTAATTACCGGGACCAAACTATACCCTAAAAACTAAAGTTTATCACAAAACACACAGAAACTACCACCTCATAGAGAGGTGGCGTTTGATAGCCTTATCACAAGGCCACTTGGCCTTTTCTCCTTAAACATGCATCTTACTCACCTTAATCTTGTCCCCCACTTAAACCTTTCACCTCACACTTATCACTTCACATGCAAAAATCACACCAAACTCTCTTGGTCTCCTCTCCTTGGACGTCCACTATTACCACCATAACACCAATCCATAGTTTGTTTTGTACTTCAAGAATCACTGAGAAGATGGAGCTAGAGTTGGTTCTTACATGATCCTAGGGTTGTTTTGTTGATTTCAAGGGTAAATTAGAAGATATTCAAGGCATAAGGGGCTGAAGTAAGAAGGTTATTTCAAGGGTAAAAGGGTTTGTAAGCTTGGGTTAAGAGGTTGAAGACAAGGGTTGAAGATTGAAAGGGGTTTAGGCTTTATTGTTCTTGTGACCATTCAACCTAAGTCTTGTAAGAAATTTGTTTAAATTTCTTGTCATTCAATATGGTTGTAATGATATTTATAATTATTTGATGTAATTTGATATAAGTAGTACATGTAATAAGGCTTGCTTGATGTTGTACATAAAATTGATGGGTAAAAACTAGTGTAGAAACTCATTAAGATAACTAGTAAGAAACTAGTGAATTATCATGAGTTTTAACATAAAAATCATAAACTTTGAACTAGATTAGGTTTAAGAAGTTGTTAGAAGAAGTAAAAACTAGAATTTGAGCTTTTGAATCACTTGAAATGGACTTATAGATAAAAAGTTATGGTTAATAGAAGATGACTAGATGAAACTGGTTATTAAGTCAAAAGTCTTCTGAAACGATTTTAAAACGCGATTTAAACCATTTTCTGTTCCGAATCAGCAAAAGTGTAAAGCACGAAAGTTGCTCGGAATGAAATTTTCTACAAAATATCAGGTGCAAATAAGCAGAAAGTGAACAAAGGGTCTTAAAAACAGCAAATACTAAACGGACCTTTTGTTGATTAGATAACAGCCATGGTTAAGGAAACTTGGTTGTATTTTGATTCTTTGAGAGCAAAACAACGCCAAGGTTAAGCCAAGGCTGATGTCTCAAGCTATTTTAACTTAAATATAGCCACTAGATATGACCATGATTGTTGTTTCAAAGTTGTTTAATCGTAACTTAGCCGCACGGCTAGTTTGGGTATGTGAACCCGAAAATTGTTTCAAAAACTTGGTCATTAGATGAAACTTTACTAGATTTTGACAAAATGACTATATGACATATAAACTATATAAATATGTTTTTCACAAGTTTTAACTTCTATTTAAAACCATGAACTTATTTATCTAAAACATAGTTTGAAACCTTTATATTCCACAACATCATAATATGACACGCCGAAATCACAAAACTCATTGAGTGAATAACACTTACACTAAACTAGTTCACGATACACAACTTATAACACTATCACACAAGTTTAACAATAGTCTTTGACGAAACACGACACATGTTTTATACAACAATTGTCTCGTCAAATATTTACTTATAAATGATAAGTACTACAATAGTAGGGATTTTCATTATCATAAAGAGGCCTCTTCGGGGTATCGTATCGACGAGTTGTGGATTTACGATTTAAAGTGTCCTGGCTCCTCGTGCGATTACTACATGACCTATTGATTTTGATAGCCCGAATGGTGGTACAAGGTCATTTATAAAAAGGCTATGAGCCAAACAAACACTTAAGGGATATCTTAACTTAATATCCATGTACAACATCATAAGCCAACAAATTACATATACTTGTACACTTATATTGAAAACTATACTAAAACATAATTACTATACTTTCGTAGGTAATTACTAAAGATCGTGGTCTCGACATACACTGATAACCACGGTGAGTTCATTGCCCCAACTTTTGTTTAACAGTTTTTTAAACTACTTGGGGTAGATACATGCTAAAATGTTTTATTATGGACAATTACTTGAAAACTGAATGCCTTGACTGTATTATTGCATGCCTAAGTTGTTTATGCCAAAAGTCCCCAACATCATGGACCACTAATCATTGTGAGTGAGTACAAATATAGTGGATATGCCTATAGGGATTGACGAAACCCTTTTGTGTTAGCCGGATCGGTAACCAAACGCACTTTATTTGAATTACCTAGGTATATGGCAAAATACCTACTCGGGGCAAGTTACTTATCTATATATATCGTCCGGTGATATATATACAACAGTCAGTCGTGAGTTCCATGAGATTAGAGCATTAATAACTATCAAGAAGATAATTGTACACATTGCAATTATACTACAAACTATTATCCACTCTTTTGTTTTCAAAACTATGAATTCACTCAACCATTGTGTTGACTTTTCTATCATGTTTTATCTCAGGTCCGTAAGATATGCGACGCAGCGAATGAAGGCACATGGAATAGGCATTTTGAAGACTATGCATATTATCATTCAAAAACTTTTAAACTTATTATGTACATTATGGGACCTCTACTCTGATATTATGAATAATATCGAATGATAATGTATTTTAAAACGTCTCATGTAGAGTCATTTTCTGTAATGTGTACTTTGTGCTAATAAGTAATATCCTCGATTAGCTTCCGCTGCTATTCAAAACTAAGGGTGTTACAGATTGGCATCAGAGCTACAGTTATAGAGAACCAGGGTGCATTATACACCTAGACTATAACTACTATCTACCGATTCACTTATTATAGTCTTCATATTCCGTGTGCCATGCCCACTATTTGACATATCACTATTTAAATTGCTATGAATGTTTAACTAACTCTGAACATGGATACTCTTATGCAGACATTATGTCGTAACATCCATCGAGATCATGATCTCGTTATTCCAAATCAAGCTATACCAGCTCAACAAGAGCAGGTACTTCCGACTCCCATCCAAGCACAGAATCCCCCGGATCAAGATGATGATTATCTTGATATTGTGGACTATGGGGATGACGAGGATGAGGAACCATATGAAGATTTAGTTGATGAAAATGAACCCGAGGATGACCCGGACGAAGATCCAGAAGAAGATGAAAATATGATCTTAAATGATGATGATGATGACATGGAAGTGATTTCCGATGATGACGAAGAAGAGGAATATCCTCTTCAATCGGATGTTATACTCAACGGATCTCCACCTCCACCATCACCAGTGTCACCATCTACTTCAGCAAACTCTGAAATTCCTGTTTCGGTTACTCCCGCTACTGGGGGAAGGCCTTATATCATTGGGGGCCCTTCCTCTACCTACGAAGTTGGAGGACCATCTAATACTTTTCCAAACTACCCAAGATAAGAAATGGGATGCCTGAGACAAGATGTCACGGCACTTCAAAATCATGTCCACTTTCTGTCAAGGGCAATGCATCGTCGTGAAACGGAGATCTCTTCAATAAGAGTTGAAACCATTAATGCTCGAAAATGAACTGATCTGACAATCTTGGATATGATTGATATCCGAGATGGCTTTACACGTGTGGAAGACATTGTATTGGATCCTATAACAGGTTTTCTAGTGCTCAAGAACAAAGTCACCCGTATGGATAAAGCACAAAATGAAGACGGTGAGCAGATTAAAGAGTTGAGACGCCGCATAGCTTTAGCTGAAACGAAGTTAGAAATCGCTCAAACCGATCGTTATAGGCTTGAGATCGATCTCTATAACGTACGAGCAGAAATGCGGGCGATGTATCAAGAACTTAGGGGCTCTAGGGAGTTTCGCCCTAATGACGCCATTGATGTGTTGGCTGGTCACGGGAATAATGATCAACCCGAGCCGCATCAATCTCCGGACTCTTGAAAGATTAGTTTTGTTATAATAGTTAGAAGACTTAGTAAAATATGTAATAGCTAGTAAACAATGTAATTGCTGACTGATAGTTTCGTCAGTAAATTTTAAAGAAACCTGTCATGGGTTTCGATTTTGTAACTCTGATATAACTGATTAACTAGGCATGAATGTAACTTTTGTTGTATAAATCTATCTCGTCTTGTGATGTGATTTAATTTCCAACGTTGTTCTTCTATCATTTCTAATCGTGCTTATTATCCAACATCATACTTATACCACATCTCTTGTTTAATTGATAGAATCATGCCACCTAAAACGAAAAGCAAAGCTGCTATTGATAAAATGGTTGCCGATAAAGTGGCTGGTGCACTTAGAGCTGAGCGGGGCAACTGCAGCTACAAATGCTGCCACGGCCGCTGAGGCTGCTGAAGCCGCAAAAACTGCCGCTGTTGCCGAGGCACATGCAGCCGCTAGGGCCGCAGCAACTAATGATGGAGCGGGAAGTTCTAGTACTACGGGACCAGCTATTGGTTCCGAAAGAATAAATGTCGAACCAATGCCAAGGGGATGCTCGTACAGCGAATTCATGAAATGCCAACCTACAAATTTTAAAGGCATTGAAGGAGCTGTAGGGTTAACCCGATGGTTTGAGAGATCTGAATCTGTATTCCTGATCAGCAACACCACTGAAGACTGAAAGGTCAAATATGCCACCAGTACTTTAATTGATGAAGCATTATCCTGGTGGAATAATGTAGTTCAACCAATTGGCATTGCAAATGCCTACAAAATTTCCTGGGTCGAACTCAAAACAATGATGATCAAACAATATTGTCCTCGTAACGAGGTACATAAATTGGAAATTGAATTCTAGAACCACATAGTTAAGGGCACAGATATCACCACATACAACCATCTATTCAATGAATTGGCAATCTTATGCCCAACAATGGTTCCAACCAATGAGAAGTTACTGGAGAGGTACATATGGGGACTTCCACAACCTATACAGGGAAATGTGACCTCATTTGATCCAAAAACGATAGATGATGCAATGGGAATGGCTCGTAGACTGATGGATCAAGCGGTTAGAGCAGGAACTTTTCTGATTCCTGACATTAACCTCAACCGCAACAATAACAACAACCATCCCAATAACAATACCCACAAAAACAACAAGAGAAGGTGGAATGATAGCCGAAGAGGTAACAACAATAATCCCAACCAACAAAATCGAAACACAAACCACCACAACCAGCAAAACCATAGGCAAGAAAATGCCAGAGGTAATGTCGCTGCTGCTATTGCACCAGCTGAAGGAGGAGGTTATCAAGGAAATGCTCCTTTATGTTATAGATGCAAGTTACATCATGAAGGCCCTTGCACCGTTAGATGCAAGAATTGTCAAAAGACAGGGCATCAAACCAAGGACTGCAAAGGGAAGGGCCATGCTACTAGTGCCAACACCCAACCAGTATTGACTTGTTTTGGGTGTGGAGAACGTGGACACATCAAGAGACAATGTCCCCGAAACAATGGTCAACAAGAAGGTGGAGCTCGTGGTAGGGCGTATGTATTGGGTGATAAAGATGCACAGCGGGATCCGAATGTGGTTACGGGTACGTTTCCACTCAATAACCATTATGTTAAAATATTATTTGATTCTGGTGTTGATAAAAGTTTTATATCTACTGCATTTGCATCTTTACTTGATATTGCACCGACTACGTTAGACACCGCCTTTACCATTGAGTTAGCAAATGGGAATCTTGTAACCACCAACATTGTACTTCAAAACTGTACACTAAACTTGTTAGGTCATCCATTCAAAATAGACCTCATGCCAATAGAACTCGGAAGTTTCGACGTTATAATTGGTATGGAATGGTTATCGCAACAAAATGCATATATCATCTATGGCGAGAAAGTTGTACATATTCCTATCGATAATGAAACCTTGGTTATCTGAGGGGATCGAAGTAGAACTCGCCCGAACATCATTTCTTGCATTAAAACTCAAAAGTACATCAAGAAGGGATGTTATGTCTTCTTAGCCCATATAACGGAGAAAAAGTTAGAGGAGAAGCAACTCGAATATGTACCTATTGTATGTGATTATCCTGAAGACTTACCCGAACTTCCACCACCTAGACAAATGGAGTTCCAAATAGAATTGCTTCCAGGTGCCGCACCAGTTGCTCGAGCATCCTATCGCTTAGCCCCTTCAGAATTGCAAGAGTTATCTAACCAATTGCAAGAACTTACGGATAAAGGTTTTATTCTACCAAGTTCATCACCATGGGGAGCTCCAGTCCTATTTGTTAAAAAGAAGGATGGATCCTTCAGAATGTGTATTGATTACAGGGAGTTAAATAAACTAATTGTAAAGAACCAATACCCACTTCCAAGAATCGATGATCTTTTCGATCAACTCCAAGATTCAAGCGTATACTCCAAGATCGATTTGTGATCAGGATATCACCAACTTAGAGTTCGAGAAGAGGATATTCCGAAAACGGCGTTCAGGACTCGATATTGTCACTATGAGTTTCAAGTTATGCCATTTGGTTTAACTAATGCTCCAACAGTATTCATGGATCTCATGAATCGAGTGTGTAGACCATATTTGGATAAGTTTGTGATTGTGTTCATAGATGATATACTAATTTACTCTAAGAGTAAAGAAGAACATGGAAGACATCTCAAGCTGATCCTAGAGTTACTTAAGAATGAGAATTTGTACGCTAAATTCTCAAAATGTGAATTTTGGATCTCAAGTGTACAATTCTTGGGCACGTAATTGATAGGCATGGAATTCATGTGGATCCCGCCAAGATAGAGTCCATAAAGACTTGGGCTGCCCCAACGAATCCAATAGAAATACGTCAATTTTTAGGACTTGCTGGATATTACCGTAGATTCATTGAAGGTTTTTCCAAGATAGCAAAGCCTTTAACTAAATTGACTCAAAATAATGTGAAATTCGATTGGGGCGAAAAAGAAGAAGAAGCATTTCAATTTCTAAAGGAGAAATTATGCAGTGCACCTATCTTAGCGTTACCTGGGGGCAACGAAGACTTTGTTGTGTACTATGATGCTTCGTATAAAGGTTTGAGAGCAGTGTTAATGCAAAGATAGAAGGAGATAGCTTATGCCTCACGACAACTTAAAAAGCACGAGAAAAACTACACCACTCATGACTTAGAGTTAGGGTCAGTCATTTTTGCTCTTCGAATCTGGAGACATTATCTCTACGGCACAAATTGTATAGTATACACAGATCACAAAAGCTTGCAACACATTCTGGATCAGAAAGATCTAAACATGAGACAACGCTGCTGGTTAGAATTACTTAGTGATTACGACTGTGAAATTCGTTATCACCCGGGTAAGGTAAACGTCGTGGCAGATGCTCTTAGTAGAAAAGAACAACTCAAACCTCTAAAGGTTAGATCATTGGGAATGATGATCGTATCACCACTACCCTCACAAATCCTTGCAGCACAAACTGAAGCTATCAAAGAAGAAAACTGACCCAAAGAGAGTCTCTACGGTATGTTAGAGAACAAAAACGGTTTTGTAAAGCGTTCTGATGGAACATTATGCTTCAAAAACAGAAGATGGATACCACTCTATGAGGTGTACGAGATTTGATTATGCATGAATCGCATAAGTCAAAGTACTCCATTCATCCAGGGTCTGAAAAAATGTATCATGATCTCAAAAAGCTGTATTGGTGGCCTAACATGAAGGCCGATATTGCCAAATATGTTGGTAAGTGCCTGACATGTTCTAAGGTCAAGGCCGAGTGTCAAAAACCATCAGGATTACTACAACAACCTGAGATTCCTATGTGGAAATGGGAAAGAATCACGATGGATTTTGTTACGAAATTACCTAGAACAACGAACGGTTATGACGCCATTTGGGTAATTGTGGATCGTTTAACAAAATCTGCTCATTTTATTCCAATCAAAGAAACTTATGATGTGGATCAGCTGACCAAGCTGTACATCAAAGAAATAGTATCTAGACATGGTGTACCCATTTCGATTATCTCAGATAGAGATAGCAGACTTACTTCAAATTTTTGGCAGTCACTTCAGAAAGCTTTTGGAACTAAACTAGACATGAGTACTGCCTATCATCCACAAACTGACGGTCAAAGAGAAAGAACCATACAAACCTTGGAAGATACGCTAAGAGCTTGAATTATCGATTTTGGTAAAAGCTGGGACTATCATTTACCATTAGTCGAATTCTCTTACAACAATAGCTATCATTCCAGTCTTAAATCATCACCTTACGAAGCATTGTATGGTCGAAAGTGTCGATCTCCCGTATGCTGGAATGAGGTTGGCGATGTTCAACTCACCGGCCCAGAAATTGTACGGGACACAACTGAAAAGATTATTCAGATCAGAAGTAGACTACAAGCTGCTAGAGATCGCCAGAAAAGTTACGCTGATACAAGGAGAAAACCCTTGGAATTTCAAATTGGAGATAGGGTTATGCTGAAAGTCTCGCCTTAGAAAGGCGTAATCCGTTTTGGAAAACGTAGGAAACAAATCCACGATATATTGGACAAATTCAGAATCCTAGAAAGAATTGGTCCGGTAGCATACAAACTCGAGCTACCTCAAGAATTAAGTGGAATCCATAACACTTTCCACGTGTCAAATCTTAGGAAATGTCTATCCGATGTAAGCCTTGTCATTCCACTAGACGAGATTAAGCTCGATGATAAGCTACATTTTATTGAGGAATCTATTGAAATAATGGACCGTGAGGTCAAAAAGTTGAAACAAAGCCGAATCCCCATTGTTAAAGTACGTTGGAATTCTCGCCGAGGGCCTAAATACACCTGGGAAAGAGAGGACCAAATGCGACAGAAATATCCGCATCTCTTCTCGGGTACATCAAAAATTAAATAGTGTAAATTATCCTCACAACCAACACAAGACTAGGAAAAGTATATGTGTTCAAAAATACTTTAGTTTCGACACTAGTCATAATTCATATGAATTATTGCCACTTTGCCAATTTTAGGTACACATTTTACCTTTAAGTAATACGCGTGCCCGAACCTACGTTATTAGGTTTTAACAACATAGAAATACCATATTAGACTTATCATACTTTTAATATACCTAGTTGGAGTATGTTGATAAGTTTTAACATTTTTGGAAGTATTACATTTTTAAGTTACCCGGTTTTAAGTTTCGTGATTTAAGGGCTTAACATTAGTAATTACCGGGACCAAACTATACCCTAAAAACTAAAGTTTATCACAAAACACACACAAACTACCACCTCATAGAGAGGTGGCGTTTGATAGCCTTATCACAAGGCCACTTGGCCTTTTCTCCTTAAACATGCATCTTACTCACTTTAATCTTATCCCCAACTTAAACCTTTCACCTCACACTTATCACTTCACATGCAAAAATCACACCAAACTCTCTTGGTCTCCTCTCCTTGGAAGTCCACTATTACCACCATAACACCAATCCATAGTTTGTTTTGTACTTCAAGAATCACTAAGAAGATGGAGCTAGAGTTGGTTCTTACATGATCCTAGGGTTGTTTTGTTGATTTCAAGGGTAAATTAGAATATATTCAAGGCACAAGGGCTGAAGTAAGAAGGTTATTGCAAGGGTAAAAGGGTTTGTAAGCTTGGATTAAGAGGTTGAAGACAAGGGTTGAAGATTGAAAGGGGTTTACGCTTGATTGTTCTTGTGACCATTCAACCTAAGTCTTGTAAGAAATTTGTTTAAATTTCTTGTCATTCAATATGGTTGTAATGATATTTATAATTATTTGATGTAATTTGATATAAGTAGTACATGTAATAAGGCTTGCTTGATGTTGTACATAAAATTGATGGGTAAAAACTAGTGTAGAAACTCATTAAGATAACTAGTAAGAAACTAGTGAATTATCATGAGTTTTAACATAAAAATCATAAACTTTGGACTAGATTAAGTTAAAGAAGTATTTAGAAGAAGTAAAAACTAGAATTTGAGCTTTTGAATCACTTGAAATGGACTTATAGATAAAAAGTTATGGTTAAAAGAAGATGACTAGATGAAATTGGTTATTAAGTCAAAAGTCTTCTGAAACGATTTTAAAACGCGATTTAAACCCTTTTCTGGTCCGAATAAGCAAAAGTGTAAAACGCGAAAGTTGCTCGAAATAAAATTTCAAACAAAAACTTAAGAGCACATAAGCAGAAAGTGAACGAAAAATCATAAAAACAATAAATACTAAACGGACCTGTTGTTGACTAGAAAACAACCATAGTTAAGGAAACTTGGTTGTATTTTGATACTTTGAGACTAAAACCAAGCCAAGGTTAAGCCAAGGCTGATGTCTCAAAATATTTTAACTTAAATATAGCCACTAGATATGACCATGATTGTTGTTTCAAATTTGTTTAATCGTAACTTAGCCGCACGGCTAGTTTGGGTATGTTAACCCGAAAATTGTTTCAAAAACTTGGTCATTAGATGAAACTTTACTAGATTTTGACAAAATGACTATATGACATATATACTATATAAATATCTTTTTCACAAGTTTTAACTTTTATTTTAAACCATGAACTTATTAATCTAAAACATATTTTGAAACCTTTATATTCCACAACATCATAATATGACACGCCGAAATCACAAAACACATTGAGTGAATAACACTTACACTAAACTACTTCACGACACACAACTTATAACACTATCACACAAGTTCAACAATAGTCTTTGACGAAATACGACACATGTTTTATACAACATTTGTCTCGTCAAATACTTACTTATAAATGATAAGTACTACAATAGTAGGGAATTTCATTATCATAAAGAGGCATCTTCGGGGTATCGTATCGACGAGTTGTGGATTTACGATTTAAAGTGTCCTGGCTCCTCGTGCGATTACTACATGACCTCTTGATTTTGATAGCCCGAACGGTGGTACGAGGTCATTTATAAAAAGGCTATGAGCCAAACAAACACTTAAGGGATACCTTAACTTAATATCCATGTACAACATCATAAGCCAACAAATTACATATACTTGTACACTTATATTGAAAACTATACTAAAACATAATTACTATACTTTCGTTGGTAATTACTAAAGATCGTGGTCTCGACATACACTGTTGTTTCTATAAACTACTACTGATAACCACAGTGAGTTCATAACCCCAACTTTTGTTTAACTGTTTTAAAAACTACTTGGGGGAGATACATGCTAAAATGTTTTATTATGGACAATTACTTGAAAACTGGATGCCTTGACTGTATTATTGCATGCCTAAGTTTTTTATGCCAAAAGTCCCCAACATCATGGACCATTAATCACTGGGAGTGAGCGTAAATATAGTGGATAGGCCTATCGGGATTTACGAATCCTGTTTCTGTTAGCCGGATCGGTAACCAAATGCACTTTATTTGAATTACCTAGGTATATGGCAAAATACCTACTCGGGGCAAGTTACTTATGTATATATATCGTTCGGTGATATATATACAACAGTCGTGAGTTCCATGAGCTTAGAGCAATAATAACTATCAAGAAGATAATTGTACACATTACAATTATACTGCAAACTATTTTCCACTACTGTTTTCAAAACTATGAATTCACTCAATCATTGTGTTGACTTTTCAGCATGTTTTATCTCAGGTCCGTAAGATATGTCTGGCACGCGAATGAAGGCACACGGAAAAGGCATTTTGAAGACTATGCGTATTATCATTCGAAAAACTTTTAAACTTATTATGTACATTATGGGACCTCTAATATGATATTATGAATAAATTTGAATGATAATGTATTTTAAAACGTCTCATGTAGAGTCGTTTTCTGTAATGTGTACTTTGTGCTAATTAGTAATATCCTCGATTAGCTTCCGCTGCTATTCAAAACTGAGGGTGTTACACTGACCAAGTCTTAACTGTGCTTAAATCTAAACTAAAATACCTAAAGAGTACTAGTTCTCAACCTTGTGAAATATGTCATAAAGCTAAACAGACAAGAGAACCATTTCCATTAAGTGATCATAAAACTAAAAATTTGGGTGATCTTGTTCATTTAGATATGTGGGGACCATATAAAGTGACCAGTAGAGGTGGTTTTAAGTATTTTCTTGCTGTGGTAGATGATTATACCAGAGCTGTTTGGGTGTTTCTGATGAAAAACAAAACTGAAGTATTTGATCATGTTAATAGTTTTTATAATCTCATTAAAAATAAATTTGAAAAAACTATTAAAGTTTTTAGAAGTGACAATGGGAGAGAGTTTGTAAACAAGAGGTTTGAAACTTTTCTTTCCAATAATGGCATTTTACATCAAACATCTTGTCCTTATACACCCCAACAGAATGGTGTAGCAGAGAGAAAAAATAGGCACTTGTTGAATACTGCTAGAGCCCTCATGTTTCAGGGGGGGTTACCTTTGAGCATGTGGACTGAATCTATTCTAGCTGCTACTTACCTTATTAACATGTTTCCAACTACTGTGTTGTCTGGTAAAAGTCCTTTTGAAATGACGTATAATACTGAACCTAATCTGTTGAATCTGAAATGTTTTGGCTGCTTATGTTTTTCAATTGTTTTAAATGAATCTGATAAGTTTGCATCTAGATCTGATAAATGTGTGTTTTTTGGATATGCTTTTGATAAAAAAGGATACAAACTTTATAATATTGATCAAAAGAAATTTGTTTTTTCAAGAGATGTAAAGCTTTATGAAACTGTATTTCCTTTTAAAAATACTTCTTTCACTAAAGGCTTTGTGTTTGAGGATAATGGAATAAATGATTTAAATTTCTTTGATCAAGAATTTGATAGCAGTTAAAATAATTTTAGAACCAATGAACCCTATGACGATAAAACAAGTAGTATAGATGGTAACAGCAAGTCTGTACCTGACTCTAGTACCCATAAGCCTAGTATCATCACTGTAGAAGAAGATGCTAGTGTTGATGAGCATCTGCATACTGAAACTATATATTCTACTGATATAACTGATGTAGATATCAATTTTCCAGTTGATACAGTAGAGGTTGTAGACACAGTTAATGTAGACAACACTAGGGACACTTATAGTTGGAAGGACACTAAAAATAGTGAGTATGCAACATAAACTATTGTATCTGATGCTATACTGGGTACTAGTTATGTTGATGATGGATATATATCTGAGGGTGAGGAATTAGATATGTTTGGTAAAATGTTTGAGTGACCATAACTAGCGGTATAAACTTTTAAACCAGAAGAACTAGTAGATGACGAGCATTACCATCTGAATATAAAGATTATGTGCTTAATAAGAGTCATAAGTATTGTATAGATAAAGTTGTTAAATGCCCCAACTTAAGCTTTGATAACTTTGTATTCACTTCTAGTCTTAATAAAATATATGAACCCACTACTTATGAAGAGCTGTTAAAGATAGCGGATCGTTGATGCTATGAACCAAGAAATTGAGGCTTTAAATAGAAATGGTACTTGGGTTATTGTAGAGTTGCCTGTTAGAAGAACTAGTAGAATGACAGCATTACCATCTGAATATAAAGATTATGTGCTTAATAAGAGTCATAAGTATTGTATAGATAAAGTTGTTAAATGCCCCAACTTAAGCTTTGATAACTTTGTATTCACTTCTAGTCTTAATAAAATATATGAACCCACTACTTATGAAGAAGCTGTTAAAGATAGCAGATGCGTTGATGCTATGAACCAAGAAATTGAGGCTTTAAATAGAAATGGTACTTGGGTTATTGTAGAGTTGCCTGCTGGTAGAAAAGCTATAGGCTATAAGTGGGTTTTCAAAGTTAAATATAAAGCTAATGGTGAAGTTGAGAGGTATAAAGCTAGACTAGTTGCTAAAGGCTATAATCAGGGAGAAGGAATTGATTATGAGAAAACTTTTTCTTCTGTTGTTAAAATTGTTACTATAAGATGTGTTTTGAGTATAGCTGTTAATAACAAGTGGCCTTTGTTCCAACTTGATATAAATAATGCATTCTTATATGGTGAATTAGAGGAAGATGTTTATATGACTTTGCCAGAAGGTTTTTCTGATAAGAATGATAAAAGAGTTTGTAAACTGGTTAAGTCATTATATGGGTTAAAACAAGCTCCTTGAAAATGGAATGAGAAATTGGTGTATGTGCTTAAATAAAATGGATTTGTGCAAAGTCTTAATGATTTTTCTTTGTTCATTAAAAATGGTAATTATGTTCTGTTGATTTTATTGGTATATGTTGATGATATTATCATCACTGAAAACAATACTGATGAAATTAACATGTTTAAGAAATTTTTAAGTTCAAAGTTTTTGATTAAAGACTTGGGTAAACTCAAATATTCTCTGGGAATAGAGGTTATTGATATTGATGATGGAATTTGTCTTACTCAAAAGAAATATTGTACTGAGCTCTTAACAGAGTTTGGTATGCTTGGTTGTAAGCCATGCAGTTCTCCTATTGAGAGAAACGCTGATAATAAAAAGCTTGTTTCTAAGTTTGGAGATGATGAACCTTTGTCTAGTATAACAAACTATCAAAAAGTTGTTGGCAAGTTAATTTACTTGACTTTGACAAGCCAGATATCTATTATGTTGTGCATTTTCTAAGTCAAGTAATGCATAAGCCTATGAAGTCTCATTTGAGACTTGCATTTAGAGTTTTGAGGTATTTGAAAAAGGAGCCTGGTCTTGGTATCACTTTTAAAGAAGGTAATAATAAGAGTATAAAAGTGATTGTTGATTCTGATTGGGAAAACTGCAAAGTGACCAGAAGGTCTGTTACTGGTTATAGTGTTTTTCTGGGAAATAATTTAGTTTCCTGGAAAAGTAAAAAGCAAGCAGTTGTTGCTAGATCCTCTACTGAGGCTGAGTTCAGGGCTATGTGTAATGTGTGCTGTGAAGTTATGTGGATCACCAAAGTTTTGACTGATCTGCATTTTGGTGTGAAGTTGCCTGTGGAAATGTATTGCGATAACAGTTCTGCTATGCAGATTTCTGTTAATCCTGTGCTTCATGAAAGAAGCAAGCATTTTGAGATTGACCTTTATTTTTTGAGGGAAAAAGTGGTAGTTGGTTTTATAAAACCAGTTAAGGTCAGATCTGAGGATAATGTTGCAGATCTATTCACCAAAGGACTTAACATTTCTGACCATAACATGTTTTGTAAAGTTCTTGGTTTGTTTAATGTGTTTCAGGATAATACTGGAGAACAAGTCAAGGATGATGGGGGAACTTCAGGAAGCTAATGCTTATGGGGGAGTGTTGAAGATATAAGCCTTAGTTCCAAAATTGTATAAATATGAAGGGTCAAAGTTGTACATTCCTGAACTACAAGGTCTAACAGATACAAGCCGTAAAAACGTTTATTTATATTTTACGATCTTCTAATGTATTGTCGATGACAAAAGTAAAATCATTTTAACGAAAAAAATAAAATACGTAAATGGTTTAAACTAATAGTTTCTAATATATTCACATTTTCACATAAAACACTAAAACAAGTATAAGTGATTTTATGATTTAATATTACATATGTACAACAACTAATGTTTACATATTTGGGTAAAATATACACATAACTAGTATGTAGTATATTGGGTAATATAAATGGGTAGAAACTTAAGTATCACAACCCATTTGGCAAATACATTGAATGTAGTTGGGTACAACCCAAAGCCCATGACCTATAGAGCTTGACCCATAACCCATTGCATGACATCATGCTTATATCATACATGGATAATATCCATAACCCATGGATCAACCCTTACCCAAGTGACCAAGTGCATTGCACTCAAGAGATACATTGTATCTAGCTAAAGATCCATGGTTCAACCCGTGACCAATAACCAAAATACCCATGGGTAAAAGGGACCGTCCCACGGATCCCTAGCTTACCGCTAGACGGATCCCTTATGGAAGGGATCCATGGGATCCGGGGAACAGTAGGAATTTTTCTCTATAAGTAGTGAGCCATTTCTTCATTGTTTCTCACCCATTTCTAACATACTTTCTCCCTGTGTTTAAAACTCACTAACCTCAGATCTAAGAGATCTATGTTTGTAGTTTTGTTTTTGTGTGATCTTTTAGGTTCCTCTCAAAGGCAAGATCACCACCTTTGAAGTCGAGCAAGCTCAAGTCCATGAGTTGCCATGCTTCCTCATCATCAAGGCTACTGAAGTCTTCTTGTTGATGATTCCTTTCTTTCTTCTAAGAAGTGTAGTGTTGAAGACATTAGTGAAAGATGTCTCAAGTGTCAAGACAAAGATATTAGTGAAGGGTATCTATCGTCTATATCATAAGCACTAGTGAAAGGTGCTTAGAAGTCAAGACTAGAAGCATTAGTGAAAGGTGCTTAGAAGTGAAGACACAAGACATTAGTGAAGGGTGTCTTGTAGATCAAGTCAAAGGCATTAGTGAAAGGTGCCTTAGATGTACATTCGATATGGTGTGTTTCGATGTACAAGATAGACTAGTATTAGATCCAAGGATATTGATGTCCTTGATGATGTTGTAAAGGAGTAGATCTCCTTTGGGATTAGTCGTTGGTGTAGTGTGGTAGTAGTTCCTCCATTGCAATGGAACTAGGTGCTTAGCTTAGTACCTAATAAAGGGTAGGCGACATTGTGAAGGTGTAGTTCACCTTGGAGTGAAAGAACTAGGTACTTAGCCTAGTACCTTATAAAGGGAAGGCGACGTTGTGTAGGTGTGGTTCACCTTGGAGTGAAAGAACCCGGTGGTTAGCCTAGCACCGGAAAAAGGGTAGGCGACGTTGTGAAGGCTTCTCCGCCATAAGGATATTGGTGTAGAGATTACAAACTCTCGAGTAGGTGAATTGGGAAGTGGAATAGGGCAAGGAAGGTGTCCTTGTATCCAAACCACTATAAATACTCGCGTTGTGGTTTTGTGCTTCTTACTCTTATCTTTTCATTACTTACCTTTATATGCTTGTTTATCAACATCCAACACACACATCAAAATAGATTGACATAAGTCGATCTAAATAGATTAATAGGAAGTTTTAATTGGCAAAACTATTCAATCCCCCCTTCTAGTTTTCCCCAATTGGTATCAGAGCTTCGTTACCAAGTTTCTTGAAGTATATTGTACTTTAAAAACTTGATACGATCCATGGTTAATTGAAAACTACAAAGAAGGTTTTTCATAAAAACAAACACCATGTCTTTTAAAACTATATGTTTGGATATTGATTTGATAGCAACATTTTTTTAGTTATTTTTCTATTTAATTGCACTAATCTTCTTTGTCATGTTGATTAGTCAAAGCTCATACCCACCAAGCTATAGGAATCGCTTGGTAACAAGAATACATTCCTTAAGAAGGTATCTTAAAAGCAAAGGAGCGGGAATCGTCTAAGTGACATTTGTAAAGACATTCCTAAGTGCGCTAGAGGTATGATTTTCTTTTTATTTTACTTGATAATTAAGTATGCCTATTTAGGTATTTATATGATTATCTTTTGTGCATATACATGTTTTACATGAAGTGTAACACCCCAACCCGATAAGGGTAGAAGTATCACATTTATGGTGCCAAATCAGAACAATACATATAAACCATGCAAGCGAAAGTCTTATAATAATAATCAAAAGGGTAACAAGTCAACACGACTTGAACAGTACAAAAGTTCCCAAAGGTTCAACAGAAATGAAACGATAAAATGTCTAATCTCCAAAACAGATAACAATGGTAAACAAAGTCTAAGATGACTAAGTCAAATCCACAATAGCATCCTACTCTCAATCCCAAGAAAATCCCCAGCTCCTAGCTTAATAACCTGCCGCAGGAAAAGAAACGCGGCTGAGCTTAAAAAGCCCAGTGAACAGATATAACAATACAAAAGCAATATTGGAACCGAAGGCCAGATAAATACGATAAGAATGATATGAAGCAATATAGAGTAGGTAAATGAAACAAAAGAAAGGAAGGTCAGTTATCCACCACGAGCCAACAAAACAAATCAAATCAAATCATATATCTATAGTAACCTGTAGTAACCATTGTATTCGGAGGGGTGACCTCGGAATACCAAATCAATAGGAGGGGAGACCTCAAGTAGCCAATGGAGTGATCAACTCCCAAAATGTGAGGGGGTGTATTGCACACACGCACCACATCACCAAAACAATATATCAATATCAATACAATACAATACAAATCTAGGATGCATCCATACGCCCCTGCAAAACAATAGTGGCCATACAATATATCTGAAGCGCGCATAATCAATACAAAATAGGGACGGTGTGGAACATCACTCAACCACACTAAAGTCATGCCATTGGTGCATCAATGACACGGACATGGAACCCCCATGCCTAGTTAATGGCTCGGGTATCAACTGACAGGTCAAAGTGTATAGTATAGAGATCAATCAATATCAAAGATTCAGTATTAGCAATTCACAAATCAATATCAATAATCCAATATCAATGGTTCAATTATCAAAGGTCCAATAGCAAAGGATCAATATCAAAGGTTCAATAGCAAAGGGTCAATATCAAAAGTTCAATAGCAGAGCAAAGGTTCAATATTAAATTGGCAAGAGGTCAAAGATGCAAAGAGATCATGAGAAACCTTATGAGAAAGGTCAGAATATCTGTACCATATTCGAAGCAAGCAACAATGAAAGTAAAGTCAAGAAAGGAGATCAATCGCGTCGCCCGGAACCTATATGAATTAGATAACGTTCTATAAGAATTAGAATCACCCGTTTAAGACGGCTTTCCATTTTTAGCAAGTTTCCCATTTTAGTAATCTTTCCATTTTAAGTACTTTCTATTTTAGGAAACTTTCTATTTTAGGCAGGTTTCTATTTTTAGTAACTTTCTGAAAATAGCAGGTTTCCATAATTAGTAAGTTTCCATAATTAGCAAGTTTCCATATTTAGTAAGTTTAGTTACTTATCTCAAGTTATTAAATGAAAATGAGTATTATTATGATTTAAGGATCATTTAGGCCAAGTTACAAAAGTTTAGGGTTTAAAATGTCAATATTGCAAAGTATAGGGTTAAAAGTGTAAATATAGTAAGTTTACTCATTTTACTCATTAAATCCATTAAGTTACTATATTGACAAGTTAATCCATCAAGTTTCATAATTTACAAAACAACCCCTTAACTTTATTAAATCATGTAATTACAAACCCTAGTTTTAGGTTATGGTTATCGTATCCGTTCTAAACCATTTTAGCTCGATTAATATAAGATTACATGACTCCTTATGTGATATCATATTAGATCGTGACACCCTTCATCAAAACCATATTATACGCCCCATATATCAATCAAAACACACTCGCAAATCATTCGTTATCGATTCCATTTATCATATACGTATAAGCATATTTTCATAAGCTCATTAAACCCTTTATTACAATACATATATGTCGACTAAATGAGAGACTCAAAATTCAGTTTCGTATTCATATTACATATCATAAGTCATTCGAATTACATATGTTAAGAATCAAGGTTTTATGTATTCTTGCTTTATCATTTCATGTGACAAATGTATTCATGATTTTATGTGTTCCATTTTCATATTACAAGCCCTAGAATTATTATGTGCCACGAATTGATCAAGGAAAACAAGGAGGAAAAGATTTGAGATGATGATACATTACCCTAGTAGCGTGTACGTGACAAGAAACAAGAATCAAACCACCACAATCAAACCAAGCCTTCCTTGGCTTTATCAAAACCCACGGCCAAGAAACCAAACCCACGTCCAAGCTTATTTTTGAACCAAACACGATCACCACGTCCACCAATCGATTACACACGATCACGAGCCTCCTAGGAACACTTTTCTTTGATGGATTTTCGGATTAAAATGGTGAAAATAATGAGGTGCCGCCACTATTGAGAAAGAGAGAGAGCTAGGGTTTTCAATGTGTGTTTTTAAAATGAAATGGTAATGTGTAAATGAGAGTTAATAAAATTGATATGGATAATCATGGGGGAGTGAATAGGGGCCGGCCATCAAGGGGAAAACAAGACCAAATCATAGACTTTCCATGTTTATCATTTTACTTTGAATGTAGTCCTCTTTCAAGTCTAGGTGAATTGTGTACACATTGGCATATTTATTTGATACTTAGAGTTAAATCATTTATGTTCTTTTAATGTATATCATAAGTTAATTACTTTCATAATGTGTATATATTATTGATGATATAACTTGTTAAACAATGTTGACGTGTTTCCCGAGTTGGTAAGATTTTAAGTTCGAGGGCAAAATTGTCATTTCACGCGTTTGAGATTTTAGGGTTTTACATGAAGCTTCATTAGGAAGCCTTTTTCTCACATACGTGTTTTATTTCTCGTTTAAAGTCGTGGTATTTAAAACTTATGTTTTGTTTCTTTTAATCCAATAACAAAACAAAAACACGAATTTCAAAAATTCTTCCTTTCCCATAAATACTCCCACCGTCAATCACTCTATCCTCACTTTTTCAAATCTTCCAATTTCAAAAATTTCTCTCATTCAAAACTTCATCTTCCTCTCCATTTTCGTCTCAACCGAAAATAAGAAGAATCATCTTCAACATGGTTTACATCGCCTTCGTGCTCATCGTCTTAACACTCATCGCACTTGTGTTCCCTATGATGAAGTTCACATACGGAGACATTTACTTTGTGTTGTTAATCTACATCGGGGTTATATACCCAATCCTTTGTATCATTCTTAGCATTGAAATGAAATATTATTAATAGTCTAGTTTATCTAGGTTATTATTATCATAATGTGTTTGTCATTTCTTTTGATTTATATGCTTCTTATTCTTTCATGATACATTAGAAGTCATGTATGCATGCTAAAAGAAAATGTAGGATAAAATATATTTCGTGGTATAAAATTGTAAAACCTATGTTTTTATCAAATTTGTTTATGTTACTACAGATTCACGGATCCCGGAAGTTATACTAGCCGGATCCTTTTTGAAAAGGAACCATGGGATCCGTCTTACTGGAGAACAGTTTTTCATGCAAAATTAAAAACCACTTTTCTTCTAAAAGTAACACTCCACTAGAATGTCAAAACCATAAGTGAGTCAAGTGTCTTTCTTGTTAAAAACCATTGTTAATAAAAATCTAATAAAAACGTTAGATAAATCATAGGTTGACCACAAACATCACTTTTCATTAACCCATCATTTCTATAGGTTCAACTATGACACATGAATACGAGTTTGATTTTTCACTCACTAGCGTCTACACTCCGAATATCTCCCTTGAACCCAACACACATGGCAATCATGTTTGTGGGTTCAATAATCTCGAAAACCATCACTTCCATGAAGGACGTATTGTAGACACCTCTCTACAATTCGAAGAAGGTATCAATACCTCCTTCCGAGCCATAGGACTAGAATGTCTTCTTGAAATCAACGAGAAGATATGTCCAAGGTTCATAATGGAATTCTTCCGTCAAGTTGAACTCGTTCGTAACGAGGATCGCTCTCTATCCCTTTGGTTTTATATCAAAAACCAAAAGTTTACTTTAACCCTTGGGCATTTTGCTCACATCCTCCGAATTCCAAATCATGGACAATGTGCCTTCACCGAAGATTGGTTTCTTGATTCTCTCTTCAACTTTCGTGAAGAAAATAGTCCATATTGTTCACACATACCCTCCCCGGAAGATTTAAATCGCATAATATGCAAACCTCGACCATATTACTCCGATCCAAACATTATCTTCACACGGGACATCCGAGAAGAGTACAATCCTCTTGCACTCATCCTACGTGAGAATGTTTGGAGTCTTAGGGGAAATCGAGAAATCCTTCCCGCTTGTTGTGCTCACATGTTGTATTGTTTGCTAACACAACAACCATACAATCTCGCCTACTTCTTCGCAAGGTGAATTGTAAATCTTCAAGGCTCCAAGAATAAACTCATCCCTTATGGAATGTTCTTGACACGCCTCTATCACAACGCTATGCATTTCCATCCTCAATTTCAAAGTCCGTTGTACGTACTTGTGAACAAGATGATGGAATCGCTAAACATATCTCTCATGAAGACTTTCTTCATTCTTGATTCCACCAACACTCATCAATCACGTAATGATCCTCCTAGCAAAAACACTCAAGGAACCTAGTAGTATTTCAAATTAGGATGAATTCTCTTGTACTCGTGCTTTATCAATGTAATCTTATTTCCCTCATGAAATAAAACATCTTACATTTGATATCTTAGTGTTAGAACCCCTTTAAACTAACCTTGGAATATAATGCATTATCAAGATCATTGCATACCTTTAGTAAAGGATCTGCTGAGCAGATGGGCGGATCCCAAAGTTTGTGCTAGACGGATCCCTACACTTAGGGAACCGTGGGATCCGACAAACAGAAAATGCAATTGCAAGCATTATATTTCAAACATATCCTTAGAACACCTCACACTAAGTTAAAAATAGTGTCTTAAGGCAAATTAAGTCCTTATCAAGATAGGTAGATCCTTCCTACTCACACATAACTCACCTAGATCACACTCTAAGACGCTTGTAGATCTATCATTTCATTTTTAATCCATTGCTCTTCCGCTCTTAAACTCACACTTCATTTTTCACTTGATCCCTCACATCTAGTCTTAGAAATCTTTTCGATTATGGCAAAATTGATCATAAATCATCCTTACCTCATAATTGATCAAAGTTGATCAAATTCTAGTTTTCCCATCTCAAAGCCTTTAGGATATTTTCCAAAACACTATCCTAAGTCACAACCTGATCTCTAGGATCATTTAGCTTCAATTGACACTCTCATCTTTAGTGTCATCCTTGCTCATCCATTGGTACTCATAAAAGTTCCAAAATCCTTCCATAAAAGTCAATTATTAGCTACATCACTCATTACCTTCAAGTACTTAAGCACCCATTCATTTAAGACACTTAGGAAGACTGAAACACTCAAGATGATATAGATCTTAGATCTTAGAAACATCATTTCCACTCTTTCATAGCTGCTCATAGCCGGATACCTAGGATTAGCCTAGACGGATCCCTTTGATGAGGGAACCGTGGGATCCTGATGACAGTTTATGTCAATTCTTGCTAAAACAATCATTTCAACTCATCTTTCTAACTCAAACACTCCATCTCATCTTAAATGAGTTCCTAGATCAGTACAAACTCTGAAGTTAACTCTTGTGCATGTTAATCATCACATTCCAATGAATCTTAGTGGCTTAAGGCCTAAATGCACTTGCCAAATCTCTTGGTTTATAAACCACTTTGTTAGGACCTCCATAGTCATCACCTTCATCCTAACTTTTAGCACTTTAGAAATCCTTACAAACCTCTTGAAATCATCTCATCATGAGGAAAACCCCAAGTAGTAACCTATCCACCAAAGAACCACCCAAGAAAAAGGCTCATGTTATTCACGAAATCTCTTCAACCGAATCATCTCCGGTCAAGCCAACAAATGCTAGGATCCTTCCTCAACCAATCAAACCAATTCCTAAAAGGATAGTACCAACAAAACTACCTATGCCAAACACCACCATACCTCCTAGGCCAAACAATATCATCTCCACTAAACCATCACCATTGGTTCCTAGAGCTATCTCCTTTACATCCCCACTATCATCACCACACCTCTACAATTTAGAGGACTTGCCTCCTAGGCTGTCTCATCCGCTTCCGCCGACAATATTTTCCTCATTAGGAGGAATAATGATACAAAATCAAGGTGTTGAGTCAACACTTGCTCCGGCTTCCTTTTCGTCATTTTCATCATATAATCCCATTTGGATTATGAGAAATCATCAAAGTCAACTACCCGACCATATGGAAGTTGACACTTCTCTACCACCACCATCATTCTTGGTCGAGCCATTCTCAAATGCGCCTCCACCAATACCTCCATCGTTTGAAGCTCCACAAGCCGCTTCACTTGATACTTCGCATCAAGCCATTTCATTTCTTCCACCACCACTACCTAGCCATAACAAAGATTGCTATCATTGTCAACATGTTGAAAGTTTGATACATGAAGTACGAGAAGACCAATGTTTCATGTTCTATCATCTCCTCGAACGTTTCGACGAGATTAAACCTAAACAAAACTTGAGCTAGAAGATTTTGGTGGTGTCCTAGCATCAAGCGATAGTTGGTCTAGAAATTCCTAGTCATGTATTTTCTTATTTTCTTAGTTTTTAGAGTCATGTATATCATAACTCTAGTTTTATTAAATGAAATTACATGCTACTTGTTATATTTCTGAGCATATGATTACATTGTATTCATATCTCATTTTTGTGATAACATTACTTGTTATATCACCTTTCTTTGAAATTAATCATCAGCTAATACGGATCCCTCAGAATAGCTTAGACGGATCCCTACTAGGAGGGAACCGTGGGATCCGTGAGACATAAAACTATTTTCTACTAACTTGGACCACATTTGCATGAAATTGTGAATTATACTTGTTTTCTAACCTTTGTTTTGTAGTTATTCAATTTAAACATGAAGACTTTGACATCCTAAAGCTAGGGGAGCTTTATGTCAAAGCAATAAATTGCAAATTACTTGCAATATTATGTTTACATTTTGTGACATCCCCTTGCAAAATTGCAATCATCAAAGGGGAGCACATTCGTCACTTAGACGAAATCTTTTAAAAACTTATTTGCAAACAAACTAGATTAGTATTACTTTCTTGACGCCTTTACATAGGGATGGACTCGTCAAGGGGGAGTAAAGACGAGATCCTTTCCTGTTACTTGCTCTCTATCTCTTTTTATTTCTTTCACAATTTTTTCTTAAAAACAATGTGTTGCTTTCCTTTAAGGCTCTTTTTGTTTCGACAAAAAGGGGGAGAAGAATGTAAAAACTATAAATTCAAACTTTTACGAATTTTAGCTTTTCCTTAAAATAATTTTATGTCTTGTCATCAACAAAAAGGGGGAGATTGTTAATACAAATAAGCCGTAAAAATGATTATTTATATTTTACGATCTTCTAATGTTTTGTCGATAACAAACGTAAAATCATTTTAACGAAACAAATAAAATACGTAAATGGTTTGAACTAATAGTTTCTAACAAATTCACATTTTCACATAAAATACTAAAACAAGTATAAGTGATTTTATGATTTAATATTACATATGTACAACAACTAGTGTTTACATATTTGGGTAAAATATACACATAACTAGTATGTAGTATATTGGGTAATATAAATGGGTAGAAACTTAAGTATCACAACCCATTGGGCAAATACATTGAATGTAGTTGGGTACAACCCAAAGCCCATGACCCATGGAGCTTGACTCATAACCCATTGCATGACATTATGCTTATATCATACATGGATAATATCCATAACCCATGGATCAACCTTTACCCAAGTGACCAAGTGCATTGCACTCAAGAGATACATTGTATCTAGCTAAAGATCCATGGTTCAACCCCTGACCCATGACCCGTAACCAAATTACCCATGGGTAAAAGGGAGCGTCCCACGGATCCCTAGCTTAACGCTAGACGGATTCCTTGTGGAAGGGATCCGTGGGATCCGGGGAACAGTAGGATTTTTTCTCTATAAATAGTGAGCTATTTCTTCATTGTTTCTCACCCCTTTCTAACACACTTTCTCCCTGAGTTTAAAACTCACTAACCTCAGATCCAAGAGATCTATGTTTGTAGTTTTGTTTTTGTGTGATCTTTTAGGTTCCTCTTAAAGGCAAGATCACCACCTTTGAAGTCGAGCAAGCTTAAGTCTATGAGTTGCCATGCTTCCTCATCATCAAGGCTACTGAAGTCTTCTTGTTGATGACTCCTTTCTTTCTTCTAAGAAGTGTAGTGTTGAAGACATTAGTGAAAGATGTCTCAAGTGTCAAGACAAAGATATTAGTGAAGGGTATCTATCGTCTATATCATAAGCACTAGTGAAAGGTGCTTAGAAGTCAAGACTAGAAGCATTAGTGAAAGGTGCTTAGAAGTGAAGACACAAGACATTAGTGAAGGGTGTCTTGTAGATCTAGTCAAAGGCATTAGTGAAAGGTGTCTTAGATGTACATTCGATATGGTGTGTTTCGATGTACAAGATAGACTAGTATTAGATCCAAGGATATTGATGTCCTTGATGATGTTGTAAAGGAGTAGAGCTCCTTTGGGATTAGTCGTTGGTGTAGTGTGGTAGTAGTTCCTCCATTGTAATGGAACTAGCTGCTTAGCCTAGTACCTAATAAAGGGTAGGCGACGTTGTGAAGGTGTAGTTCACCTTGGAGTGAAAGAACTAGGTACTTAGCCTAGTAACTTATAAAGGGTAGGCGACGTTGTGTAGGTGTGGTTCACCTTAGAGTGAAAGAACCCGGTGGTTAGCCTAGCACCGGAAAAAGGGTAGGAGACGTTGTGAAGGCTTCTCCGCCATAAGGAGATTGGTGTAGTGATTACGAACTCTCGAGTAGGTGACTCGGGGAGTGGAGTAGGGCAAGGAAGGTGTCCTTGTAGCCGAACCACTATAAATACTCGAGTTTTGGTTTTGTGCTTCTTACTCTTATCTTTTCATTACTTACCTTTATATTCTTGTTTATCAACATCCAACGCACATATCCAAATAGATTGACATAAGTCGATCTAAATAGATTAAAAGGAAGTTTTAATTGGCAAAACTATTAAACCCCCCCCCCCTCCCCTTCTAGTTTTCCACACCTGAGATTGAGAGAAAACCCTAGTTTTGTGTAAATCATTCATCTATTCTTTTTGTATTGTAAAAATGCTATTCTATAGCCATTCTTGATATAATAAAAGTGAGCCAAGGGGAGGTTGGCTGAGTTCACTCTTAAATCTATTTTTGTTATAATACTGCTTTGGTGTTATAAGTTTCTACAATAACATACCTGAAAATCATGGAAATCTTATTTTGAGTAGCTGAGATGAGTTAATTATAGACTGATATATTCATACAACACAAAACATTGCTATTTACTTCAAAATGTACTTCTCAAATAAAAATATTCTTTAGTAGCTAGAGGTGACTTTTTACCAATGAGGTCATGTGCTTTTTTGAAACACATTTTCTTAGCATTTTTTTCCTCTCATTTTGCTGGTTTAAGTCTTCCTCTCATTTTGCTTGATTAGTTAAAAATCAAATCCGAAAGCAAACCAATTTTTTACATATCCCGAGCCCTTAGAAGCCTTCAACTCGATAGAAATACTTAACAGACTCTTGAGACTCTCAATATGAAACTCAACCGCTTTTCGCAACCAACAACATATGCAATTGTAAATAATTGCTATACTATAGGTAAAACTAAAAATAAATTAAAATGATACGTATAATTTTGGCCAAATTTTCTGGTTATTGAGGACTATCCATGGAGGATATCCAACTCAAATTTCATTGTCACTAGATAATCATATTCGATTTTGGTATCAACTATCACAAGCTTCATAAGAGAAGAAGAAAACAATGTGAACATTTCTTGAGAGCAACTTTTTTATGGGGCTACTTTTGTAAAAAAAATTAAATTTTGAATCCCACATTGGTCCCAAGGGGTGAAATTTTACTTCCTTATATAGCTTGGTGGAAAAGGCATTGATAAGTTGAAACAAATATTATGTTGCACACTCTTTTAGAAGCAAGCTCAATAGTAAACTCAACTGCTTTTCTCGCAACCCTTTACAATCTATCTTCCCACGGTTTCTCATTTCTCTTCAAGTATTTCTCTAGCAGCTATACTTGCTATTGCTCCACTAAAAGCAACAACTAAATGATCAGCAATACATGAATGGTGCTTGTGACATTATATCCCCAATTATATTAAACAACAATCATAGTAGTACTCTATTGTTTCATGACATAATGTGTTGTGTCAGTAGAAACAACTTTTTTGATAGGTCATATAGAAACAAATATTATGTTGCACACTTTTTTAGAGGCAAGCTGAATAGTAAACTCAACTGCTTTTCTCGCAACCCTTTACAATCTATCTTCCCACGGTTTCTCATTTCTCTTCAAGTATTTCTCTGGCAGCTATACTTGCTATCGGTCCACTAAAAGCAACAACTAAATGAGCAATACATGAATGGTGCTTGTGACATTATATCCCCAATTATATTGAACAACAATCATGGTAGTACTCTATTGTTTCATGACATAATGTGTTGTGTCAGTAGAAACAACTTTTTTGATAGGTCATATAGAGTGGTGTAGTTGGTACATAATGTTGGATACTGTTAAAAGAAAAAAAGTAATACAAGATATCATTTGCGCTAACAATTCATATAAGTTCACAACTTTTTATCATTTTGAACTGGATACCACAAAGGATTGACTCGTGATCTCATACTATTTTAGAATTTTGACAGTTATTGTATATTCATTTCAATATTTGAATGTACTCCATGTATAATAGTTGTTGAATGTTCAAAAACCAAGATGGTCGTACCAAAATTAGCCGTTTGTACAAGATCTCAGTTTTATATGTGAATAACTCAAGTGATTCGTTGCTTGAACCAAAATTTATATGCCAACAACTTTTACCCATGATTTCATACTATTTTAGACATAGTGATTGTACGCACTTGTAATATAATAACTTCGACTGTTTAAAACTAACTGATGTTAGTCAATCCAACCCGTGTCGATAAGTATTGTCCAAATTTATTGGAATGAAACTATCCACATTCTCTTTTATTAACAGTTAATGTAATGAAAGGATGTCATCTTGTTAAAAAATATGACAAAATGACAGTCTACGAAAGAGTTTAGCGAAATAGTTTTTAGTACGACTATATAAGTTAAACTAATTCTAAAACTAAATCAAAACGATACGATATAAATTTGGTCAAATTTTAGGGTGTTTGAGGTACTATTCATGAAGGATTTTCACCTGCAATTGCATTGTCACTAGAAGAGAACAATATGTGACTTGTTATATTGTTTGAATCCCACATTACTTGGAGGAATGAAATTTTGCTTCCTTATATACTTTGGGTGTTTACATTTCTTCCAAGTTCAATTAACCGTTATGTTGCTTTCTGTAGAAAACGGTATGCAAAAGCCCGAAGTAGTAATTAATGTGAAATAACAACTTTCCAGGGTTTGCTTGCTCATGGATATATTCTCCTTTGGGTGGAATCTCTAGATCAAGGGCATACGACCTTACTACACTTTTGGTGTTTGGCAATTCCTTAATAGGCCTTGTTGTTTTAAACTCAATTTTAGAAGCTAATCATCATGCGTTTAAGGATTATTTTCGGATAAGTAGTTGATCACTTTGTCCATTTTTTAGCGGAGATTATATTTTTCAATGATAATAGCAAGGCAACCATTGTAACCGCTGATTACTGTCAATGAAGAATGTCTCAAGTGTTTTGTCAATTGTATGCTCAGTTAGTTACCTCATGACAAATTCTCTGTGACAACTTCAATTATTTTCAAAATGTGAATGATAAAACATGCACATATTCAAACAAAGATGAGACATGTCATATTGCAAGATTGCCACCGTTACTACAAAGTATATGTTTCATCGTAAGACAATTTTACAACCAACTTCGCATAGATGTAAACTCCAATTGAATTAACCAACTTTTAACAGATGTATACTCGATCTTCGTTTCTTTATAGTTGACTTTTGCTTAGTCGTCTAAACTACTAATTGATCAAGTATCCTAATGAGTAACGAATTCTAATGAGGTACACGATCTCTTTCGTGTTTTGATTCGATAATAAATGCAAAATGAAAGCGTAATCTTTTTATAACTCGAGTGAAATTGACTAATAGAATTGTAAGCAACTTATACAAAATAAATACTTAACGCCCTCTTGAGACTGTAGCTCAATATCATACTCAACCGTTTCTCGCAACCAACAACATATGCAATTGGTAATTGGCTTTGGTATAAGTAAAACTAAAACTAAATCAAAATGATACGATACAAGTTTGGACAAATTTTTTAGTGATTGGGTTTCTATTCGAGTTTGGTAACATATTTCTCGTGTTTGACAAGAGAAGAGAAAAAATAATGTGTTGTAAGGATATTACTAATCTTTAATTAAGGAAAAAAATAGTGTGCGACTTGTTTAAAGTTTTTAATCCCATATTGGTTGGAGGATCAAAATTGTGCTTCCTTATATACTTTGGTTATTAATTGCTACTGGTTGACGTCTTTTGATCGAAAACAAAATGGAGTAAGCCAATTTCTGGTTGACGTCTTCCTCTCTTTTTACTTGATTAACTAAACATCGGATCCGAAAACAAACCAATTTTCTACATATCCCGAGCCCTTAGAAGCCTTTAACTCGATTGAAAATGAATATGTAAAGCTGTAAGGAATATACGCAAAACAAATACTCAAGTTCAATATCAAACTCAACCGCTTTTCGCAACCAACAACATACGCAATTGGTAATTGGCTTCAGTATAACTAGAACTAAAACGAAATAAAAATGATATGGTATAAGTTTGACCAAAATTTCGGGTAATTGAGGTACTATCCATGGAGGATATTCAACTCCAATTGCATGGTTCGGTTTTAGTATAATGTCTCTAGAGCAACTTTTTAATGAGGTTACATTTGTGAAACTTGTTTTAAGTTTTGAATCCCACATTGGTAAGAGGGATGAAATTTTGCTTCGTTATACGCTGGTGGAAAATTAATTGATAAGTTGAAACAAATATTATGATGTTGTCTTTGTCTCTTGCATCGTTAAAAAGTTACAACAATGGACAGTTGGAGACAAATTTCACTTTTAATGTAATTTATCAACTTTTTTTCATTTCAAACAGTTTTATTTTTTTTCTTCATACGTTGTTAGCTTATAGCTTATGATATATCTATTACTGGTTTATATATTGGTTATTGATGTACGTGCATGACTAGTTGTACAGTACGTTATGTTAATATTCGTCTCATGTAATTCAAGTAACATGTTCATGTACAATGATCATTTTACCCTTCGAATGTTAAGACGATGGTTAATAAAACATAAGGTAGAATGATCACAAAATCACGCAAAAAAGTCGAAATATGGTATTGTCGGTAGTATAAATGGACTTGTAGTTATGAAAGAGAAAAAGATGAAGAATATAAACAATAAAGGGATAATTAACAAATATATCTAACTTGTCTATTGTTATTGTTTTGTGTAGAATTTGTTTTTCTTTCTTTTCTTTTTTTTTGTACACAAATATTTCAAATTTTGATCTTTATGTGTATTTTGTTCATGTACAAAATTTTTGAGATGCTTGCATCCTAGCACATTATCCTAATCAATAAACAGAGAAAATCATAAAAATAACAGAAGAACAAACACACCAAAAACTATACCCCAACTGCATGCATCCCCAAGCATGCATTCCCACAAGCGACCCTAGTGATAGCAAACGAATAGACCAATTGTTGAGATTTATGGTCTAAGTGCTTATTGTATAATCTGATATTGATATCTAAGACAGCTTATGGTTGTGGATTTTAGTTATACATGCTGATGGAAAGTTTTAGAGTTGGTTGTTAAAGATTTATATCTGGAGGGACTTGAAGTGTAAATGTTTTATAGCTGTGGATTACTTTGGATGTTTTCTAGAAAGAGTGTTAAAGATGAAGGGCTAAGGAAGAATATTTGGGGCTATATAATAAGAAAGTCTTGAGACTTTCTCATAACTGCTAACCATTCTCTCTTTACGATATAATCTCTCAATTACTCTCTCACTTGTTTTTGGGTAAAGGGGAGTAATCCTGCACCCTGGTAAATATATTAACCAAAAACGTTTAAGTACAATGGATATGAGTGAAATCCCATATCTCAGCCCGTTACATAGGCATAAAGCTTACATAACAAGATACTACCTATTTTCTAAACAAGAAAACAAACCACTACTCAAATGACAACAAAGGACATAACGAACAAAAAATTACTTCCTAGGACCTTGAAGCTTGGTGCCATACATGGCATTAAAGGCATCCAAATTCCCTGGAAGATCAGAAACCTGCTTCGCATAGTCATCGTAGTCATAGTCATCATACTCATCTTCAAACTCTTGGCCACCACCGAAAAGATTAGCAGACTCATCAAATGGGTTAACAACCACCTCATCTTCAGAATCAGACAATTCAATATCTCCCACATTAGAAAAAAGGTTAACTTTCTTAGTTGAAGAGGCGGGCGGAATACAAGAATCACTAGTTGTAGGAGCCATACCCGACTCCATCTCTTTCAAATCACTCACAAGGGGATCTTGTGATGCAGTACCTGTCTTAGTAGACTTATCTTCATTAACTTCCATTGTACGACCATAATCCACATCCTTGTTGGTGTCATTAGAAGGAGTACCAAAAGCATCCGTATATTCCATATTAAGAGCATCAAACTGATTAGATGTAGAGATCTTAGTTCCACTCGAACTAGCCACATCAGAAGCATTCTTCTTAGTGACTTCCACTTTGTTTGGTTCAGGAGGAGTCTTTTTGGGTTGATATTGTAACTGTTTACCCACAACAGGTTTAGTAAACCCTCCTTGACCCGGGATAGTAGAACCACCTTGCTTTACCTTCTTCTTATTAATGACCGTCTTGAAACCATCATTAGCACGTTTAGTAGGCTGAGCAGGAGGTTCAACAACTTTAGGACATTCAATAAGAGTATGACCAAAAATCTTACATTTATCACAATGAGGTGGTTTCCACTCGTATTCAACCTGTATCTTCTCAATAGTCAAACCCGACCCATCAAGTAACGGTATCTCAACAGTAAGGCTGTCCCTAAGTACCTCATCCGACTTCACTTTAATCATGCATCTAGCAAAACTACTACGGCCCCACGAGCCCTTGCACATTTGGCTAGTAAAAGCATCTAACCTTTTAGGCGTGCCTATCAATGTGGCAAGGAGACTAAGGCCATCATCAGAAAAAATAGCAAGAGGAACATCATGGAATTTAACCCACACCGAGATGTTTGTCAAATCCTCTTTAAGTAAGTTGGTGTTCAATGTCCATGGTTTAAGAATAATAGGAACATTTCTAATCAACCAAGGACCGTTTTCAAGTACATCATCAACACCTTTCTTCGAATTGAACTTAAAGAAGAAGAACCCCTTTGCATTCATCATTACCTTTTGTATACCAAACTTAGCCCACGCATTGCGTACAAAGTAATCAACAACAGGAAAAGCAAGGCGTTGACCAAGGAAATACCCATACAAAGTATTCTCAAACCTAGTGTTCACCTCTTCAACCACTTTCATCGGGACGGAAAGATCCACACCATTAGCGTTCTTACTACACTCCAACCTACAAAAGTTTGACGTGTGTTTATTTGGTTCATTAGAAGTAACACCAGCATACGATGAAGACGGTTGTTTCAAAACACCAACCTTCTCAATACCAACAGCCCCATGTGCATTCGTATCAACCTTATCATTAGTATTATTATGGCCTTTAACATTAGAAGCCATAGGACCACTCTTATCTTGAGGAGGTTTCGAATAATAACCAATATCAGTAAGCATCTCCTCAAACTCCTTCTGCGACTGCGGCACCTTAAGATGCTCAAATGGATTAGCCCCAGATGTAGCATCCACTGTCCCGGCTGGTTTTAATGGTTGCCCATCGTCACCCACAAGAACAAATTTTCCCTCAAAGATTTGTTTTTCAATAGCACGAATTTTCAATAAAGTATCATGACCCTCAAGCGTGTCATGACTAGGTGCGTCATGACTAGGGCTTGAACCAAGTGAAACCGGCTCCACTTGTCCATCAGAATGAGAACCAGAAGCAATACCAGTAAACTCATCATTCCTACTATTAGGGTTCATTGTCGATTGAAGAATCGACTCACCAGGACTAACCATAGGCTCATTCACATCATCGTTTAATTCATCAACCTTGTCCATAACAACAAACAAGAAAGTAAAACAACCCTAAAAACGAAAGCCAGAAAAATAATAACCGAAACCCTAAGCAAACGAAACACCAGTAAAGGAAGAAGATCCACGTCAATCTTCAGTCACGATAACCTTAGTAGAACTAAGGCATGATTATAAGCACAAGATACTATCCAACATCAATCATGATAGCCCAAAACGTAAGTCAATTAATAAGATATTCGGAATCACTAAGAATAGACAATGATCGTATGAAACAATTACTCTCTCAGTTGTAAAAACCCTAATCGTGTTATTGATTCTCTTGATTAAAACACTTGTTACTTGTTGTTACTGATTGTTCATTATTTGATTGAGATCAAATACTGTGTGGTTGATTCATTCTATTTGAGAATAGAATTTCTGGAGTTGTATTATTGATTCTGAAGTAATAAAAAGTGTTTTGTTATCATAAGAGCCTGTTTTTCTTCATGGTATGAGAGACAGGTTGCTCTGAATATCGATTTTGAAAATTAGGATTTTTTGATAAAATTGGGGTTTTTTAAAATTCGTTGTTCTTGGTCAATTAACTTTTGTTAATTGATAGATCTTGTGGTGAATTTGGTTAATCTTGAAGTTTTTTGAAAAACCCCTAATTTTTGGAAAATTATGGTTTGGTATATTTTGGGGCTTTTGTGATTAAAGGCTTCTGTGATCGATTAAGGTTGGTTAATCGATAAGATATGGTGATTTGGTTAAGATTGAAGTGGTTCTGGTGATTTTCCCTAATTCTGAAAATTAGGGTTTGTTAGTTCTTAGATCTTGGTTATGGGTTCTTGCTGTATATCTGCTATATCTCTAGACTAAGTGAATCTAGAGTATAGTAGGTTTGATATTCCGCTGTTGATTAATAATTGTGTGCTCTGTAACACCTCTCTCTCTCTCTCTCTTTAATTTATGTTATTATTTTTCTGCTTAGATTGCCGGAGGATAGGTTTTGGGATTATTGGAAGTTGTGATTGGTTGTTGGTTGAGTTTTTTTTTTCTTTTTGATTGTTGTTCTTGTTTCTTTATTTTGTGTGCTTGTGTGCGCCCTTGACCTACCACTTTAGTGGCAAGGAAAACCTAGGAACTACTTTCTCTTCTTAATTTGTGTGCTTGTTTTTTGTTTCTTGGAATCATTTATGTTCATAATTCTATTCATTGTTATACTAATGATGAGTATGAACCTGATAACCCTGTCACTTTAATAAGTAAATTGGATTTGAGTCATCCTTTACATTTACACCCAAATGATTCAATTTCTTTAACTATTGTTTCAATAAAACTAAAAGGAACTGAGAATTATAATGTTTGGTCGTGTGCTATGATGTTAGCATTAGAAGGAAAAAATAAAACTGGTTTTATTGATGGAACTTGTAGAAGGTATAATACTGATGAAGTTTTGGGAAGACAATGGGACAGGGTTAATGCTATTGTTTTGGGATGGATTTTAAATTCCATATCTGAAGAACTGTTTCTTGGTCAATTTTTTTCTAAAAGTGCTTCTGGTGTCTAGAATGAGTTAAAAGATACTTTTGACAGGGTTGATGGTTCTGTTACTTTTAACTTGCATCATAAAATATACTTTTTAAATCAGAATGGCACTACTATCTCATAATATTTTAATAAGCTAAGTACTTTGTGGAAACAATTTGATGCTATGGTTCAATTACCAAGATGTATGATAAGGTTTTAAAATGTACCTTTTTGAGGGGTCGTTTAAGCCCTTATTTGATTACTTTTGTATCCATTATTACTTAATATCGTTCCTTTTCACTTTTTATGTCTCTTGAAGGCAAATTGCTATAATGGCACTTATTTGGACGAAAAAGCACGGATATACGAAGAAAATGTCCAAAGTCAAGAATCGAGACACTCAAGCTGCTGAAAGACAAGGTGACGGCGTCACTGCTTAAACGCGACACCGTCAGAGCATTTTGTGACGGCACACAAGCCAAATTTCCTATTTTCAAGTGACGGTGTCAGGCTTTAAAAGAGTAGGCCGTCGCAACTCAGACGGCCTAGATTTGATCTAAACGGCGTCAGAAGCTGAAGAGGACGGCGTCACAAGCACAAGGTGACGCCGTCGCAAGACTTACGTGGCCAAGACGAAACCCTAATGACGGCTATCCGACGGCGTCACAAAACATAAGGTGACGCCGTCGCACATGTAATCTTATATATAGAATCCGAATTTTTCAGTATTGGAGAGTAGTCTTTTGGAGTAAAAACCTAAACCGAACCAAGGCTGTCTTGTACAGTATTTTAGGGTTCCAAACCCTATCTTACATCAAGATAAGTGTTTTACTTCATTAATTCAATTATGTCTTTGATTATTTGTGTATATGCTTGCATGTTCTCCATGTCCGGCTAATTTACTTGTGTGTTTGCTTAGGGAATATGAAACTTAATTATTAAATATTGATTGGTTGTTTCTTATCTTAATTGTTAATGATCTAGTAATGCGATAGGTCATTCGTTGTGTAATTAATGCTTGATTAATCTTTGTGAACCTTAGGCTATAGCACTTAGAGCGTTTGTAGGCTAAACCATCCAAAGAGGCCTTAGAGTTAGAGTTTATAATCTCTAGTGGGTTTTGTAGACGATACCATTTGGTAAGTTCAAAGAGTTAGGGATAAACGCATACCCTACGACTTTAGACACACAACGCGATTAAGAATAAGGACGTGACAATTCAACCACCAATAGGAGATAATTAAGGAGTAATAAAACCTAAGTAAACACATCTTTAAACTATCATACGAACACACAATAATTAGACATAGATTACCCATTAGTTTAGATAATTAGATAAGTAGAAGTAATCGGTAGAAATACCAAAACCCCCAAACTCAAACCTCGAGATTCGTACCTTTCCATTTCCTAAAAAAACATAAAAAAGATAAAAAATAATCTTCCTCAACCCCAACCTTAGCGTAGTAACTTCTCACTAGCATTCCAATTCCCCTAGAGAACGATATCAATACCCGTGGCTTACCCTAATACTACACTACAAAGATTAGGTTCACTGCCTAGGGTGTTATAAAACTTGCTCGAAGAAAAGGAAGTTCCTTTGACCCCGAACGACGCGTGTAGCGTTATCAAGTTTTTGGCACCGCTGCCAGGGAATAGAATAGCTAGTTAGTAGTCCACCTCGTTTAGGTTTCTTTGCTTGATTCCTATCAAGTAAATTTTTCTCATTCTTAGCTTCCTCGTAGTCTATCCCCCTTCTTCGTAACCTTTGTTCGTAACCCCATCACTTTTCATCATGGAAGGTGATAACCAACCACCATTCGTCAACCTACCACCAAATGACCCGCCAAGAGCCCGTACTCTTGGTGAATACTCGAGACCAAGCCACCTAGGCTATAGGAACACCATTGAGCTTCCCGCCCAAGCCCAAACTACGGCCTTGCGATCCGACACCATCCGGTTGGTGCAAAACGGATGTGCATTCCATGGACTTCGTTCCGAAGATCCAAATCAGCATCTAAGGGATTTCCTTAAAATTGTCGATTCCATCGACCTTGATGCTACTACTCGGGAGACCACGCGCCTGCGTCTCTTCCAATTCTCTCTACGGGACCAAGCTAGTAATTGGCTTGAGCGACTTCCCGCCTGCTCCATCTCAAGTTGGGATGATCTCACCTCTCACTTCCTTGCTCAATGTTTCCCACCGGGGAGAACCACTAAACTTAGGATTGACATCTTGATGTTCCAACAACGTCAAGGTGAATCTCTCTTCGAAGCATGGACTCGATTCAAGGACTTACTTCATAAAGTCCCTCATCACGGCATTGATCTTTGGCTCCAAGTCCAAATCTTTTATGATCATGTCAATTTCCCCACCAAGCGATCCATTGACCAAGTGGCCGGTGGAAAACTTAGTGATCTCACCGCGGAAGAATCATGGGGTATAATAGAGGACCTTGCTCTTTATGACAACGAAAGTTGGAATGACCCCCGTGAGTTGCCCAAAACTGTTAAGGCAATCTCCTTGCCTCCCATTGACTCACAATCTTCCGATTGTAGGATGATCGAACTTGAAGATCAAGTTAAATTCCTAATGAGTTCCTACGAAAACCATAAGTCTTCACGCCATGTGAACAAAGTTTCTTCCTCGTGTGAGCCGTTTTATGATCCTCATAACACGCGCACTTGCACCCGATCCCCTGAACATGCTTCCGTTGACTAAGCATCCTCGCGTATTAATGGAACGGGAGGAAGATTCCCCAGAATACCTGGACCTAGGAATTACAATGAAACCCGTGAAGCATGGAAGGGCAAGCTCGACCTCTATTGGGGACAAACCAAAGAATTAACTTCCAATGATTTTTCATGGCCCCCACCCCACGGTATTAACCAACAAAACATCGAAGGGATGTTGCAAAACCTAGTTGCATCCCAAGAAGCCCAAATAGCTAAGCTCTCAGACCGCTTTAACCAACAACAAGCCGAAATGGATAGGAAGATAGATAACCTTTTGAAAGCCATGACCAATAGTGATAGGAAGGTTAATGCTATCTCAACTCCCGAGCCTTTCGGTGTAGAGATTAAGGACCCAAGTAAGTTAGCTAAGCATGTTCAATTCGTCAATACCATCGCCTTAGTGAAACCTAATAGAACAAATGACGAAGAGGACCATACACGTGAGACTAATGAAACAACCGAGGAAGTAGATGAAGTAGACAATGACTATTTCAATAAGTTTCCCACGGAAGAAGAGCTATCTCGCCACCCTCACTTAGTACATGACGTCCGTCACATGTATGTTAGGAAAAGCCCTAGAATCAAGTTTGGGAACCGTTGGAATCTTAACATACCATGTTGCATAGGACACCTTTTTGTGGCAAAGGCCTACATTGATCGCAAGTCCCCAATGAAACATAATGACTAGCACCTACTACAATTGGGTAGTGAAGAAGCCTATTCCAACTAGGCAAGACCCCGATGATCCTAGTGTTAGTTGCAATTTTCTTGGTAGAGTTAAGGGATTGCCCATTTATGTAGGTAGTTTCACGTTTCCTACGGACTTCATAATTGTGGATGATATTAGCACGGCCATTGATAACACTACACGCGTCATTCGGGGTCAAAGGAACTTCCTTTTCTTTGAGCAAGTTTTATAACACCCTAGGCAGTGAACCTAATCGTTGTAGTGTAGTATTAGGGTAAGCCACAGGTATTGATATCGTTCTCTAGGGGAATTGGAATGCTAGTGAGAAGTTACTACGCTAAGGTTGGGGTTGAGGAAGATTATTCTTTTATCTTTTTTTTGTTTTTTTAGGAAATGGAAAAGTACGAATCTCGGGGTTTGGATTTGGGGGTTGGTATTGCTACCGATTACTCTACTTATCTAATTATCTAATCTAAGGTGTATGTAGTCTATGTCTAATTATTGTGTGCTCGTATGATAGTTTAAAGATGTGTTCACTTAGGTTTTACTACTCCTTAATTATCTCCTATTGATGGTTGAATTGTCACGTCCTTATTCTTAATTGCGTTGTGTGTCTAAAGTCGTAGGGTATGCGTTTATCCCTAACTCTTTGAAGTTACCAAAGGGTCTCGTCTACAAAAAACCACTAGGGATCATAAACTCTAACTCTAAGGCCTCTTTGGAAGGTTTAGCTTACAACCACTCTAAGTGCTATAACCTAATGTTCACAAAGATTAATCAAGCATTAAGTACACAATGAATGACCTATCGCATTACTAGATCATTAACAATTAAGATAAGAGACAACCAATCAATATTCTATAATTAAGTTTCATATTCCCTAAGCAAACACACAAGTAAATTAGCCGGACATGGAGAACATGCAAGCATACACACAAATAATCAAAGACATAATTGAATTAATGAAGTAAAACACTTATCTTGATGTAAGATATGGTTTGGAACCCTAAAATACTGTACAAGACAGCCTTGGTTCGGTTTAGGTTTTTATTCCAAAAGACTACACACAAATACTGAAAAATTCGGATTCTATATATAAGATTACATATGCGACAGCGTCACCTTATGTTTGGTGACGCCGTCGGGTTGCCGTCATTAGGGTTTCGTCTTGGCCACGTTAGTCTTGCGACGGCGTCACCTTGTGCTTGTGACGCCGTCCTCTTCAGCTTTTGACGCCGTCTGGATCGAATCTAGGCAGTCTGAGTTGCGACGGCCTACTCTTTTAAAGCCTGACACAGTTACTTGAAAATAAGAGATTTGGCTTCTGTCCCATCACAAAATCCTCCGACGGCGTCGCAGTTAAGCAGTGACGCCGTCACCTTGTCTTTCAGCAGCTTGAGTGTCTCGATTCTTGACTTTGGCCATTTTCTTCGTATATCCGCGCCTTTTCGTCCAAATAAGTGCCATTACAGCAATTTGCCTTCAAGAGACCTAAAAAGTGAAAAGGAACAATATTAAGTAATAACGGATACAAAAGTGATCAAATAAGGGCTTAAACGACCCCTCAAAAAGGTACATTTTAAAACCTTATCAAATATCCCTACACTTGGTATTTGCTTGTCCTCAAGCAAATGTGCTTTAGCCAATTAATTTATAAGTTAGGGGTCATGAAGCATTGGTTTAAAACAGTCCACAACACATATAAGCCCCGCAAAAGTCATAAGAAGCACGGAAATTACATACTAGCACCTCACATGGGGTGTTTGGATACTCACATCTCTCTTGGGTGTATATGAAATATAACAAATTGGAAATGGAAGATTAAACACTCATTAACCGGTCCTAGTACATAGATTATCATAGGGTTGAGAATAGATCAAACCTCAATCGCTTTGGCGTAAGCACCTAGGAAAGACTATCAAAGAGGTCTTTAAAGGGTTGTAATGTTAGGCTTACGGTAGGGAAACAAAGGGTTTGGTGGGATAGGCTATTTAGTGGTGGCAAGTCAAAAATCTTTATGTTACAAGCATACGAAGAATGGCGTTGCTAAGCCAAGACTCGACACTCTAAACTCTAGATAACTGAAACAAATAAACAAAAATTTAAAGGATAGATGTAAGATGGTAGCCCGTATGTTTTTTTTTTTTTTTTTGAACACTCTATTTTTTTTCTTTTCTCTTTTTCTATTTTTTTTTCATACACTTTTACTCTACCATCCTCTACGGTAACATCAAAATGATAGAGATTTATAGGCACATCCCTACACTTGAGTTTTTATTACTCTAACACTAATTTGACCCGAATTGAAAAGATCAAAACACTTGGGGTATGTTATTACGCAAATAAGAGAATTTAACGTTCCTTTCCAATCATTTTATAAACTTTAACTTTTCCCATGAGTCCCAATCATCCCAAAACTGTATACAAAGGATATGACTCGACTTAGCAACTCATGCAAGCAACTAGATAATTGAACTAAGGGTTTGGGGTGATAACAATAATGCACTAAAAGTGAGTGCATACAGGGTAGGCTAAGGCGATTTGGGTGTATATTTGGGGGTGGGGTGTAAACAATGCTCTTCATTGATATTCCGGAAAAACCGAAACATCACCAGAATCGTGAAAAGGATAGGCTTTGAGGGGTTAACTAGGGGTATCATGTAATAAAAAAGAGTACAACGCAAAGGTTGTGGGGGAATTACTCAACCGATGTGGAAGAAGTAATTATATTACGGGTATCAAACAAGGGTTATCCTAATGCCTCTTATCATTTAGTTATTCCTAACTACATATGTGTAGTCTTACTAGCGATCTCAGAATGCATCACAAAACAAGTTCTAGAATCTAATATACTACCGGTTCACACTCTAAGCATTAAAGATGAATGCTTTAATTCCTACTAATCTAAGGGTGATCCTCACATTTTGGGTGAAATTTGGGTGGTAAAGGGTTTTTGTGCTAGTCATGCAACTTCCTATCCGTGAGACGCTTTTGTTAAGACTAATGTCCCACTCCTATATGTCATGAAAAATTTTAAATTTGGTGCCAAAATTACCCTAACCGACATTTTCTCATGGTTTATTACACAAATATAATTGGACAAAGCAAATAATCAAGGATAAGTATAGTTTCAAAGTTCCCGTTTTATTTCCCCTCCCTACACTTAAACTGAACATTGTCCCCAGTGTTCCCCGAAAGTATCAAAGTTATGATAATGGAAGATAATGAAAAACGAAAGAAACTAATACTCTCTTGATTAGCTCGGTAGGATCCGTGTGTGAAGTAGTGGTTAAATCCTTTCCAAGAAGAATGTGTGCGTGAAAAGCTCCTTCCAATCTTTTGTTTCTTCTTCTTGATAAATAAAACCTGCACATTTGAAGAAAACAAATGAAACCTTCACGTAAAATTGGCGGTAATAATATATATAAGACTTTACTAAACTAAGATATAATGCTTGTGGAATGCATCTTTACAGAATTTCTGGAAAATTAAGACCTGGAAAATTCCAAAAATTTATAAGTAGCTCAAAAAACGAGAAAAAAGTAATCTGTTGTTTTTACTCCTTCCTGACGCCGTCAGGTTGCAATCCTGACGCCGTCAGGTTATCCTGACAAAAACTGGTCTGCGATTTTCTGGAAAAAATTCTGGAAAATTTATATCTTTAGAATCTGGAAAAATTTCTGCAAAACATCCATTATGACTCGATACAAGCATTTGACTCGAACAAACACACATATATATCTTTTAATGAATTGTTATTCTCATGTTTACGTTTCTTTTGAAAACGTGTGTAATCCTCCCTACACTTATCCTTTATGTAAAATACCTTTATATGCAATTAAGACGAGGTTAAAAACAAAATAAATCATTTTTACAAATTTAAACATGAGAATAAACAATTAATAAAAGATATATGACACTAACAAGCAAACAATTAAGCATGGGTTGCCTCCCACGAAGCGCTTTTCTTTATTTATGAGTCTTGTAGCTAGACTCGTAGTTGTGCTCCTACGTAACTTCATTACCGTCACCATCTTCCTTATGACGGTCTCTATTGGGGGATTCTATGTTGTAGAAGTGTCCTATGATACATATTTCTAAGAGTTCATCCTCTCCCCACTCGGTCCTATATTTCGGTCCTAAGTTCAAGCAATCCTTATAGAACCCGAAAATATTAGCCATAACATAATCTACTCCTTTTTCCTTATCTTCCTCATTCCTATAATAGACCGATAGTTTAAGTTACTTTTCATCATTAGAGAGTGATGAAAACTTCTCAATCTTAAATGGCATTTGGTAGGCTATGTCATCGGTCTCATCCTTGAATTGCACTATTCCTAATGAAGGATCATAAGTCATCCTGGTGTTTTCAATGAAAGGTTTTACTAGAATAACGTGGGACAAGCTAGGATCTATGGCCGTGCTAATATCATCCACAATTATGAAGTCCGTAGGAAACGTGAAACTACCTACATAAACGGGCAATCCCTTAACTCTACCAAGAAAATTGCAACTAACACTAGGATCATCGGGGTCTTGCCTAGTTGGAATAGGCTTCTTCACTACCCAATTGTAGTAGGTGCTAGTCATTATGTTGATTGGGGATTTGCGATCAATGTATGCCTTTGCCACAAAAAGGTGTCCTATGCAACATGGTATGTTAAGATTCCAAGGGTTCCCAAACTTGATTCTAGGGCATTTCCTAACATACATGTGACGGAGGTCACGTACTAAGTGAGGGTGGCGAGATCGCCCTTCTTCCGTAGGAAACTTATTGAAATAGTCATTGTCTACTTCATCTTCTTCCTCGGTTGTTTCATTAGTCTCACGTGTATGGTCCTCTTCGTCATTTGTTTTATTAGGTTTCACTAAGGTGATGGTATTGACGAATTGGACATGCTTAGCTAACTTACTTGGGTCCTTAATCTCTACACCGGAAGGCTCGGAAGTTGAGATAGCATTAACCTTCCTATCACTGGTCATGGCTTTCAAAAGGTTATCTATCTTCCTATCTGTTTCGGCTTGTTGTTGGTTAAAGCGGTTCGAGAGCTTAGCTATTTGGGCTTCTTGGGTTGCAAATAGGTTTTGCAACATCCCTTCGATGTTTTGTTGGTTAGGACCGTGGGGTGGGGGCCATGAAAAATCATTGGAAGTGAATTCCTTGGTTTGTCCCCAATAGAAGTCGGGCTTGCCCTTCCATGCTTCTCGGGTTTCATTGAAATTCCTAGGTCCGGGGTATTGTGGGGAATCTTCCTCCCGTTCCATTAATACGCGAGGATGCGTAGTCAACAGAAGCATGTTCGGGGGATCGGGTGCAAGTGCGCGTGTTATGAGGATCATTACACGGCTTACATGAGGAAGAAACTTTGTTCACATGGCGTGAAGACTTACGATTTTCGTAGGAACTCATTAGGAATTTAACTTGATCTTCAAGTTCGATCATCCTACGGTCGGAATATTGTGAGTCAATGGGAGGCAAGGAGATTGCCTTAACGGTTTTGGGCAACTCACGGGGGTCATTCCAACTTTCGTTGTCATAGAGAGCAAGGTCCTCTATTATACCCCATGATTCTTCCGCGGTGAGATCACTAAGTTTTCCACTGACCGCTTGGTCAATGGATCGCTTGGTGGAGAAGTTGACATGATCATAAAAGATTTGGACTTGAAGCCAAAGATCAATGCCGTGATGAGGGACTTTATGAAGTAAGTCCTTGAATCGGGTCCATGCTTCGTAAAGAGATTCACCTTGATGTTGTTGGAACATCAAGATGTCATTCCTAAGTTTAGTGGTTCTCCCCGGTGGGAAAAATTGAGCAAGGAAGTGAGAGGTGAGATCATCCCAACTTGAGATGGAGCCGGCGGGAAGTCGCTCAACCCAATTACTAGCTTGGTCCCGTAGAGAGAATTGGAAGAGACGCAGGCGCGTGGTCTCCCGAGTAGCAGCATCGAGGTCAATGGAATCGACAATTTTGAGGAAATCCCTCAGATGTTGATTTGGATCTTCGGAACGAAGTCCATGGAATGCACATCCGTTTTGCAACAACCAGATGGTGTCGGATAGCAGGGCCATAGTGTGGGCTTGGTCGGGAAGCTCAATGGTGTTCCTATAGCCTAGGTGGCTTGGTCTTGAGTATTCACCAAGAGTACGGGCTCTTGGCGGGTCATTTGGTGGTAGGTTGATGAATGGTGGGTGGTTATCACCTTCCATGATGAAAAGTGATGGGGTTACGAACAAAGGTCACGAAAAAGGGGGATAGACTACGAGGAAGCTAAAAATGAGAAAAAATTTACTTGATAGGAATCAAGCAAAGAAACCTAAACGAGGTGGACAACTAACTAGCTATTCTATTCCCCGGCAGCGGCGCCAAAAACTTGATAACGCTACACGCGTTGTTCGGGGTCAAAGGAACTTCCTTTTCTTCAAGCAAGTTTTATAACACCCTAGGCAGTGAACCTAATCGTTGTAGTGTAGTATTAGGGTAAGCCACGGGTATTGATATCGTTCTCTAGGGGAATAGGAATGCTAGTGAGAAGTTACTACGCTAAGGTTGGGGTTGAGGAAGATTATTTTTTTATCTTTTTTTGTTTTTTAGGAAATGGAAAAGTACGAATCTCGGGGTTTGGATTTGGGGGTTGGTATTGCTACCGATTACTCTACTTATCTAATTATCTAATCTAAGGTGTATGTAGTCTATGTCTAATTATTGTGTGCTCGTATGATAGTTTAAAGATGTGTTCACTTAGGTTTTACTACTCCTTAATTATCTCCTATTGATGGTTGAATTGTCACATCCTTATTCTTAATTGCGTTGTGTGTCTAAATTCGTAGGGTATGCGTTTATCCCTAACTCTTTGAAGTTACCAAAGGGTCTCGTCTACAAAAAACCACTAGGGATCATAAACTCTAACTCTAAGGCCTCTTTGGAAGGTTTAGCTTACAACCACTCTAAGTGCTATAACCTAAGGTTCACAAAGATTAATCAAGCATTAAGTACACAACGAATGACCTATCACATTACTAGATCATTAACAATTAAGATAAGATACAACCAATCAATATTCAATAATTAAGTTTCATATTGCCTAAGAAACACACAAGTAAATTAGTCGGACATGGAGAAAATGCAAGCATACACACAAATAATCAAATACATAATTGAATTAATGAAGTAAAACACTTATCTTGATGTAAGATAGGGGTTGGAACCCTAAAATAATGTACAGGACAGCCTTGGTTCGGTTTAGGTTTTTTTTCCAAAAGATTACACACAAATACTGAAAAATTTGGATTCTATATATAAGATTACATATGCGACGGCGTCACCTTATGTTATAAAGCCTGACACCGTCACAAAACATAAGGTGACGTCGTCGCACATGTAATCTTATATATAGAATCCGAATTTTTCAGTATTGGAGAGTAGTCTTTTGGAGTAAAAACCTAAACCGAACCAAGGCTGTCTTGTACAGTATTTTAGGGTTCCAAACCCTATCTTACATCAAGATAAGTGTTTTACTTCATTAATTCAATTATGTCTTTGATTATTTGTGTGTATGCTTGAATGTTCTCCATGTCCGGCTAATTTACTTGTGTGTTTTCTTAGGGAATATGAAACTTAATTATTAAATATTGATTGGTTGTTTCTTATCTTAATTGTTAATGATCTAGTAATGCGATAGGTCATTCGTTGTGTAATTAATGCTTGATTAATCTTTGTGAACCTTAGGCTATAGCACTTAGAGCGGTTGTAGGCTAAACCATCCAAAGAGGCCTTAGAGTTAGAGTTTATAATCCCTAGTGGGTTTTGTAGACGGGACCCTTTGGTAAGTTCAAAGAGTTAGGGATAAACGCATACCCTACGACTTTAGACACACAACGCGATTAAGAATAAGGACGTGACAATTCAACTACCAATAGGAGATAATTAAGGAGTAATAAAACCTAAGTAAACACATCTTTAAACTATCATACGAACACACAATAATTAGATATAGACTACCCATTAGTTTAGATAATTAGATAAGTAGAAGTAATCGGTAGAAATACCAAAACCCCCAAACTCAAACCCCGAGATTCGTACCTTTCCATTTCATAAAAAAACATAAAAAAGATAAAAAAATAATCTTCCTCAACCCCAACCTTAGCGTAGTAACTTCTCACTAGCATTCCTATTCCCCTAGAGAACGATATCAATACCCGTGGCTTACCCTAATACTACACTACAATGATTAGGTTCACTGCCTAGGGTGTTATAAAACTGGCTCGAAGAAAAGGAAGTTCCTTTGACCCCGAACGACGCGTGTAGCATTATCAATGTACTTGTCATGCTGCTGATGATCTTAAAAAGTATAATCAACTTATGAAATTAATGCAATTTTTAATGGGTCTGGATGATACTTATATGCAAATAAGGATTAATATCCTTTTTAGAGATCCTTTGCCTGATGTTAAAGGTGCTTATGCTATTATCAGTAGTGAAGAAAATCATAGAAATGTTGTGTCTGGTAGTACTAGTAGAAATCATAATTCTGCTTTTGCTACTAAAGTTATGAATCAAGTTAATAATCAGACCAGTCAATCTGCTAGACCTATTAATCAGAATACTCAGGCTAATAATCCTACTGCTAATTTTAATAGAGTGTCTGATAATAGGAGAAATACTGGTTCTACTCTTGTGTGTGATCAATGTGGTTTTAATGGCATACTCAGGACAGATGTTTTAAATTGAATGGGTATCCTCCAAATTTTGGAAAAAAGGGGAACAATAACATAACTCAGAATACTCAAAAAAGGTTTTCAAATAACAATTCTGTGGGGTCCAGTTCATCTTCTGGTTTTACAGATGAACAACTTACTACTCTCATTTCTCTCATCAAAGACAATTCTGTCAAAAGAAATAGTGTGCAGACCAATATGGCAGGTACTTATTTTAATACTAGTAAGCTTTTTAATCAGAATTTTCAAAAGTTTTTTTCAACAAATACCAATTTGAAATCCAAACTTAGTTCTGATGGAAAGATTGTGGATTCTGGTGCTAACCAGCATATGACACATTCTGACAGGGACTTGGTAAATGTTTTTGATATTTCTCATCTTCAAATAAAAGTTGGTCATCCAAATGGAACTGAAGCTTTGATTACTAAAATTGGAAATCTAAAGTTAGCTGACTCTTTAATATTATATGATGTTCTGGTTATTCCAGAATATTGTGTTACCTTAATTTATGTTCATAAACTTGCCAAAGATAATAAGATTGTAGTTGCCTTTGATGAGAACTAATGTTATTTCTTGAATCAGGATTTGAATCTGGGAAATGTTCTGGGGACTGGTAATCAGTGTGGTGGTTTATATTATTTCAATTCTTGAGGTACCTCTTTTCAAAGTCATAACTCTCTTTCTTATTATGACTGGCACTGCAGACTTGGTCACCCTGCAGACCCTGTTCTAAATGTTTTAAAAACTGATTTGAAGTTTAATTCAAAGGATCAAAACTTAATTTATGAAACTTGTCAAAGAGTTAAGCAAACTAGAGAACCTTTTTCCTTTAGGTGATCATACTTCTATTGTTTTAGGTGAACTTGTTCATTTAGATCTTTGGGGACCTTATAAGGTTGCTAGTAAGGAAGGTTACAAGTATTTTTTGACTATTGTGGATGATTACACTAGGGCTGTATGGGTATATTTACTTAAAACTAAGGATTAAACTGTTCATTATATCAATATCTTTTACAATATGATTGTCACTCAGTTTGATAGAAAAAATAAGAATTTTAGAAGTGATAATGGTACTGAATTTGTTAATCATTCTTTTTCAAAGTTATGTGAAGAAAAAGGTATTACCCATCAGACCTCTTGTGCATACACTCCACAGCAAAATGGTATTGCTGAAAGGAAACATAGGTATCTTTTGAATGTTGCTAGATCCCTTCTATTTAAGGTGGAATTCCACTTAAGTTTTGGACTGAATGTGTTCTTACTGCTACTTTTCTGATTAACAGATTGCCTTCATCTGTGCTTAATGGAAAATCTCCTTTTGAGATGATATATAATAAAAAGCATACTCTCTGCAATTTAAGGATGTTTGGTTGTTTGTGCTTTGCTACTGTTGTTAATAATCATCATAAACTTAGTAGCAGGTTTGAGAAATGTGTTATGATGGGGTATTCTAATTCTAAAAAAGGATATAGGTTATATAGTCTTGATAAACATCAGTTCATCTTTTCTAGAGATGTTAAATTTTTTAGTCTATCTTTCCTTTTAAGGAATCAATTGCTGATAAGAACAACACTACTTCTGAAAATGTTTTTCAAGACTTAAATCAGTTGAACTTTTTTTATGTTGAAATCCCTGAACTACCCAATGATGAAAAGAGAGTAGACCCTAATCTGAATAGTGACAATGAGTCACCAAGTGAAGGTAGCTACTCTCCTCCATTTAGTAGAGACAATGTCACTGATCATAATAGTGACATCAATGTCTTTGCGCTGGTAACTACACTTGAAGACAATGATAATTCTGAGGGTAATTTGAACTTTGATTTAAATTCTCCTGTTCAGGAAGAAGTACCTTTGAGAAGGTCTTCTAGACCTTCTGTTTTTCCCAGAAATTATAATGATTTTGTTATTGAGTCTAAAGTTAAGTATGGAATTGAAAAGTTTGTGAATTATTCTAAACTTAACTCTAGAAACTATTGTTTTATAGTTCAGTTGAACAAAAGTCATGAACCAAAAAATTATTTTGAATCTGTTAAATCTATATTTTGGATTGATGCTATGAATAATGAGATTGAGGCTTTATATAGAAATGATACTTTTGAAGTCACTATTTTACCTCCTGGAAGAAAAGCTATAGGAAGTAAATGGGTGTTTAAAATTAAATATAAGTCTGATGGAGAGATAGATAGATATAGGCTAGAGTTGTGGCTAAAGGATATAATCAGAAAAAGGTGTAGATTATGAGGAAACATTCTATCCTGTTGTTAAAATGGTCACTGTTAGATGCTTGCTTAATGTTGTTGTCCAGAATAATTGGCCTATTTTTCAACTTGATGTTAATAATGCCTTTCTGTATGGTGATCTTGATGAGACTGTTTATATGAAGTTACCTGAAGGATTCTTTCCTGAAGGTGATAGTAGAGTATGCAGACTTAAAAAATCTTTGTTTGGTTTAAAACAAGCTCCTAGACAATGGAATGCTAAACACACATCTGCTATTATTGAAAATGGCTTTACTCAAAATAAAAGTGATTATTCTTTATATACAAAGTCTAAAGATGATGTGTTTATTGCATTGCTTGTTTATGTTGATGATATTATTGTTACTAGGAATAATATTGATGAAATTAACAATTTCAAAATCTTTCTTAAAACTAAGTTCATGATTAAGGATTTAGGAAAGTTGCAATATTTTCTTGGCATTGAAGTTGCTGAGACTGAGAAAGGAATTTGTTTGAATCAAAGGAAGTTTTGTTTAGATTTGTTAAGTGAGTATGGTATGCTTGGTTGCAAACCATCTAAAACTCCTTTACAATCTAAACTTTTTATATCTAATGAAGCTACTGATAATGATCCTTTACTTGATAATATTACTGATTATCAGAAGCTTATGGGAAAGCTTATTTACTTGACTAATACTAGACCTGATATTTCATATGTTGTTTATTGTTTAAGTCAGTTCATGCATTCTCCTCTTAAGTCTCATCTTAGAATAGCTTTAAAGATACTAAAGTATCTTAAAGGAGCTCCAGGTTTGGGTATTCATATTACTAAGAATTCTGGTATGTCTCTTCTTGCTATTCTGATGCTGATTGGGCTAAATGTATTGTGACAAGGAGTTCTGTTACTGGCTTTTGTGTATTTTTGAATGGGTCTTTAGTATCTTGAAAAAGTAAAAAACAACATACTCTCTCAAAAAGCTCTACTGAAGAAGAGTACAGAGCTCTTGCTTCAGTAACCAGTGAAGTAATTTGGATTCTAAATTTTTTGAAAGATCTTAAAATTTCTGGCTGTTCCACTTCATTGTGACAGTAAATCTGCTATAAAAATAGCAGCCAACCCTGTTTTTCATGAAAGGACAAAACATCTTGAGATTGATTTGCATTTTGTTAGAGAGAAGATTTTAAATGGTGTTGTTAGAACAGTTAAAGTGGATTCTACAAATCTAATTGCAGATATCTTTACTAAAGGGTTGGATACATTACAACATAATTTTTTGGTCAAAAATCTTAGCAAGTATGATATATATCACTTATCAGATTAAAGGGGGTGTTGAGATTTATGGTCTAAGTGCTTATTGTATAATCTAATATTGATATCTAAGACAGCTTATGGTTGTGGTTTTTAGTTATACATGCTGATGAAAAGTTTTAGAGTTGGTTGTTAAAGATTTATATCTGGAGGGACTTGAAGTGTAAATGTTTTATAGCTGTGGATTACTTTGGATGTCTTCTAGAAAAAGTGTTAAAGATGAAGGGCTAAGGAAGAATATTTGGGGCTATATAATGAGAAAGTTTTGAGACTTTCTCATATCTACTAACCATTCTCTCTCTACGATATAATCTCTCAATTACTCTCTCACTTGTAAAAACCTAATCGTGTTATTGATTCTCTTGATCAAAACACTTGTTACTGATTGTTCATTATTTGATTGAGATCAAATATTGTGTGGTTGATTCATTCTATTTGAGAATAGAAATTTTGGAGTTGTATTATTGATTCTGAAGTAATAAAAAGTGTTTTGTTATCATAAGAGTATGTTTTTCTTCACCAATCGAACTTATCCTGATTCATCATTATCAGCCACATTAGGAATCTTCCAAATCTCTAAAAGCCTTGCAACTTTAGGAGATTTCTTGAAACGAAGACATATAAGCTTCAAATGGACATTTGTAATGATGACGTCCCGAACTGTTCAGTTGTACAAGACTTCGTCTTGAAGATATGGTTGTTACGTTCTTGCCATATATAGTAGTTAGAAGCCGCTACCACTAGCCTAGCGCAAATACTCCTAGCCGAATTCTTAACTGATAATGGATGTAGCCAATTTAAAATATTCACCAATCTAGCACCAATGTTATCCATAACAGCATGCCATCTTACCAGACTCCAAAGCTGCGAAGAAAAGGTACACTCAAAGAACAAGTGCGCGTGAGAATCAGGTTGTGTGTTACAAAGAGGGCATCAAAGCAGGTTCAAATTAGTAACACTACTAACATCCCTTTGCCTCAACACATCTTGAGTCACATCTTGAGTCTAGAGCTTATTTAACATCACAAGCCACATATGAAATGAACGACGAGGGATACATTGCGAGAACCAAATATGTACCCAAGGTGTTAGGATTTAGTAAATCCAGTTATTAAAGAGTCGGTCACCTCAAGTATATGTAATCGTTAGAAAGCTCGTAGTCGTAGATTAGTTAATGTTTAGTAGTATTTAGTTAAGTAACACCGTGGAGGACGGACGGGTCTTTACCCACTGTATGCCTAATCCATAGCCCGTAGGTGGTGATTTATGTAAGAACTATAAATAATCTCTACCTTCCAAGGTAGAGAGTTGGAGCTCATAATAAGATTTTTCTTTCTCTCACTAAAGTTCCCAACCTCTAACTTTCTCTCTCTAAAACCATAGTATACGCCTATTTGATCTTTGGTTTAGTGTGTTTGTGAAATCCAATATGTTACAAATGGTATCAGAGCCATGGTTTGATCATCTCTCTTACATATACTTGGATTTCTAGTGGTTTTAAATGGTTTTTGAGTTTGAAAAAAGTTTAGTGGTTTTTCCATCATTTGGATCATTTCTAGTGTTAAAGTTTGAATTTTGGGTGTACTTTTGTGTTTAGAATCATTGTAAGTGCTTGGGTTTTGATTTGGTAAGCTTGAATCCCTGTGGTTGAGCTTGTTTTGGATTGAAAAGTAGGTTTTTGAAGTTTTTCTTGCTAGCGACTTGGTTCTCGTAGTATTTTTCATCATAACGACTTGCTTCAGTAAAAGTTAGCGAGTTAGAGTGTTAGTTGTTAGCGACTTGTGCCTAGCGACTTGTCTATTGAGACAAGCCGACAAATAGTACAAGTTAGTGGATTCTCCACTACGGCTAGCGACTTGGTAAGGTTAGCGACTTGCTTCAGAAATTGTTAGCGAGTTGTAGTGTAAACTATTAGCGACTTGATACTAGCGACTTGGATCTTAGCGAGTTGTTCTTTAGCAACTTAACTGTGTCTAGCGACTTAGTGCTTAGCGACTTGGTGTTAGCGACTTGGACCTTAGCGAGTTGCTCTTTAGTGACTTGACTGTGTAGCGACTTGGTGCACTATCGACTTGTGTCCAGCGACTTGGTTCTTAGAGACTTGGTCTTAGCAACTTGGTTCACACGAATTTGAGATCTTGGCGAGTTGCTACTTAGCGACTTGGTGATTAGCGACTTGGTTCAAGAATTCATAGCGACTTGGTTGATTTTTTTTATAATACGGTTTTCTCTTGATTTAGTAAAATCCCGTGAAAGAATCTATTTCCCGGTTTAATCATAGAGTTATAAAATCCCGTGTAATCTGTTAACATGTGTACCAACGTACCTACAATCATCTCCACTGTTGCTGAGGATGTTCAAGCAGCTGGTTCAGATACTTGTCCACCTATGCTTGACAGAACTGACTACGACTCTTGGGCTCAACGAATCAGATTGTACTGTCTTGGAAAGGAAAATGGGGTCAACATTCTCAAATCCATTGATGAAGAACCTTATCAGATTGAGACTAAAAGAGACTTAATTGATACAGCTGCAGATGGAACAATGATCTATGGATTAGACAGACCAAAGACGTATGATGAGCTCAATGATAAGGAGAAAAAGAGATTCGATGCTGACATCAGGGCTTCTAACATTATACTTCAGGGTCTTCCAAAAGACATCTACAAGCTTATCAATCACAACACTGAAGCCAAGGCAGTTTGGGATAATGTCAAGATGTTTCTCTCAGGTTATGAATTAACCAAGGAAGATAGAGAATCACAACTGTATGATGAGTTTGAGCATTTCAAGATGAAACCAGATGAGAGTGTCTATGAGTACTACGTGAGATTCCATAAGCTTGTGAATGATATGAGGAACATCAAAATGACCATGCCAAACATTCAGCTGAACTCAAATTTTGTGAACAACATGAATCTTGAATGGCATAAGTTTGTGACCTTTGTGAAGCAAACCAAAGGATTGAAGAACACCAACTATGAGCAACTTTATGCATTCCTTCTTCAGAATGAGAGACATGCTATGTTTGAAAAAAGGATTCTTGAACAGTTCAAAACCAGCCAGGGAGAAAAAAGTTCGTCAAATGACTCTACAGCCTTTTACAACAATGTTGGAGTTACCACCAAAGCTTCTCAAGTCATACCCATGGGTAATGGTATTTACAAGCTCATCCCTGATCCAGCATATAAGCCTCCTGACCCAAGCACATTCATGGAAAACTTCATCAATCAACTGTCTCTCATGGTTAGTCAAAACATGAACTCTCTCCCACACACCAACAATAACCTCAGAACTGCATCCAATCCACACAATCAAGCTACTGTCAGAGATGGGAAGGTTATGGTGCAACCAGTTCAAGAAAGGCAGTATGAACAGGGAAGAGGTGGACTTGGTAGAGGATATGTGGCTAATCAGAATCGTGGAAGGAATCCAAATCAGGGTCAAGCTAAGCCAATTAAGTGCTACAACTGTGGTGGTGATGAACACATAGCAAGGAATTGCACTTCTCCAAAACGCCCTCAAAATGCAGAATACTTCAAAGACAAGATGTTACTTGTGCAAGCTCAGGATAATGGAGCTGTGTTGGATGAAGAGGAGCTGTTGTTTCTTGCTGAGGGCAATGCCAAGACATATGATGCAGATGTGGATGAGCAGCCAATTCAGGAGATAGGTCATAATCATCAGAATGCCTTTCAAGTCGCCGACTGTGATGCATACGACTCAGACGTTGATGATGAACCTACTGCACAGACAATTTGTATGGCTAGCATTTCTCCAATGGTCTCTCCAAAGGTCCCCTCACCACAGCAAGCTGGTCCATCCAAAGAAGCAATCATCTCAGAGGTATTAAAACTATATGATGATGTTGATGAGAAAAAGATTCATGACAAAGTACAATCAACTGAAACTTTTGAGTCAGATATTGAAAATATGGGTAATATCAATGTTGTCCCATATGATCAATATGTGAAACAAAGTGAAAGTGAAACTGTACCAAGTGATGCATCTTCTGCAGTCAATGATGACTATGCTTTTGATGAATACACTGCCTGTACCCCTGATGATTCTTTTATCTCTGAACTGAATGCCTATAAAGAACAAGTTGCTATTTATGAAGAGCGTGCTAAGTTTGAGTTAACCACCCGTGAGCAGGAAATGGATTACCAAATGCGTACAATTATTAGAAAAAGTCATTTTAGAGAAGAAGTATTAAAAAAAGAGTTAAACTCCTTACATGAAAAGCTTTCTAAAACTGCTAAGCAAAAACAAGAACTTCATGAAAATGTTAAAATGCTTAAGCAAGAATTCAGTGCTAAGGAATCAAAACTTTTGAATGATTTTTCTAATCTAAAAACCTTGAAAAACAAGCTAGAAAATAAGTTGTACGTACAAGGGAATACAATTCAAAATGACCATGCCAAACATTTAGCTGAACTCAAAGTTTGTGAACAACATGAATCCTGAATGGCATAAGTTTGTCACCTCTGTGAAGCTAACCAAAGGATTAAAGAACACCAACTATGAACAACTTTATGCATTCCTTCTTCAGAATGAGAGACATGCTATGTTTGAAAAAAGGATTCTTGAACAGTTCAAAACCAACCAGGGAGAAAAAAGTTCGTCAAATGACTCTACAGCCTTTTACACCAATGTTGGAGTTACCACCAAAGCTTCTCAAGTCATACCCATGGGTAATGGTAATTACAAGCTCATCCCTGATCCAGCATATAAGCCTCCTGACCCAAGCACATTCATGGAAAACTTCATCAATCAACTGTCTCTCATGGTTAGTCAAAACATGAACTCTCTCCCACACACCAACAATAACCTCAGAACTGCATCAAATCCACACAATCAAGCTACTGTCAGAGATGGGAAGGTTATGGTGCAACCAGTTCAAGAAAGGCAGTATGAACAGGGAAGAGGTGGAGTTAGTAGAGGATATGTGGCTAATCAGAATCGTGGAAGGAATCCAAATCAGGGTCAAGCTAAGCCAATTAAGTGCTACAACTGTGGTGGTGATGAACACATAGCAAGGAATTGCACTTCTCCAAAATGCCCTCAAAATGCAAAATACTTCAAAGACAAGATGTTACTTGTGCAAGCTCAAGATAATGGAGCTGTGTTGGATGAAGAGGAGCTGTTGTTTCTTGCTGAGGGCAATGCCAAGACATATGATGCAGATGTGGATGAGCAGCCAATTCAGGAGATAGGTCATAATCATCAGAATGCCTTTCAAGTCGCCGACTGTGATGCATACGACTCTGACTTTGATGATGAACCTACTGCACAGACAATTTTTATGGCTAGCATTTCTCCAATGGTCTCTCCAAAGGTCCCCTCACCACAGCAAGCTGGTCCATCCAAAGAAGCAATCATCTCAGAGGTATTAAAACTATATTATGATGTTGATGAGCAAAAGATTCATGACAAAGTACAATCAACTGAAACTTTTGAGTCAGATATTGAAAATATGGGTAATATCAATGTTGTCCCATATGATCAATATGTGAAACAAAGTGAAAGTGAGACTGTACCAAGTGATGCATCTTCTGCAGTCAATGATGACTATGCTTTTGATGAATAGACTGCCTGTACCCCTGATGATTCTTTTATCTCTGAACTGAATGCCTATAAAGAACAAGTTGCTATTTATGAAGAGCGTGCTAAGTTTGAGTTAACCACCCGTGAGCAGGAAATGGATTACCAAATGCGTACAATTATTAGAAAAAGTCATTTTAGAGAAGAAGTATTAAAAAAAGAGTTAAACTCCTTACATGAAAAGCTTTCTAAAACTGCTAAGCAAAAACAAGAACTTCATGAAAATGTTAAAATGCTTAAGCAAGAATTCAGTGCTAAGGAATCAAAACTTTTGAATGATTTTTCTAATCTAAAAACCTTGAAAAACAAGCTAGAAAATAAGTTGTACGTACAAGGGAATACCATTCAAAATGACCATGCCAAACATTTAGCTGAACTCAAAGTTTGTGAACAACATGAATCCTGAATGGCATAAGTTTGTCACCTCTGTGAAGCTAACCAAAGGATTGAAGAACACCAACTATGAGCAACTTTATGCATTCCTTCTTTAGAATGAGAGACATGCTATTTTTGAAAAAAGGATTCTTGAACAGTTAAAAACCAACCAGGAAGAAACAAGTTTGTCAAATGACTCTACAGCCTTCTACACCAATGTTGGAATTACCACCAAAGCTTCTCAAGTCATACCCATGGGTAATGGTAATTACAAGCTCATCCCTGATCCAGCATATAAGCCTCCTGATCCAAACACATTCATGGAAAACTTCATCAATCAACTATCTCTCTAGGTTAGTCAAAACATGAACTCTCTCCCACACACCAACAATAACCTCAGAACTGCATCCAATCCACACAATCAAGCTACTGTCAGAGATGGGAAGGTTATGGTGCAACCTGTTCAAGAAAGGCAGTATGAACAGGGATGAGGTGGACTTGGTAGAGGATATGTGGCTAATCAGAATCGTGGAAGGAATCCAAATCAGGGTCAAGCTAAGCCAATTAAGTGCTACAACTGTGGTGGTGATGGACACATAGCAAGGAATTGCACTTCTCCAAAATGCCCTCAAAATGCAAAATACTTCAAAGACAAGATGTTACTTGTGCAAGCTCAAGATAATGGAGCTGTGTTGGATGAAGAGGAGCTGTTGTTTCTTGCTGAGGGCAATGCCAAGACATATGATGCAGATGTGGATGAGCAGCCAATTCAGGAGATAGGTCATAATCATCAGAATGCCTTTCAAGTCGCCGACTGTGATGCATACGACTCTGACTTTGATGATGAACCTACTGCACAGACAATTTTTATGGCTAGCATTTCTCCAATGGTCTCTCCAAAGGTCCCCTCACCACAGCAAGCTGGTCCATCCAAAGAAGCAATCATCTCAGAGGTATTAAAACTATATTATGATGTTGATGAGCAAAAGATTCATGACAAAGTACAATCAACTGAAACTTTTGAGTCAGATATTGAAAATATGGGTAATATCAATGTTGTCCCATATGATCAATATGTGAAACAAAGTGAAAGTGAGACTGTACCAAGTGATGCATCTTCTGCAGTCAATGATGACTATGCTTTTGATGAATACACTGCCTGTACCCCTGATGATTCTGTTATCTCTGAACTGAATGCCTATAAAGAACAAGTTGCTATTTATGAAGAGCGTGCTAAGTTTGAGTTAACCACCCATGAGCAGGAAATGGATTACCAAATGCGTACAATTATTAGAAAAAGTAATTTTAGAGAAGAAGTATTAAAAAAAGAGTTAAACTCCTTACATGAAAAGCTTTCTAAAACTGCTAAGCAAAAACAAGAACTTCATGAAAATGTTAAAACGCTTAAGCAAGAATTCAGTGCTAAGAAATCAAAACTTTTGAATGATTTTTCTAATCTAAAAACCTTGAAAAACAAGCTAGAAAATAAGTTGTACGTACAAGGGAATACCATTCAAAATGACCATGCCAAACATTTAGCTGAACTCAAAGTTTGTGAAGAACATGAATCCTGAATGGCATAAGTTTGTCACCTCTGTGAAGCTAACCAAAGGATTGAAGAACACCAACTATGAGCAACTTTATGCATTCCTTCTTTAGAATGAGAGACATGCTATGTTTGAAAAACGGATTCTTGAACAGTTAAAAACCAACCATTAAGAAACAAGTTTGTCAAATGACTCTACAGCCTTTTACACCAATGTTGGAATTACCACCAAAGCTTCTCAAGTCATACCCATGGGTAATGGTAATTACAAGCTCATCCCTGATCCAGCATATAAGCCTCCTGATCCAAACACATTCATGGAAAACTTCATCAATCAACTGTCTCTCATGGTTAGTCAAAACATGAACTCTCTCCCACACACCAACAATAACCTCAGAACTGCATCCAATCCACACAATCAAGCTACTGTCAGAGATGGGAAGGTTATGGTGCAACCTGTTCAAGAAAGGCAGTATGAACAGGGATGAGGTGGACTTGGTAGAGGATATGTGGCTAATCAGAATCGTGGAAGGAATCCAAATCAGGGTCAAGCTAAGCCAATTAAGTGCTACAACTGTGGTGGTGATGGACACATAGCAAGGAATTGCACTTCTCCAAAATGCCCTCAAAATGCAGAATACTTCAAAGACAAGATGTTACTTGTGCAAGCTCAAGATAATGGAGCTGTGTTGAATGAAGAGGAGCTGTTGTTTCTTGCTGAGGGCAATGCCAAGACATATGATGCAGATGTGGATGAGCAGCCAATTCAGGAAATAGGTCATAATCATCAGAATGCCTTTCAAGTCGCCGACTGTGATGCATACGACTCTGACTTTGATGATGAACCTACTGCACAGACAATTTTTATGGCTAGCATTTCTCCAATGGTCTCTCCAAAGGTCCCCTCACCACAGCAAGCTGGTCCATCCAAAGAAGCAATCATCTCAGAGGTATTAAAATTATATGATGATGTTGATGAGCAAAAGATTCATGACAAAGTACAATCAACTGAAACTTTTAAGTCAGATATTGAAAATATGGGTAATATCAATGTTGTCCCATATCATCAATATGTGAAACAAAGTGAAAGTAAGACTGTACCAACTGATGCATCTTCTGCAGTCAATGATGACTATGCTTTTGATGAATACACTGCCTGTACCCCTGATAATTCTGTTATCTCTGAACTGAATGCCTATAAAGAACAAGTTGCTATTTATGAAGAGCGTGATAAGTTTGAGTTAACCACCCGTGAGCAGGAAATGGATGACCAAATGCGTACAATTATTAGAAAAAGTAATTTTAGAGAAGAAGTATTAAAACAAGAGTTAAACTCCTTACATGAAAAGCTTTCTAAAACTGCTAAGCAAAAACAAGAACTTCAAGAAAATGTTAAAATGCTTAAGCAAGAATTCAGTGCTTAGGAATCAAAACTTTTGAATGATTTTTCTAATATAAAAACCTTGAAAAACAAGCTTGAAAATAAGTTGTACGTACAAGAGAATACCATTCAGATGGCTCACATGATCACTAAGTATAGAGTTCTCAGAGATAAGCATAGTACCCCCATTATAAAGGAAACCAACCCTGAGTATGGTAAGAAAGCAAAAGCTGTTCAAAATGTAATCTATGATGGCAATGAGATTCTTAAACCTAGATAGAAACCTAGTTGCATTGAATGCACTAAGGAAGATAGAAAATTAGATGATGCATCTAGGGAGAAAATGAATAAGAAGCTTAACAATCCTACGTGTAAAGAGAATAACATAACGATCAAACCCCATGATTACACTAAGGAAAATTGGATCTCCCTGAACATGTTTAAGCCTCAAACTCAATTAACCCCAGAACAGATCTTTTGGAAGAAAGATATGGATAAGCTAAAAGTTAATGTAGTTGTTGAAACAAACACTCCCCTTAGGAAAATGCCTGCAGCTACTGTGTATCCTCTAAATACACTATGGAAAACTAGAAGGGGGAGTTGAATAGTTTTACCAATTAAAACTTCCTTTTAAACTATTTAGATCGACTTATGTCAATCTATTTGGTTGTGTGTGTTGGATGTTGATAAACAAGCATATAAAGATATGTAATGAAAAGATAAGAGTAAGAAGCACAAAACCACAACGCGAGTATTTATAGTGGTTCGGCTACAAGGACACCTTCCTTACACTACTCCACTCCTCGAGTCACCTACTCGAGAGTTCGTAAACACTACACCAATCTCCTTATGTCGGAGAAGCCTTCACAACGTCGTCTACCCTTTTTCCGGTGCTAGGCTAACCACCGGGTTCTTTCACTCCAAGGTGAACCAAACCTACACAATGTCACCGACCCTTTATAAGGTATAGGCTAAGTACCTAGTTCTTTCACACCAAGGTGAACTACACCTTCACAACGTCGCCTACCCTTTATTAGGTACTATGCTAAGCACCTAGTTCCATTGCAATGGAGGAACTACTACCACACTATACCAACGACTAATCCCAAAGGAGATCTACTCATTTACAACATCATCAAGGACATCAATATCCTTGGATCTAATGCTAGTCTATCTAGTACATCGAAACACACCATATCGAATGTACATCTAAGGCACCTTTCGTTAATGCCTTTGACTAGATCTACAAGACACCTTTCACTAATGTATTGTGTCTTCACTTCTAAGCACCTTTCACTAATGCTTCAAGTCTTGCCTTCTAAGCACCTTTCACTAATGCTTCTTGTCTTGACTTCTAAGCACCTACCACAAGTGCTTATGTTATAGACGATAGATACTCTTCACTAATATCTTCGTCTTGACACTTGAGACACCTTTCACTAATGTCTTCAACACTACACTTCTTTGAAGAAATAAAGGAATCATCAACAAGAAGACTTCAGTAGCCTTGATGATGAGGAAGCTTGGCAACTCATGAATTTGAGCTTGCTCAACTTCAAAGGTGGTGATCTTGCCTTTAAGAGGAACCTAAAAGATCACACAAAAACAAAACTACAAACATAGATCTCTTGGATCTAAGGTTAGTGAGATTTAACTCAGGGGAGAAAGTGTGTTAGAAAGGGGTGAGAAATAATGAAGAAATGGCTCACTATTTATAGAGTAAAAATCCTACTGTTCCCTGGATCCCACGGATCCCTACCACAAGGGATCCGGCTAGCACAAATCTAGGGATCCGTGGAACGCTCCTCTTTGCCCATGGGTATTTTGGTCATGGGTCATGGGTCATGGGTTGAACCATGGATCTTTGGCTAGATACAATGTATCTTTAAGTGCAATGCACTTAGTCACTTGGGTATGGCTTGATCCATGGGTTATGGATATCATCCATGTGTGATATAAGCTTGATGTCATGCAATGGGTTATGAGTCAAGATCCATGGGGCATGGGCTTTGGGTTGTACCCAACTACATTCAATGTATTTGCCCAATGGGTTGTGATACTTAAGTTTCTACCCATTTATATTACCCAATATACTACATACTAGTTATGTGTATATTATATCCAATTATGTAAACACTAGTTGTTGTACATATGTATTCCTAAATCATAAAATCACTTATACTTGTTTTAGTATTTTATGTGAAAGTGTGAATATGTTAGCAACTATTAGTTCAAACCATTTACGTATTTTATTTGTTTCGTTAATATGATTTTACGTTTGTTGTCAACAAAATATTAGAAGATCGTAAAATATAAATAAACGTTTTTACGGCTTATTTGTATTAACAATCTCCCCCTTTTTGTTGATGACAAAACATAAAATTATTTTAAGGAAAAGCTAAAATTCGTAAAAGTTTGAATTTGTAGTTTTTAATTTCTTCTCCCCCTTTTTGTCGAAACAAAAAGTGTTTGAAGGAAAGCAACACATTGTTTTTAAGAAAAACATGTAAAAGAAATAAAAATAAAAAAGGAATAGAGAGCAAGTAACGGGAACGGATCTCGTCTTTACTCCCCCTTGACGAGTCCATCCCTATGTAAGGGCGTCAAGAAAGTGATACTAATCTAGTTTGTTTGCAAGTAAGTTTGCAAAAGATTTCGTCTAAGTGACGAATGTACTCCCCCTTGATGATTGCAATATTGCAAGGGGATGTCATGAAATGTAAACCTAGTATTGCAAGTAATTTGCAATGTATTGCTTTGACATAAAGCTCCCCTAGCTTTAGGATGTCAAAGTCTTCATGTGTAAATTGAATAACTACAAAATAAAGGTTAGAAAGCAAGTATAATTCACAATTTCCTGCAAATGTGGTTCAAGTTAGTAGAAAGAAAGCTTTATGTGTCACGGATCCCACGGTTCCCTCCTAATAGGGATCCGTCTAGGCAATTATGAGGGATCCGTATTAGCTGATTAATTTCCGCAAAGGTGATATAACAAGTAATGTTATCAAAAAAATGAGATATGAATACAAAGTAATCATATGCTCAACAAAATAACAAGTAGCATGTAGTTCCATTTAATAAAACTAGAGTTATGATATACATGACTCTAAAAACTAAGAAAATAAGAAAATACATGACTAGGAATTTCTAAACCAACTATCGCTTGATGCTAGGACACCACTAAAGTCTTCTAGCTCGAGTTTTGTTTAGGTTTAATCTCGTCGAAACATTCGAGGAGATGATAGAACATGAAACGTTGGTCTTCTCGTACTTCATGTATCAAACTTTCAACATGTTGACAATGATAGCAATCTTTGTCATACCTAGATAGTGGTGGTGGAAGAAATGAAATGGCTTGATGCGAAGGATCAAGTGAAGCAGCTTGTGGAGCTTCAAACGATGGAGGGATTGGTGGAGGCGCATTTGAGAATGGCTCGACTAAGAATGATGGTGGTGATAGAGAAGTGTCAACTTCCATATTGTCGGGTGGTTGACATTGATGATTTCTCATAATCCAAATGGGATTATATGATGGAAATGGCGAAAAGGAAGCCGGAGCAAGTGTTGACTCAACACCTTGATTTTGTACCAGTATTCCTCCTAATGAGAAAAATGTTGTTGGCGGAAGCGGATGAGACGGCCTAGGAGGCAAGTCCTCTAAATTGTAGAGGTATGGTGATGATAGTAGGGATGCAAATGAATTAGCTCTAGGAACCAATGGTGATGGTTTAGTGTAAATGATATTGTTTGGCCTAAGAGGTATGGTGGTGGTTGGCATAGGTAGTTTTGTGGGTACTATCCTTTTAGGAATTGGTTTGATTAGATGAGGAAGGATCCTATCATTTTTTGGCTTGACCGGAGATGATTCGGTTGAAGAGATTTCGTGTATAACACGCGCCTTTTTCATGAGTGGTTCTTTGGTGGATAAGTTACTACTTGGGGTTTTCCTCATGATGAGATGATTTCAAGAGGTTTGCAAAGGTTTTTAAAGTGCTGAAAATTAGGAAGAAGGTGATTACTATGGAGCTCCTAACAAAGTGGTTTATAAACCAAGAGATTTGGCAAGTGCATTTATGCCTTAAGCCATTAGGATTCATTTGAACGTGATGATTAACATGCACAAGAGTCAACTACAGAGTTTGCACTGATCTAGGAACTCATTTAAGATGAGATGGAGTGTTTAAGTTAGGACGATGAGTTGAAATGATTGTTTTATCAAGATTTGACATAAACTGTCATCCGGATCCCACGGTTCCTTCCTCAGAGGGATCCGTCTAGGCTAATCCTAGGGAACCGGCTTTCAGCAGTTATGAAAAAGTGGAAATGATGTTTCTAAGATCTAAGACCTATATCATCTTGAGTGTTTCAGTCCTCCTAAGTGTTTTAAATGAAGAGGTGCTTGAGTACTTGAAGGTAATGAATGATGTAGCTAATGATTGTTATTTATGGAAGGATTTGGAACTTTCAAGAGTACCAATGGATGAGCAAGGATGACACTAATAATGTAGAGTGTCAATTGAAGCTAAATGATCCTAGAGATCAGGTTGTGTCTTAGGATAGTGTTTTGGAAAATATACTAGAAGCTTTGAGATGGAAAAACTAGATTTTGATCAACTTTGATCAATTTTGAGATGAGGATGATTTATGATCAATTTTGTCATAATCGAAAGATTTCTAAAACTAGATGTGAGGGATAAAAAAAATGAAGTGTGAGTTTAAGAGCGGAAGAGTAATGGATTAAAAATGAAACGGTAGATCTACAAGCTTCTTAGAATGTGATCTAGGTGAGTTATGTAAAAGATCAACCTATCTTGATAAGGACTTAATTTGCCTTAAGACATTATGTTTAGTTTAGTGTGAGGTATTCTAAGAATATGGTTGAAATATAATGCTTGCAATTGCATTTTCTGTTTGCCGGATCCCACGGTTCCCTAAGTGTAGGGATCCGTCTAGCACAATCTTTGGGATCCGCCTATCTGCTCAGCAGGACCTTTACTAAAGGTATGCAATGATCTTGACAATGCATTATATCTCAAGGATAGTCTAAAAGGAGTTCTAATACTAAGATATCAAATGTAAGATGTTTTATTTCATGAAGGAAATTGGTTTACATTGACAGAGCACGAATAAAAGAGAATTTATTTTGGAATACTACTAGGTTTCTTGAGTGTTTTCACTAGGAGGATCATTATATGGTTGATGAGTGTTGGTGGAATCAAGAATGAAGAAAGTCTTCATGAGAGATATGTTTAGCGGTTCCATCATCTTGTTCACAAGTACGTACAAAGGACTTTGAAATTGAGGATGGAAGTGCATAACATTATGATAGAGGCGTGTCAAGAACATTCCATAAGGGATGAGTTTATTCTTGGAGCCTTGAAGATTTCCAATTCGCTTTGCGGAGAAGTAGGCGAGATTGTATGGTTGTTGTGTTAGCAAACAGTGCAACATGTGAGCACAACAAGCGGGAAGAATTTCTCGATTTCCCCTAAGACTCCAAACATTTTCACGTAGGATGAGTGCAAGAGGCTTGTACTCTTCTCGGATATCCCTTGTAAAGATAATGTTTGGATCGGAGTAATATGGTCGAGGTTTGCATATTATGCGATTTAAATCTTCCGGAGAGGGTATGTGTGAACAATATGGACTATTTTCTTCACAAAAGTTGAAGAGGGAATCAAGAGACCAATCTTCGGTGAAGGCACATTGTCCATGATTTGGAATCCGGAGGATGTGAGCAAAATGCCCAAGGGTTAGAGTGAACTTTTGGTTTTTGATATAAAACCAAAGAGATAGAGAGCGATCCTCGTTACGAACGAGTTCGACTTGACGGAAGAATTCCATTATAAACCTTGGACATATCTTCTCGTTGATTTCAAGAAGACATTCTAGTCCTATGGCTCGGAAGGAGGTATTGATACCTTCTTCGAATTCTAGAGAGGTGTCTACAATACGTCCTTCATGGAAGTGACGGGTTTCGAGATTGTTGAACCCACGGACATGATTGCCAGGTGTGTTGGGCTCAAGAGAGATGTTAGGAGTGTAGACGCTAGTGAGTGAAAAATCAAACTCGTATTCATGCGTCATAGTTGAACCTATAGAAGTGATGGGTTAATAAGAGGTGATGTTTATGGTCAACCTATAATTATCTAACGTTTTTATTAGATTTTTATTAACAATGGTTTTTAAACAAGAAAGGTACTTGACTCACTTATGGTTTTGACATTCTAGTGGAGTATTACTTCTAGAAGAAAAAATGGTTTTTAATTTGCATGAAAAACTGTTCTCCAGTAGGACGGATCCCACAGTTCCTTTTCAAAAGGGATCCGGCTAGTATAACTTCCGGGATCCGTGGATCTGTAGTAACAGAAACAGATTAGATAAAAACATAGGTTTTACAGTTTTTATACCACGAGAAGTGTTTTATCCTACATTTTATTTTAGCATGCATTCATGACTTCTAATGTATCACGGAGGAATATGAAACACATAAACCACAAGAAAATAAATAATAACAAAGATAACAAGATTATTAGTAATATTGCATTTCAATGCTAAGGATGATACAAAGGATTGGGTATATGATCCCAATGTAGATTAACAACACAAAGTAAATGTCTCCATATGTGAACTTCATCATAGGGAACACAAGTGCGATGAGTATTAAAGCGATGAGCACAAGTGCGATGTAAACCATGTTGATGACGGATCTTCTTGGTTTCGGTTGAGATGGAATGAGGAGGAAGATGAAGTTTTTGAGTGAGAGGAAATTTTTGAAATTGGAAGATTTGAAAAAGTGAGGATTTGATAGATAGGTCGACGGTGGGAGTTTTTATAGGGAAGGAGGAATTTTTGAAATTCGTGTTTTTGTTTTATTATTGAATTAAAAGAAAAACAAAACATAAGTTTTATATACCACGACTTTAGACGAGAACTAAGACACGTATGTAAGAAAAAGGCTTCCTAATGAAGCTTCATGTAAAACATGTAATTTGCACAAAAGATAATCATACAAATACCTAAATAGGTATACTTAATTATCAAGCAAAGTAAAAAGAGAATCATACCTTTAGCGCACTTAGGAATGTATTTACAAATGACACAGCAAATGTCACTTAGACTATTCCTGCTCCTTTGCGTTTAAGATACCTTCTTAAGGAAGGTATTCTTATTACCAAGCGACTCCTAAAGTTTGGTGGGTATGAGCTTGGACTAATCAACATGACAAGGAAGATTAGTGCAAACAAAAAAAATATATATATAAAAAAAAAATGTTGTTTATCGAATCAACATCCAAACATATAGTTTTAAAAGACATGGTGTTTGTTTTTATGAAAAACCTTCTTTGTAGTTTTCAATTAACCATGGATCGTATTAAGTTTTTAAAGTACAATATACTTCAAGAAACTTGGTAACGAAGCTCTGATACCAATTGTGGAAAACTAGAAGGGGGGTTGAATAGTTTTACCAATTAAAACTTCCTTTTAAACTATTTAGATCGACTTATGTTAATCTATTTGGTTGTGTGTGTTGGATGTTGATAAACAAGCATATAAAGATATGTAATGAAAAGATAAGAGTAAGAAGCACAAAACCACAACGCGAGTATTTATAGTGGTTCGGCTACAAGGACACCTTCCTTGCCCTACTCCACTCCCCGAGTCACCTACTCGAGAGTTCGTAAACACTACACCAATCTCCTTATGGCGGAGAAGCCTTCACAACGTAGCCTACCCTTTTTCCGGTGCTAGGCTAACCATCGGGTCCTTTAACTCCAAGGTGAACCAAACCTACACAACGTCGCCTACCCTTTATAAGGTACTAGGCTAAGTACCTAGTTCTTTCACACCAAGGTGAACTACACCTTCACAGCGTCACCTACCCTTTATTAGGTACTAGGCTAAGCACCTAGTTCCATTGCAATGGAGGAACTACTACCACACTACACCAACGACTAATCCCAAAGGAGATCTACTCCTTTACAACATCATCAAGGACATCAATATCCTTGGATCTAATGCTAGTCTATCTAGTACATCGAAACACACCATATCGAATGTACATCTAAGGCACCTTTCGTTGATGCCTTTGACTAGATCTACAAGACACCTTTCACTAATGTCTTGTGTCTTCACTTCTAAGCACCTTTCACTAATGCTTCAAGTCTTGACTTCTAAGCACGTTTCACTAATGCTTCTTGTCTTGACTTCTAAGCACCTACCACAAGTGCTTATGCTATAGACGATATATACTCTTCACTAATATCTTCGTCTTGACACTTGAGACACCTTTCACTAATGTCTTCAACACTACACTTCTTTAAAGAAATAAAGGAATCATCAACAAGAAATCACAAGAAAATAAATAATAACAAAGATAACAAGATTGTTAGTAATATTGCATTTCAATGCTAAGGATGATACAAAGGATTGGGTATATGATCCCAATGTAGATTAACAACACAAAGTAAATGTCTTCATATGTGAACTTCATCATAGGGAACACAAGTGCGATGAATGTTAAGGCGATGAGCACAAGTGCGATGTAAACCATGTTGATGATGGATCTTCTTGGTTTCGGTTGAGATGGAATGAGGAGGAAGATGAAGTTTTTGAGTGAGAGGAAATTTTTGAAATTGGAAGATTTGAAAAAGTGAAGATTTGATAGACAGGTCGACGGTGGGAGTTTTTATAGGGAAGGAGGAATTTTTGAAATTCGTGTTTTTGTTTTATTATTGAATTAAAAGAAAAACAAAACATAAGTTTTATATACCACGACTTTAGACGAGAATTAAGACACGTATGTAAGAAAAAGGCTTTCTAATGAAGCTTCATGTAAAACATGTAATTTGCACAAAAAGATAATCATATAAATACCTAAATAGGTATACTTAATTATCAAGCAAAGTAAAAAGAGAATCATACCTTTAGCGCACTTAGGAATGTATTTACAAATGACCCAGCAAATGTCACTTAGACTATTCCTGCTCCTTTGCGTTTAAGATACCTTCTTAAGGAAGGTATTCTTGTTACCAAGCGACTCCTAAAGCTTGGTGGGTATGAGCTTGGACTAATCAACATGACAAGGGAGATTAGTGCAAACAAAAAAACATATATATAAAAAAATGTTGTTTATCGAATCAACATCTAAGCATATAGTTTTAAAAGACATGGTGTTTGTTTTTATGAAAAACCTTCTTTGTAGTTTTCAATTAACCATGGATCGTATTAATTTTTTAAAGTACAATATACTTCAAGAAACTCGGTAACGAAGCTCTGATACCAATTGTGGAAAATTAGAAGGGGGGTTGAATAGTTTTACCAACTAAAACTTCCTTTTAAACTATTTAGATCGACTTGTGTCAATCTATTTGGTTGTGTGTGTTGGATGTTGATAAACAAGCATATAAAGATATGTAATGAAAAGATAAGAGTAAGAAGCACAAAACCACAACGCGAGTATTTATAGTGGTTCGGCTACAAGGACACCTTCCTTGCCCTACTCCACTCCCTGAGTCACATACTCAAGAGTTCGTAAACACTACACCAATATCCTTATGGCGGAGAAGCCTTCACAACATCGCCTACCATTTTTCCGGTGCTAGGCTAACCACCGGGTTCTTTCACTCCAAGGTGAACCAAACCTACACAAAGTCGCCTACCCTTTATAAGGTACTAGGCTAAGTACCTAGTTCTTTCACACCAAGGTGAACTACACCTTCACAACGTCGCCTACCCTTTATTAGGTACTAGGCTAAGCACCTAGTTCCATTGTAATGGAGGAACTACTACCACACTACACCAACGACTAATCCCAAAGGAGATCTACTCCTTTACAACATCATCAAGGACATCAATATCCTTGGATCTAATGCTAGTCTATCTAGTACATCGAAACACACCATATCAAATGTACATCTAAGGCACCTTTCGTTAGTGCCTTTGACTAGATCTATAAGACACCTTTCACTAATGTCTTATGTCTTCACTTCTAAGCACCTTTCACTAATGCTTCAAGTCTTGACTTCTAAGCACCTTTCACTAATGCTTCTTGTCATGACTTCTAAGCACCTACCACAATTACTTATGCTATAGACAATAGATACTCTTCACTAATATCTTCGTCTTGACACTTGAGACACCTTTAACTAATGTCTTCAACACTACACTTCTTTGAAGAAATAAAGGAATTATCAACAAGAAGACTTCAGTAGCCTTGATGATGAGGAAGCTTGGCAACTCATGGACTTGAGCTTGCTCAACTTCAAAGGTGGTGATCTTGCCTTTAAGAGGAACCTAAAAGATCACACAGAAACAAAACTACAAACATAGATCTCTTGGATCTAAGGTTAGTGAGATTTAACTCATGGGAGAAAGTGTATTAGAAAGGGGTGAGAAATAATGAAGAAATGGCTCACTATTTATAGAGGAAAAATCTTACTGTTCCCCGGATCCCACGGATCCCTACCACAAGGGATCCGGCTAGCACAAAGCTAGTGATGCGTGGAACACTCCTCTTTGCCCATGGGTATTTTGTTCATGGGTTGAACCATGGATCTTTGGCTAGATACAATGTATCTTTAAGTGCAATGCACTTAGTCAGTTGGGTATAGGTTGATCCATGGGTTATGGATATCATCCATGTGTGATATAAGCATGATGTCATGCAATGGGTTATGGGTCAAGATCCATGGGGCATGGGCTTTGGGTTGTACCCAACTACATTCAATGTATTTGCCAAATGGGTTGTGATACTTAAGTTTCTACCCATTTATATTACCTAATATACTACATACTAGTTATGTGTATATTATACCCAATTATGTTAACACTAGTTGTTGTACATATGTATTCCTAAATCATAAAATCACTTATACTTGTTTTAGTGTTTTATGTGAAAGTGTGAATATGTTAGAAACTATTAGTTCAAACCATTTACGTATTTTATTTGTTTCGTTAACATGATTTTACGTTTGTTATCGACAAAATATTAGAAGATCGTAAAATATAAATAAACGTTTTTACGGCTTATTTGTAGTAACATACACCAATGCATCTAGTTTCTAGATCTATTGCCACTAATAGCAAGACCTTAATCAGCATGTATGTTGTTTATCAGCGGTTTGTTGATTTTGAGAAAACATGTAAGAAGAGAATCACACGTACAGGGATAACTGAGGGGGAAAGGGGTTTTGAGAAAACTAAAGAATGTTATTTAACTGAGGTCATGCCTTTCTTCAAACAATTAAAAGGTCAATTTGAGAGTCTTCAAAAAGGGATAAATTCAGATATTAAAGAAATGGAAAAGGAATTTGATGCAATGATAGTTGAAGTCAATGATTATGAACAGGAACTCAAATATAATGAAGTTGAAAGGAAGAACTTGCACATCTTAAATGAGAATTTGATTTCAAGTTGTGTTGCTCAAGATGTGTTTTATACTCTTACTAAGCACTCTATTACTGCTTCTCGATTTCATGAATTATCTATTGCATTGAAAGTTTCCCATGATCGTGTCATTGAGCTTGAAAACAAAAACTCAGAACTAAGTGAGAAAATTGATTAGGATAATCACGATAATTTGGTAAAACATCTTTCTAAACTAGAAGTTGAACATTTTGATTTACAACTAAAATATCAACATCTTAAAGAAAGTGTCAAAACCTCAAATATCAAGACATCCTCAGATGTTCCAGAGTTTGATGCAGTTTTTTAGATAAATAAACGTGATGAACAGATTCAAGCTCATTGTAACATGATCAGAAAGTTGAAAGCCCAAATCTCTCAATTAAAGGGTGAAAAGAAATTTGTGACTGGCTCCCAAATGCCTCCTCCTTTAGATTCTCGGTATTCTCAAACTTTTCATCTTCAAAACTTAGTTAATGCTTTACAGAAGGAAAACGAGAGTTTTCTAGAAGAAAATGAAAAAGTTAAACGACACTTTAAAGAGTTATATGATTCAATGAAAGTCACTCGTGGCAAAACATGTAATGCTGATTGCGTGGTTTTTGTTACTAATCTTGAATGTGGTGTGAATGATTTGTCTAATGTTGTTAAATGCCCAGCTAAAAATGTTAATGTTAAAATTCAAGCTAAAAAGGCAAAAAGGCAAAGACGAAAGAAAGTTAGAAAACAGTGGAAACCCACAAGAAGGAAATTTAGTAATATAGGTTATCAATGGATACCTACTGGCCGTAAGATTAATGTGTTGTGCTCTAAATTTGCTAAGTCAATGCTCACTAGAAAATGGATGCCTACTGGTAGAACTATTCCCTTAAGAAGTGAACACACTTTGAATAGGTCAAATACGGACACTAGGACTGCATCTATTTCTGATGATTCTATTGCTTCTACTTCTGATGTGGCTGTTCCAATCATTGTACCCATTCTTGCATGGGGATCCCAATTATCCAGTTATCCATTCATGTCTGTGTTCAACTGCAGATCGTTCAAATCGTTCTGTGGTACCTGGACTCAGGCTGTTCCAAGCATATGACTGGAGACCGGTCACGGCTCATGAACTTCGTAATTAAATTCATCGGAACTGTGAGATTCGTAGATGATCATTTTGGTGCTATTATGGGTTATGGATATTACGTGGTTGGAGATAGTGTGATTTCCAGGGTATATTATGTTGAAGGTCTTGGACATAATCTATTTTCTGTCGGACAATTCTGTGACTCAGATTCAGAAGTGGCCTTCAGAAAACATACTTGCTTTGTTAGAGAACTTGATGGTGTGGAACTTCTCAAAGGAACTCGTGGTTCAAACCTATACACCATCTCTATCGAAGATATGATGAAATCTTCACCCATCTGCTTGTTGTCAAAAGCTTCCAAAACTAAGTCATGGCTATGGCACCGTCGTCTCAATCATTTGAACTTTGGTACCATAAACAATCTTTCGAGAAAGGACTTAGTAAGAGGATTACCCAGATTAAAGTATGAAAAAGATCATCTTTGCTCAGCTTGCCAATTTGGAAAAAGCACAAAATATGCCCACAAACCAAAACCCACAAACTCAGTAATGGAAGTTCTTCATACCATTCATATGGATCTTTGCGGACCAATGAGAGTGCAAACAATAAATGGGAAGAAATACATTATAGTAGTTGTTGATGACTACTCTCGATTTACTTGGGTAAAGTTTTTGAAGACAAAGGATGAAACTCCAGATGTCATCATCAAACTTATCAAACAGCATCAGGTTCGACTCAACAATACTGTTAGAATCGTTCGAACAGAAAATGGCACAGAGTTTGTTAACAAATACTTAATTCAGTTTTATGAAAGTGTTGGAATCAGTCATCAAAAAAGTGTTCCACGAACTCCTCAACAGAACAGTGTAGTTGAAAGACGAAATCAAACTCTTGTGGAAGCTGCAAGAACAATGCTAATTTATTCAAAGGTTCCAATGTTTCTATGGGCTGAAGCCATTGCCACTGACCCAAAATCGTTCCCTTATTCACACCTCTCATGGAAAAAATCCATATGAACTTGTCCATAAACGAAAACCTGATCTATCCTACCTTCGTGTGTTTGGTGCTTTATGTTACCCAACTAATGATGGTCAAGATTTAGGTAAACTAAAAGCTAAAGCGAACATTGGAGTATTTGTAGGTTATGCACCAAACAGAAAAGGATACCGAATCTACAACAAGAGAACCCGAAATATCATGGAAACAATTCACGTTACGTTCGATGAGCTGACCGGTCAAATGGCTCCAGGACAATCCAGTTCTGGACCCGCATTTCAATCTTTATCAAGTAGTCCTATCAGTTCTACTCTTGTTTCTTATCCCTCACCAGCAACTCCTCATGTACCTCCTTCAGAAGATGATTTGAAGAAATTATTTGATCCAATGTTTGATGAACACTATGAGCCACGTGCTAATGATATGTCAGTTCCATCAACAGAGGCTGCCTCTATCCCTGTCAATGAAGTTAACCCTTCAGTTTCAATGTCATTAAGTCAAGAAGCGCCTGCCGCTGATCACTTTGTCTCATCAACAAATCATCAATCATCGAGTGTACACAATGGAAATGTTGCTGCTGTTACAGATGATGAAAACCCTTTTGCTCCTCCAGAAGATGAACCCTTTGAAAACATATTTGCTCCTGAGTCTTCATCAGAACCATCCTATTCAAGAGATATCAACTCTGCTACTTCAGTTCCTCAACAACAACCACATGAACACCTTAGAAAATGGACACATGATCATCCATTGGACAACATCATTGGAAACCTTTCCCGTCCAGTATCCACACGGAAACAACTTGCAACCGATGCCTTATGGTGCTTCTTCAACTCCATACTCTCTAAGATCGAACCAAAAGACGTGAAAACTGCCATGAATGAAGACAACTGGTTCAATGCCATGCAAGAAGAAATTAATGAGTTTGATCGAGTAGATGTATGGGAATTAGTACCTGCTCCAGAGTGTGCAATGATCATTTCTCTAAAGTGGATCTTCAAAGTAAAACTTGATGAGCATGGCGATGTGTTGACGAACAAGGCTCGATTGGTTGCAAAAGGATACCGTCAAGAGGAGGGTATTGACTTTAAAGAATCATTTGCTCCTGTTGCTCGTATCGAGGCAATCAGAATCTTCTTGGCTAATGATGCAAGTAAGAACATGGTAGTCTATCAGATGGATGTAAAGACGGCGTTTCTTAACGGAGATCTTAAAGAAGTCGTTTACGTCAGCCAGCCTGAAGGCTTTGTGAATCCAGAGCATCCTACTCACTTCTATCGTTTGAAGAAGGCTCTTTATGATTTGAACCAAGCTCCAAGGGCATGGTATGATACACTATCAAAATTTCTTCTATCTACTGGATTCAGCAAAGGAGCAGTTGATCCGACATTGTTCACCAGAAAGTCAGGCAAACATTTAATTCAAGTTCAAATATATGTTGATGAAATTATTTTTTCCTCGACTGACCCCAATGAATCTGACCATTTTTCAAGTGAAATGGGTTCTAAATTTCAAATGTCAATGATGGGACAAATGTGATTTTTCTTAGGATTACAAATTTCACAAAGTCCCGGAGGCATTTTTATAAATCAATCTAAATATGAAAATGAGATTTTAAAGAAATTTGGATTTGATTCTAGTGACCCTGTTGACACTCCCATGATAGAGCGTACTAAACTGGATGAGGACCACTCAGGGATCATGGTAGACCAAACGAAATATCAAAGTATGATTGGATCCCTGATGTACCTCACAGCCAGTAGACCAGACATTCTGTTTGCTGTTTGCATGTGTGCTAGATATCAGGCTAAGCCTACCAAAAAGCACCTTGAAGCGGTTAAACAGGTCTTTCGGTATCTCCAAGGAACCATCAATATGGGACTCTGGTACCGGAAGGACACCGGTATGTCACTAACAGCCTATGCAGATGTTGATCATGCAGGATGTCAAGATACACGTCCGGCACGCCTGAGGTGCTCAGCTTTTGGGTGATAAGCTTGTGAGCTGGTCTTCAAAGAAGCAAATGAGTACTTCTATTTCCTCTACAGAAGCTGAATACATAGCCATGTCATCTTGTTGTGCTCAAATCCTATGGATGAGATCTCAACTATCTGACTATGGCTTTGAATTCAACAAAATCCCTCTGTATTGTGATAATAAAAGTGTTATTGTTCTCTCATGCAACAACGCACAACACTCAAGAGCAAAGCACATCGACATTCGACATCACTTCATCAGGGAGCAAGTTGAAAACGGTGTGGTGGAACTCTATTTTGTGAGGACTGAATACCAGTTAGCAGACATCTTTACCAAAGCTCTTCCTAGAGAACGTTTTGAGTTTATCCTCCCACGACTTGGTCTAAAGAGTCTACAACCGGAAACACTCAAACGTCTTCAAGAGGAAAACGAGGAGTAAAGGTCTTTCTTCATCCATCTCTTCTAAATATTTATTTCGAAAAGCAAAATACAAAATTACAAAACCTTCAAAAAGCAAATAGAAAATTATAAAATTTTAAAAAAATCCATTAAAAAAATTAAAAAATCGTGAAAAAATTAAAAAAATATAGTCGTTTTGTCATGTTTTTCTCGATTCGAAAATATCTACGGTCTTTGGTTGTCATTCAAAGAATGACACGTGACTTTAGATGTTGTTCGAATGTTTCCCAAAAAAAATCAAAATATCAAAAAATAAAAAAAAATATTTTTGGGAGAAAGTAAAAAAATTGTTTATTGTCATTTCAGGCAATAAGCCGCTTTTCAAAGAAATAATAGATCCATACTTAACTTGTTTTTCAAAACTCATTCTCTGATTCTATAAACAATTACTTACTATATATTGAAAACTAATTGCTTTAAAAAAATAACTCGGAATCTATTTTTGAAAATCATCTGTACTTAAGGTTTGTCAAAAAATATCTATCTCTCAATCAACAACTTATGTCATTGATTGAGGGGGAGAATGATTTCAATTAAATCAAAAGGTTATTTGTCATACAATTGTTTTTGAAAGATAATCATGCATGTTTAATCAATGGAGTTTAAAGTCTCATAATCCGATCCTTATCAGTTAAAATGTTTTCATAATCAAGTCACAATTCTCCTCAAATGCTTTCAAAATCAATTTAAATCTACAGAGATCACAAATCTCAAATGATTAGAAAATTATGATCGGGGGAGAATTTGTGATTTAAATTGGATTTAAACTGATGATTTGATAAATGGTTTCACAAGTGTTTTGCAAGATTTCCTCCCCACATGTGGCAAACGATTTAAAATTTTCCATGCACATGTTGAGGGGGAGCATCTTTTTAAAACCACAAAGAATTGAAATGTGATTGATTTGTCTCCAAGTGCAGGTTCCTTCTAATATGTGCAAAACTCTTTGAAACCTCGAGGCACATATTAAGGGGGAGCAAACTTATGAAAACCTCATCCTTCCTCAATATGCTTTATCTACTTGATTTGATCAGGGAAGTGATGTTGATATCTTTTAGAAAATGGTAATCTAAGAAGTTAATTCTTCCTCTTGCCTCCGTGTGCTAAAACAATTTCTAATACATGATGCACATGTTGAGGGAGAGCTCTTTTTCTAAAAATATCAAAAACAATTCAGGTACAAAATGCTTTGATAATATATCACAAGTATCTGGATTGATTTTCAAATAGTTTTCAATTGGTTCCAACGGCAGATGAACAATACCAAATAGACCGACCAAATTTACTTTATGTATGGTGATATAAGGAAGGTTAGGTTAGGTATTCGTTCCCATGATCCTCCAGAACAGGAGGGATCTACCCAGGGACAATCCACTATTTAGTGTAGAAGTCCTTAGGTATGATGATAAAAAGGAGAAAAATGAGATATGGGAAGAGTGCGGACTAAGACTGAGCTAGTACTGGAATAAACCCCAAAAAGGTTCTAGTTATGAAGTCTCGGTAAGCACTGAAGGGGTTGAAGAATGAAAAACAATTGAATATGAAAAAGGGTGAAAAGAAATAGCCCTCCATTTATTCAACCTTAGGGCAGAAACCGGGTTCAATTCATATGCTACTGGTGGTTACCAAGGTAACATCGGTATTGAAGACAAGACGTCATGGACCCAGTGACGCACTGCACTACAACATCCCAAGCTACTCAAGTTCCTCTTAAAAGGACTTGCTTCATTCTCACCGGGAACCGACATTATCTATCGACTTTCTCTTAGAGTTTGTTGATATTGAAGAAGGAGACCATCTCCCTAGTCTCCGGCATAGGAACCAAAATATGCACAATTGAGTCTAGAGCCACGAGATCATCAATAAATCTCATTAGGACACTGTCAATGAATACTCTCTGTTTCACACAATATGGAAAGAGAGATTATATCTCATGAGTCCTACGCATTATCCTTGTGGTATTGGCAGAACATCTGAGTGATATTCAAACATACTCACAATGAAGATGGAAAGCCTTCTGGAGCCAACATCAAACAAGCTCCTGGTGGGTGGCATGTGAGATCTATCCAATAGATCAACCATGTGACAACTGAGCAGAAACAATGGGGCTATTCAATCTTTTGAATCAATCCCGGTTCAGGTAATGGATTGACGAATACCTTTGAAAAACCGGTCATTGCGCTTAAAAATCCTTTTCCTTAGCACATCGACTGTGTACTAATATTTCAAAATAAAAGGTATTAATGATTGATAATTTATTTCTTTAAAACCTTTGCTGTATTGCAAAAACAATTTCTATTGAGCGATACACGATTGCTTTTCAAATCTCTTCTTATCAATCAGTGAATCTCAATTCGCTAGTTCACTCGCTCCGTGTTGTCTTCTTTGAGACGTTCCGGTTTGAGAACAGCTAGAGCAGCTGCGAAACCCTGTCAAGGAAATTCTTCGGAATTATACCTGATCACAGGCAGTACTTGTACTGATCCACGGGGAACCGTGGGCCGTGTACCTCAATTCAACGAAAGTGATCAAAGACACTTCCGTGCGCTTTATTGCTAACTGTTGTATGCAGGTACGCCCGACGTTTGCAGCTGATCAGAATGAAGTGGTCAATCAAAAGCCGCATGCTCACACAAAACATTCATTCCTAAAGAAATCATGATTAGTGAATCAATGACTCTGATATTTTCACTCCATGCTTCTGCTACGCTGCTGCCAATATCATGAATCAACATAAGCTTCCGCTACTCTGATGAGAATATTTCATGATCCAGAATGTGAGCATGTCGGTCCAAATGTCACAACATCACATAATACCAACACCACAATGGAAGAGTCAGAGATTTATGTTTGCTGATGATCTCAAAGCTGGCTCAAAACTCATTATCACGTGGATCAGTTAAAGACCTCCACATTGATTATCCAAACATGCAATAATGAAGAATCCATGACTACGAGCTACAGAGCAAAGAACATTAACAAGAAACCAAGAACAATCTAATTGTAATATCTGTTTGCATTCTATGTATTTTTTAGGTGACCTCCCTTAGGGGGAGATTGTTAGGATTTAGTAAATCCAGTTATTAAAGAGTCGGTCACCTCAAGTATATGTAATCGTTAGAAAGCTCGTAGTCGTAGATTAGTTAATGTTTAGTAGTATTTAGTTAAGTAACACCGTGGAGGATGGACGGGTCTTTACCCACTGTATGCCTGATCCACAGCCCGTAGGTGGCGATTTATGTAAGAACTATAAATACTCTCTACCTCCCAAGGTAGAGAGTTGGAGATCATAATAAGATTTTTCTTTCTCTCACTATAGTTCCCAACCTCTAACTTTCTCTCTCTAAAACCATAGTATATGCCTCCTTGATCTTTGGTTTAGTGTGTTTGTGAAATCCAATATGCTACACAAGGGACCTCGACATTTCTTGGACGAATTGAGTCCCAAACAAGGCTAACAGAAAAAGGTTTGAGCTCACCATTACTGTCCCTCCAGAATAATTTATCATCCTTGTTACGATCAAGTGACGGGTGCTGGATATTGATCCAATCAGACTGCCATCTCCATTCGCCATCTTGAACAACATCAGCCACGTTGTCATTCATGGTAAACCCCTCGTTTGTAATTTTTCACACCGTTTTAAGGCTTCTTAGGGGGCACTCAGTACTCCATCTGTCAAACCAGGAAAACGCCTTTGTTTCGTTACCGAGAATATACCATACAAAAGGTCTATTAGTACGTACGATTAAAGTGGCTACTTGTCAAGCCATGTAGTTTTGGTTACGAATTTGTAGTGCGTTTAGATTAATATGGTACTCAGCCATATTCCTTTGTACTTAACGATTTATTTTTTTGTTGTGAATATATTTACCGGGGTAAAACCTTTTACCAAAAAAAGAAAATCATAAAAATATCAATTTCTATTAAATTGACAAAAAAATCGTATAGGCAGTAAGGTAGAGTGTCATCATTTAGTTTTGGGTATTTTGGGTAAAAAAAAATTTACTTCGGGTTGACAACGGGATGACGTGGATAAGGAATTCTCAGGTTAACTGCTTACATGAAACCAATGTTACTAATGAGATGATCATGCCCGGATTCGGGCCAGGGTGGGCTGGGCCGACACACAGGCACCCATATTTTTTTAAAGTGGTACCAATTTACTGAAGCCCACTATATTTAACACACTCTTAAGGCTGAAGCTCAATATCAAACTCAACCGCTTCTCGCATCCAACAACATATGCAATTTGTTATTGACTTTGGTGCACTGGCGCAGGCAGCCCTAGCCCAAATCCAGACACTAAATGTACGCAAATCAATTACTTAACACACTTATAAGACTCGAGATCAATATCAAACTCAACCGCATCTCGCAACAAACAACATATGCAATTGGTAATTGGGATTAGTATAAGTAAAACTATATCAAAACGATATGATACTAGTGTGACCATTTTTCAGGTAATTGAGGTACTATTCATGGAGGATATCCAACTCCAATTGCATTGCTACTAAATAACCGTATTCGAGTTAGGAATCAATTTTCTCAAGTTTGACAAGAGAAGAAAAAAAATAATGTGTGAAAAGAATACATGTAAATGGATGAAATTGTGTGAGACTTGTTCTAAGGTTTGAATCCCACATTGGTAGAATGAATGAAATTGTGTTTCATTATATACTTTGGGTGTTTGAAACTGTGACAAGTTGAAATAAAGGATATATTATTGTATGGTAGTACACGGTGCTTGAAGCATAAGGACAAGAATTGATGTAAATTAACAACTTTTTTGTCCTTTTAGATAGTCTATCTTTATATATATATATATTGAAGTTCCGGTGTTGTATTATAGTGGTTTTTTAACTCTAATCTTGGAAGTTTTTTTTTTTGGTTAAGGGTTTTTACCTTGGTAAATGGTATATAAATAAAAAATTGGAGCAAGCGATATGGCAAAGCACCAAATCGACTATACAAACACACGCACCAATTGTGCTTCTAAATACATCAATAGAGTGACAAGCCACTCTAAAAATAGACGGGAACTAGACGCTACGAAAGAATAGATCATGACCAACACTAACGCCTAGCTCAGGAAACTGCTCTAATGAGCTACATGATCTATGGAAGTTTTTAGGGACTATTAAAGTTTGATCTATGGTAATTTGTGTTACTTGTTCTGCTGGTTGAAGTCTTTTGACTGAAAGTGTTATAGGGTTAGGAATTATTGCTTTACGGGTTTGGTTATAGTGATAAATCAGAAATCGGAGACGTCTCAGATTGTGTTTAGTTTTCGGTATAGTCATGACTCATGAGTATAGTTTCATAATTGAGAGTCAAGATAAATGGTCAAACAAGCAAGAACATAACACAACTAATTTTCCGCCCAATTTTTCATTTCATTTTCATTTCACTTGCTGATTTCTGGAAGAACAACTGGTAAATATCAAAACTCAGCCTCTTTTTGCACCCATTTACATGCGATTGGTGCTTGTGTTATTATATCCCCAATTATATCAAACAACAATGGTTGTACCTCGATTTTTTCAATTTTCTCAAGCTTTGACCCGGATCCATTTAGACCCATGTTCCTAATGACCCATTTAGACCCATGATCTGACTCACTCATTTTGCCACTTATAAGTGTTGTTGGTCATACCAAAATCAGCAGTTCATATAAGCTTTTAGCTTTTTCTCAGGTTGAAGTTGATACCTCAAGGGAATTCATGACTTTGACCAAATTTTATGTGCCAGCATTTTTTACTCAGCTTTCGAACTAGTTTAGACATAGTGATTGTAAGCACTTGTAAAATATTAATTACTAGTGTTTAAAAACTAAGTGATGCTGGTCAACCCAACCCGAGTCAGTTAATTTTCTCCAAATTTATAGGAAAAAAAAAACCTACCCAACTCCTACAAATAACTAGCAGTTTAAAACCTATGGAGAATATGCTACAATGGATGCAAATTATGTTGCATCCTATAACTAAACAAGACAATGTATCATAACACTACCTAAAAATTATGTGTAAGGAATATACACAAAATGAATACGAGACATTTTTATAACTCGATAGAAAATGACCAGTAAAGTTGTAAGGAATATACACAAAACGAATACTAATTAACACCCTCTTGAGACTCAAGCTCAATATCAATCTCAACCGCTTCTCGCAACCAACAATATATGGAGTTGGTAATTGGCTTTAGGGTGTGTTTGGCAAAAGTAGTAGTGAGTAGTAGTTGTGCAGCTCACCGCTCACAGCTTCTTAAAGAAGCATTGGAAATTTGAGCATTCCTAAAAAATAGGAAAGCTCACCGCTCCTTTGCCAAACGACAACTAAAAATTAAAATGCTCATTTCTCACCGCTTATCGCTCCAAAAAGCTTCACACCGCTCCATGCCAAACATACCCTTAGTATAAGTAAAACTAAAACTAGATAACCATATTCGAGTTTAGTATCACTTTTCTCTATCTTGATAAGAGAAGAGAACGTATATAATATACGTTTTTTTGGCAACAAAAGGTGTTATATCTCTAGAGTAACTTTTTAATGAGGTTACACTTGTGAAACTTGTTTTAAGTTTTGCATCCCACATTGGTTGGAAGAATGAAATTTTTCTTCCTTATATACTTCAAGAGTTTATAAATGTTACAAGTTAAAATATATGTTAATTGCAAATTACTAATGTAGCAATTAACGTAAATTTATAACTTTTTTCATTTTAACTAGTCTATCTTTTTGTAATTGACTTCATTATGATATAAATGAAACTAACTAACTTTCACACTAAATAAATTGTGTTGCTGGTGATATCCAACTCCAAACTTTCACACTAAATACACATGTTTAATTAGTATTAGATTTCTAATAGCTTCAAAAGAGAAAAAGTTATTACAAATTTTGGCGTGGTTCCCTTTTTTATAAAGAAATAAAATTAAAACCTTTTAGTTCCACATGAGTCAAAGAAACGGAATTTTACTAGTCAACATAGGTATGTTCGAGTTTTGTGATATTGGATTGTTAAAGTTCACGTGCTCTATTATACTGGTTTTTTCTACTCTAATGCTGGTAGGTTTTAGGGACTATTCAAGTCGATGTATGGTAATTTGCATTATGGTTATCAACTGCTCTCCTAGTTGAAGTCATTTGATCGAAAAGTCATACCGTGGTAAACGTTATGTGGTGCACTTGGATAGTAATTAATGTAAATTGACAACTTTTTTTCATTTTAAGTAGTCTATCTTGGATAGTATTAAGACTGCATTGGCTAACACTTCATATAAAAATTCTCAACTATGATGTCGAATGCTGTTACAATATTTGTATGCACTACAAAAATATTAGCTACTGAATGTTTAGAAACCAAGTGCTGCCGTGCTGGTGGTTGTACCAAAATTAGCCGTTCGATAAAGTTCTCAAATTTTTGTCCTTTTGAAGTTAATAACTAAAGTGATCATTGAAAAATTTATATTCCAGCAATTTTGAGTCAAGATTCCATACTATTTTAAACACAGTGTTTAAAAACTAATTAAGGGATGCTGGTCAACCCAACCCAAGTCGATAAATTTTGTCCAAATTTATTGGATGATGTAATCAAAAGCTCACATCCTGTTAATAAATATAAAAATGACAATCTACCTGAAAGTTTAACAAAATAGTTTTTTACTACAATCCTAATTTCAAAGAAGACAATGAACCTGTATACAGCGAGAACAAATGACCACAATACGTGCTAGCACTCTACCTATCATTTATTGTAATTCGAAGAGATAAATAATAATATTTGAGACGTATGTTCATAAAAGAGTATTATAGAACATATTTGGGTCAACCCAACCCGAGTACCCGACTCTTTCCAATAACTACCAGTTTTGACATGTCACCGAACCTGCAACCCGCACTCATCTTGCCACTCCTACCATAACGGTTAGAAAACCTATAGAGATTACGCAATAATAGATGCAAATTGTGTCGTATTCTATAGCTCAAATAAACAATGCATCTTAACACTACCTAAGAATTATGATATGGGTTGGCAGTCATGATCTTTGTGTCGTCGCTTGCTAAGGATAAAAATAGTGAACTTGTTAAAGAAGACAAGTTTTCTACATATCCCAAGCCTTTTGAATCCTTTAAGAATACATAATCTGGCCATAAAGGATTCGAAAACAAATCATTGCAGAAAGCAGACCTATAACACAAACGCATTCCATTTATAAATCGATAGAAAATGACAAGTAAAGTTGTAAGGAATACGCACAAAACGAATACTTTGCACACTCTTGAGACTCAAGCTCAATATCATACTCAACCGCTTCTCGCAAACAACAACATATGCAATTGGTAATTAGCTTTGGTATAAGTAAAACTACAACTAAATCAAAACGATACGATAGGATAAAAGTTTGACCATAACGCCATGTCACTAAATAGTCGTATTCGAGTCTGGTATCAATTTTCTCTAGCTTAATTAGACAAGAAGTAAACAATGTGAACATATATGATATATGATTACGGCAACAAAAGTTGTCATGTTGCTAAAGCAACTTTTATTTGGGTTTACGTTTGTGAGACTTGTTTTTTGTTTTGAATCCCACATTGGTGGATGAATGATATTTTGGTTCTTTATATAATCTGGGTGTTTCCATACCAATAAGTTGAAATAAACATTATATATGTTGTTGTCTTTGTTTCTTGCATAAAGTTTAGTCCAACCTTATGTTTGATACAGACTATAGAGGCAAGAATTATTGTAATTTAACAACTTTTTGTCAATTTTTTTGTTCCATCTTTTTTATACATGTGTTGTTAGCTAATGATAAATCGCGTTTTCTAATTTTAATTTGCAAAATTTTTGGAATCACATAGCGGAAAGCAAAGAGCAACAAGTTATGCCGCTAGTTTTTTTTTTTTGCATTACTTATATTACTCGTTGGACTCTGTTGTCCACCGCCTCAGGTGCAAGTAAACCAAAAGTATTAAAAGCGAAAGGTATAACATGTGTTGGTTTTCAATGCATGCTTTCTTGTATTTTGTAACTTTGCACAAGGCGGTTTTCAGAGCAGCGGGTCTCACTATAAAACCCCGACTACTTAAACCCACAATAGGAGAATGCCCATTTAGATCTACATATGCATGTTTCTTAATAATAAATATAAATGAACTAACACTCTTCCAAATTATACAATAACTTTTTCTTAGCATTTGTCTTCGGAATAAATAGTACCCGTTGCTAGTGATATCCAACTCCAATCACATTGCCACCATATATGTGTGCTTGAGTATCAAATTTCTAATTGATTCCAAAGAGAAAAGAGTTATAACAAATTTTGGAGTGGAGGTGGTTCTTTTTTTTTTTTTTTTTTTTTTTAAAAAGAAAAAAGAAAAAAAAAAGAGTTCCACAGGAATCAAAGAAGCGGAATTTTACTAGCTAATGTAGGTGTTTATGGTTATCAGATTGCTTTAATGCCCGAAGTTGGCATTGAGGTGATCTTTATGTCCCATCGTACAGATTCACTGAAGTGTATGTTCAATCTTTAAGTGGTTCAATTTAGCTAGTTCATTACAAATGATATTGGACTCTTAAAGTTCAGGTGCTACATTATACCGGTTTTTTCTACTCTAATCTTGGAAAGTTTTAGGACTATTATAGTTTGATGTATGGTAATTTGCGTTATGGTTATCAATTGCTATGTTGGTTGAAGTCTTCCTCTCTTTATGCTTGATTAACTAAAATCAGAAAACAAATCAATTTTCTACATATCCCGAGCCCTTAGAAGCCTTTAATTCGATAGAAGTTGAATACATAACCTTTTTACAACTCGATAGCAAAAAACCGTTAAAGCCAGCTGTAAGGAATAAGACCAAAACAAATACTTGAGACACTCTTGATACCTCAAGCCCAATATCAACTCAACTACTTTTCGCAACCAACAATATATGCAATTGGTGAATGGCTATACTATAAGTAAAATTAAAACTAAAACAAAATGATATGATATATATTTGTTTAAATTTTTGGGTGATTGAGGTACTATACATGGAAGATATCCAACTACAATTCCATTGTCACTAAATAATCATATTTGAGTTTGGTATCAATTGTCTCTAGCTTCACTAAAGAAGAAGAAAACAATGTGAACATATATGAGTATATGATTACGACATTAAAAGGTGTAATGTATTTAGAGATATTGATACAAATTTTTAGGTGTTGTGTGAGACTTATTTTAAGTTTTGAATCCCATATCGGTCAGAGGGATGAAAATTTGCCTCCTTATATAGCTTAATGGAAAAACAACTACCAAGTTGATGTAAATATTATGTTATTGTCTTTGTCTCTCGCATTTTGTTATAAAATTAAGTTGATTGCATTTTTGGTCTTTGTAGTATGGCTAAATTGCAGATTTGGTCCCTAAAACTTTGAAAATGCACCAGAGGTCCCTATTTTCAAGTTTTCATTGCATGTTTAGTCCCTGATCAACATCAAATGACTAAAATACCCTTGTCTTCTTCTTTTCCTATTTTCTTTTCAATCCATCTTTTTAGTTTCTTACCTAAGTCCTTGTGTCTTGCCATGTTCTATAGATTTAGTCATATTTTTTTTATTATTTATATAACTATTAGTATTAGTTAAAAATGCACCATTTGTCCTTTTGAAAATTTTATTCGGAAAAATTTTTGAAATATTTTTTTTGAATACTTTTTTTTTTCGAAAAAAATTTTTTGAAATTTTTTTTCGAAAAAACGTTTTTGAAAAGTTTTTTCAAAAAAAATTTCAAAAAATTTTTTTCCAAAAAAAAAAATTATTCGAAATTTTTCATCAAAAAATTTTTTAAAAAAATTTTTGAAAATTTTTTTTGATAAAACTTTTTTGAAAATTTTTTTCTTTGAAACATTTTTTTCGCAAAAAAAAAATTAGAAACATTTTTTGAAAAGTTTTTTCAAAAAAAAAAATTATTCGAAAATTTTTTTCCCAAAAAAATGTTCAAAAAAACTTTTTTTTCAAAAATTTTCAAAAAAATTTTTTGAAATTTTTTGGAACTTTTTAGAAAAATTGGTTAACTTATATTAGCCTTTAGATCAAAACCGGATGAAAAGGTATAAAAACAGACAAAACACATAAAAAAGTTATTAAAACGTATAAAAACAGATAAAGACGAAAAAAAAACTTGAGAAAACCGGACCAAATCGTATAAAACCGGATGAAAACGTATAAAAACAAACAAAAACGCATAAAAATATGTTAAAACGGATAAAAAAAAAGTATAAAAAAGGACAAAAACGTATAAAAACGGATGAAAACAGATAAAGAATGATAAAAACGTATGAAAACGTAAGTAAAATGGACGAAAACGTAAAAAACCAAATGAAAACGTATAAAAAAGAGAAAAAAGCATAAAAACGTATAAAAATAGATGAAAACGAACTAAAATGTATAAAAACCGACAAAAACGTATAAAAACGGATGAAAACGTAAAAACACGAACGAAAACGTATAAAAACGGACGAAAACATAGAAAAACATACGAAAACGTAAAAAAAGGGACAAAAGTGTATAAAAACGGACAAAACGTATAAAAACGGACGAAAACATAAAAAAAATAGACGAAAACGTATAAAATGGACAAAAACGTAAAAAGAATGGACGAAATGTATAAAAACGTAAAAAACGGACGAAAACGTATAAAATCAGACAAAAACGTAAAAAAAATGGATGAAAACGTAAAAAAACAAACAAAAACATATAACAACGTACGAAAACGTTAAAAACGGACAAAAACATCCACTTGACGGTCAAACTAACAGAAATTGTGGTTAAGGGACCAAACCCGTAACGGGTCAAAACCATAGGAAGAAGATTTGCAAATTAAAAAAAAATGTGTGTAGACTAAATATGTAAAACCCCTTCCAACACAGGGACTATTTATGTAAGAAAACTAAAAAAAAATAGAAAAAGAAAAAGACAACATCAATGTGTGGACCCAGGGACCAAACATGCAGCGAAAACTTGAGAATGGCGACCTCTGGTGCACTTTCAAAGTTTTTGGGACCAAATCTGCAATTTGGCTATACCACAGGGACCAAAAATGCTATTAACTCTTAAAACAACGTTTTGAGTGCGGCAAGATTACTGCCAATATAACTGAACAACTTTTTTTCATATCTACTACTGCTTTATATGCTCTCTCATTTATATGATGTGATGTTACTGGCTATTGATGTACGTGCATGACTAGTTGTACAATACATTGTGTTAACTTTTATCTCGTGTAATTTGAGATGGAATTGTGGTAGTGATGGTGGTTGTTGTTTCTGAAAGAGAAGAAGATGAACAATATAAAGAAATTGCGACCAAATTTACGTCAATAAGTGAAGAATTGGGACGCAATTTCTAGTATTATAGATCAAGCAACAATAACTCATCAAATCAACAACATTTAAAAGTCTAATCAAGAGTCAAAGCAAAAGTCAACTGTGCTAGCAAAACACAAATTACTATATCAAGCCCAAATGGATTGCAAAAGGATGTGATATTAGTTGTTTAGAAATGTTTCTAGAAGCTTAGTTTTTATATAAATAGAGTAGAAGTAATTTCATTTCCCTTGTAACAATGAAACTACATTTTGAATAGTTTTGTAACCATTTTTCCCTCCAATAATGAAATCATCCTTTTCTCTCAAATATCTTCATATATCTATACTACATATAATTGAAAAATGGTCAAAAGTGAAAAGTTGAAAAGTTGAATTATAGAAAATTTGTCAAATGAGAGAGAAAACACATAGTGTAATTAATACTTTTATTAAAACACCTCATTATTTAAAAGTACAATAATTTATTCACATTTTACAACTAATTAAAAGCGCGTCTATTAAAATTAAAAACAACCAATTAAAACACCCATAACTAAAAAGTATAATAAATTTTTCATAACGTACAATTTGAAGAAGCTACAACATAATCCAAAATATAAAATAATTAAACACACTAATTAATGATATTTTTAAAACACCCTAAAATGAAAAGTACATGTTATTATACACATTATACAAATTAATAAAACACACAAAACATCATACAAGCTAACAAGTTGATGTTACATATAGTTTTGAAAGCGGACCAACGTGTTCTACCGGAAACCGGTGTCGCCACTGGTTCGGCTAACCAATTAAAGCCATCCGAAAACGAATAAGAGAGGACCCGTTGAAACCGATACAAACTAATGAATCATGTCTCATAGAGATCTATTTCTGAGGTTAATCGTCACAGGGTACCCGCCGCCAAAACGCGCGAGTACCCTGCTATATCTTTTCTTTACTACATAAAATAGAAAAATGGTCAAAGGTGAAAGTGAAAATTGAAAGTTGAAAATTGAAAGTCAAAGGTGAGAGAAATGTATAATGTAATTAATACTTTTATTAAAACACCCCATTACTTAAAAGTACATTGATTTATTCATATTGTACAACCAACTAAAAGCATATCCACCAAATTAAATACAAACAATTAAAAACCTCATACTAAAAAGTACAATAAAATTTTCACAATATACAATTTAAACAAGCTTCAACAAAATCCATAATATAAAATAATTACACACACTAATTAATGTTATTTTTAAAACACCCCAAAATGAAAGTACGTGTTATTATACACATTGTACAAATTAATAAAACACACAAAGTTTCATACAAGCTAACAAGTTGGTGGTACATATAATTTTGAAAACTGACCGACCGGACCAACAGTTCAACCGTAAGCGATTTCGCCACTGGTTCGACTACCGATAAAAGTCATCCGGTAAAATGAACCGAGCGGACCCGTTGAAACCAATACAAACCGGTAAATCAGGCCTCATCTAGATCTGTTTCTCCAGCTTAATCGTCACAAGGTACCCGCGTATACTATATGTAAAGGAAAACACAAAAAGTGAAATGTTGAAACTAAAAATAGAAATGTTGAAAACATATATTTCAAAAGGAAACTATTAATACACATCGAAAACCGGGTTAACACGGGACGCTTCTAACCCGACGGGTTGACCCGGTTTAAATCAATCCGTTTTTCGACCAAAACGGTTCAGCCAGTTGAACCACCCCGGTCGACCCGGGTTTTAAAACATTATGTTTAATACCCAAATCTTCAAACTTTTATTATTTTTCATTTATAACCATAAACATTTTTTATCACTAAACGATATGTCGCTATAAAATCTCGTTGCTATGCACGGGTACTCGTCTTTAACTATATGTATATATAATTACCATTAAAAATTCAAATTAATATTAAATGAAAACTGATTTGGCATATTCAACGTTGGAAAGTCAATACAATTTTTTTTTATTAGTATACATACAAAGCATGTATCCATGATTTTGAAACTTAAAAAGTGAGTAATGTTAAATTTCTAAAATTCCTTTAAAACTAAAATTTCTATATAAAAATTCAAAAAATTTGTGCTTAATGAAGTAGCTACCATAACAATTCACACCTAAAATTTCAAAGAAATATATGACAAATTTTGACAACTTTTACTAATGTAATTTTCCAAAAAAAATATATATATTTTTTAATTTATTTAATCTTAACACTTCTAACTTCTAAACTTTTATCAATATATTTTATTTTATAAGGCACAATTTTACAACTTATTTTTGTATTGTTATGTTACTTTATAGTGTGTGTATTATATGCGATCTCAGTTATTAAATATTGAAATGTGTGCAATGATCATATGATTTTTAAAAATATTGTTTCGACATTTATATATAGTTGAAGTTGCAGATATATTGTTGTGAATAATTTGAATGTTTACAATCACAAAATATTGTATCGATTTATTATATAGTCACGGAGTTCATTTTTTTTGTTCTTGTTCTTGCACATTAAATACGTTAAATACAAATCTGTTTTCAAATATTGCTATAATGATGGTGATTGATTGTTCCTTTAATCGTTGATTGTTCCGACACATTAATTTCAAAGATATACAAAGTTTTCTCAATAATTTGGTCAAAATACATTATACAACCGGTGTATATATTTTTGTTAAGTATCTTAGGTTTGAAGTTTTTTTGATTGGGTCAAATACCATGCCTTGATGGATGATAACTATAAAGTGAAGTCAATCAAAGAGTTCTCACAAAGAGGATTCAACACCTCATATGCCATATACTAAGAAATTTTACACGACGAGTAGAACGAATTGTTAGTTATCTCATATTTGATGTAATGTTTTATTTTCAGTTTCAATAAATATTTTTATATGTTTTTTGATACATGTTAAGAATTTTTGCTTCAGTTGAATTATCGCATGTTACGAAACACTTACCAAAATACCACCTATTGTTAATTATCTGCCGCTAGGAACCGCTGCCGGTAGGCGCGGGTACTCGTCTAGTACTATATTTAAAGGAAAAACAAAAAAGTGAAAAGTTGAAACTAAAAGTGGAAATGTTGAAGACATATATTTCAAAAGGAAACTATTAATACACATAAAAAACTGGGTTGACCCGGGACGCTTCAAACCCGGTGGGTTGACCCGATTTAATTTGAATTGTTTTCGACCCAACCTGTCGGGTTTACTCGGTTTAAATCGACTTTTTTTTTTGACCGGAACGGTTGCCCCCCGGGTCGAGCCAGGTTTCAAATTTGACAAAATTATATGAGAAATGATGAAGTAGTTGTGGAACCCGTGACAAAATTTAAAAAAATGATAGACCAAGTAATTGTTTTGTTGTTTATTTTGCTTTGACATATGTACATTGTCATTTGTATAATGTTATTTTGAAAAATATTGGTCTTGCACCACTTAAGGGACTAAAATATATGAATCGTCTTTTAAAAGTTAATATATATTGTATAACCCTTTGTCCGGTATATCAATAATGTTATGTAAGTTTATTAGAATCAATAAATTTAAATAGTATTGTTATCTTTAACGATAATTATTTGTACCCCAAACAAATAGCTTTGAACAATGCTTAAATATCTATGCAAATTGATAGTACAAGATAATCTTATTATGGTGATATTAAATATGTAAGGTTACAAGTTTAAAAGCCACACACCAAATAATAAACGCTACACATGTAAAAAAATAGTTATCATTGCCTAAATTACTGACAAAACAAGAAAAGACGGTCACACACGTTGGCTATACCTCTAAACTACAATATAATATTGCCAACTACATAATACTGTTGCTTTTTGTAATGTTTGAATCTATTATTACTAAAATTTTAACAACTTAAAAGTTAAAACAGTCCTATTAGAAATATACTTCCACACTTAGATCGACTCCACATAATTTTCTTGAAAACGGTATATTTCTGCTGCTAGCCTGCTATGCAACCACGGATTAGAATTATAGTTATTCGAAAATGATTCTCTGACGCTACAAATACAGTTTGTTGAAAGAAACTTATGGGTCGTCAGAATTTTGCAGAAAACTAGACACCGTTGCTGCTAGGCACGGATACTCGTCTAGTATATATATATATAAATTAATGAAAGTATGTTGTTAATTTCTAGACTCAACCCAAATTTTAATTTTTTTTCTTTTTATATTTTCCTTATATTATTTAATTTAACTGACATTTCATCTTTGGCGTTTTGCACGTGATGTAAAACTCCAATTGCATTGCCAGGTTATTTTTTATGAGGAACTAGAAGTTTTATAAACGCACATGAATCAAACTATAAGTATGTTGGAGGTCATTTGGTTTGATCATAGTGACCCTTTGGGAAGGCAAGTGGTTCTAACTTCCGAGAGTTACTAAAAAACTAAAAGGTATGTCATAGCATATTTACCTTGATACGTGCGATAGGCAAAACATGTAAATAATCATCTCATGAAATTAACGGATTTAGAACCATTATCCAGTAGTAAAAAGCATTATCAATGAAACTTAATATTCTAGAGAATAGTTTATACAAGGATCAATCTTCACCTTCCATTTTTATTAGATTTAATGGATGAGATTAATCCCAACAATTAAAAAAAACCCACTTTCATCTTTTTTTTTTTCAAATATAATTATCTTTCAAACCGTTAATCTTCAACAGAAAAAAAAAATATACCATTGTGACGAGCATTTAATTATCTTTCTATAGATAGGCACTTTGATATACTTTCGACAAATTTTATTTTTCATGTTTTTTACGTTTTTTATTAAGTTTATTTTATTTTATTTTTTTTTTTTTTTGGTTTTTTTACGTTACTAAAATTTGCATGAAAAAATCATATATGATTTAACACTAATTTGAATACCACACGTGATATTAGTGTTAAATAATATATGATATGTATATCATATGTGATTTATCATATATGATTTAACACTAGTATCACATATGATATCACATATCATATGTGATTTAACACTAATATCACATGTGATCTTCAAATTAGTGTTAAATCATATATCATATTTCATGCAAATTCCAGTTTCGAAGAAAAACAAAAAAAAGACGAAAACAGGTGAAAAAAACGATTTTTTTTTTCTTTTTTCGAAAGTATATCAAAGTGTCCGTCTATAGAAAGATAATTAAATGCTTGTCACGATTGTTTAATTATTTTTTATTAACGATTAACGGTTTAAGAGATATTTAAATTATAAAAAATAGGTGAAATAATAAAATGCTTTTAATCTCCGCCATTGATTTTTTTAAAATGGATGATGGAGATGAGTCTTATGTAAGAAAAGTTTGATATGTAAAATAACTCTTCTCATACTTTTCTGAGAACTTTTTTTTATGCATTTTAATCCCACATTGATCAAACAAATGATATATTGCTTCATTATATACTTTGGTTTGTACCATTACTAAGTTAAAATTAGTGTCATGGATCTTTAGCAAGGTTGTGGATATTGATTAAAACAAGCAATAATTAATGCCCTTTATCAGTTGCTACAAATATTTGTTAAGTCTTATCTCTTTTTTCCCTTCGGTTTTAAGGTTTAAAATCATGTATTTTTTATGTTATTAGTACTCTAACCTCATATATGTTGTTTGAATATCACGATGACACGATGAATGTTATTTAAAGCAAAGAGTGGTGAAAATCCGCTAGGTATTCTGGTAAGTCATATAAGTTCTCAACTTTTTGTTGTTTAAAAGATTTACCAGATGTTAATTATGTTGTACACGAACAATTTAGTCCGTTAATTATTCATCTTTTTGTAATGAGTTTGTTTGCTTATTAGCGTCATGTCATCTTTTATACCAGCTACATAATATTTACTTAAGGAAGCTTTTGAACACTGTTTTTTATCTTGTCCCCGTGTGTCAGTTGGGATGAATTTTTGTGCGAGTGAACCACGCATTTCATAAAAGTTAAGTCGTGCGAGCGAGTCTTGTATCAGTTTTCTCATACCTGCGAAAAAACAATTTATAAAAAACGTAAAAAACGCATAAATATCATTTGAATACAACAACAAAGATGAGGTGTCTCTTTAGCAACCTTTTTGAGAACTTGTATAACGTTCAGTCCCACATAGATCAAAGAATATAATTTTTGCTTGGTTATATATTATGGTATATAGAGATCTGATAGGTTGATTTTAGTATCAAGTACTTGTATTTGAGGTAGCTATATGGTAAATGTAAATTCATCATACAGCTTGTTCTCAACTACAAGTAATTCATACAAATTTCAACTTTTAACTTTTCGCCATTTTGATGGTTTATGATGTAATTAATACTCTATTTGATTCTTAATTTTATAGTAGTAACATGGTGAATTTATTAAATTTGAAAGTCACAGATATTAAACATTTTAAACATTTACGAGCAACGTTGATCACGTCATTTAATGAAATTGCAATTGACTGTGAACGAAGATTGTAATTAATACAACAAACACGTATATTAGTGTGTATATTTTGATGTTCTGGAATTTTACCGACCTATATATTGTACTTAAATTTACATTTAAAACCCCAACATAGCAATGGTATGTGATGTTGCATTGGTAAACAGGGGAGCAAACACGGTGTTAATGAAAATGGTGAAATGATGTCTTTTGCTTCTTCGGTTTCGAATATATTTCCCATTTTATTTGTAGTAGTAGAGTAAAACACAAATATATAGGGCAAATATACGCAAATCATTAATAACGCTGACCGATTTGCATGTCTTGCCTTAAGTATATTGCGCTGAAGGCAGTATCTCAGTTTTTTTCTTTGGACTAGCTTCATGATTGCTATATTGCATTACCTTTATTAATTTAAATGAAGGAGATATGGAATGCCTATCTTTAACAAGAAACGATACATACAAGTAAACAACTTAGTTTAAGTTTTGAATCCCACATGGGGTAAAAGAAGAAGTTCTGCTTTGTTTATATACATTCCTGTATATGTATTATTTAAGTTGAGATTAGTATAATATTGTTGGTTTCTAGCGTTGCATCTTGTTTAAGGAAACCAAGAGTCTAGCTAGTAACTCATAATTTATAGAAAAAATTACACGTTTGGTCCTTGTGGTTTGCCCATATTTCAAGTTTAGTCCCTAAGTCGTTTTTATTATACCAGCAGTATCTAATTTTGAAACTATGCACGCTTTTGGTCCCTATTTTGGATGGACGTTAGTTAAGTCCGTTAAGTATTTTGCGCTGTTAGTCCTTCGTTAATAATTTTTGCACCGTTAGTCCTTAAATTTATTTGCATAAATCGTCCTTGTGGTTAGCCCGGTCAACGGGTCGGTCAACGCCACGTGTCACCAACGGGTCGGTCAACGCCAAGTTGAGATTGGTATAATATTGTTGGTTTCTAGCGTTGCATCTTGTTTAAGGAAACCAAGAGTCTAGCTAGTAACTCATAATTTATAGAAAAAATTACACGTTTAGTCCTTGTGGTTTGCCCATATTTCAAGTTTAGTCCCTAAGTCGTTTTTATTATACCAGCAGTATCTAATTTTGAAACTATGCACGCTTTTGGTCCCTATTTTGGATGGACGTTAGTTAAGTCCGTTAAGTATTTTGCGCTGTTAGTCCTTCGTTAATAATTTTTGCACCGTTAGTCCTTAAAGTTATTTGCATAAATCGTCCTTGTGGTTAGCCCGGTCAACGGGTCGGTCAACGCCACGTGTCACCAACGGGTCGGTCAACGCCAAGTTGAGATTGGTATAATATTGTTGGTTTCTAGCGTTGCATCTTGTTTAAGGAAACCAAGAGTCTAGCTAGTAACTCATAATTTATAGAAAAAATTACACGTTTGGTCCTTGTGGTTTGCCCATATTTCAAGTTTAGTCCCTAAGTCGTTTTTATTATACCAGCAGTATCTAATTTTGAAACTATGCACGCTTTTGGTCCCTATTTTGGATGGACGTTAGTTAAGTCCGTTAAGTATTTTGCGCTGTTAGTCCTTCGTTAATAATTTTTGCACCGTTAGTCCTTAAAGTTATTTGCATAAATCGTCCTTGTGGTTAGCCCGGTCAACGGGTCGGTCAACGCCACGTGTCACCAACGGGTCGGTCAACGCCAAGTTGAGATTGGTATAATATTGTTGGTTTCTAGCGTTGCATCTTGTTTAAGGAAACCAAGAGTCTAGCTAGTAACTCATAATTTATAGAAAAAATTACACGTTTGGTCCCTGTGGTTTGCTCATATTTCAAGTTTAGTCCCTAAGTCGTTTTTATTACACCAGCAGTATCTAATTTTGAAACTATGCACGCTTTTGGTCCCTATTTTGGATGGACGTTAGTTAAGTCCGTTAAGTATTTTGCGCTGTTAGTCCTTCGTTAATAATTTTTGCACCGTTAGTCCTTAAAGTTATTTGCATAAATCGTCCTTGTGGTTAGCCCGGTCAACGGGTCGGTCAACGCCACGTGTCACCAACGGGTCGGTCAACGCCAAGTTGAGATTGGTATAATATTGTTGGTTTCTAGCGTTGCATCTTGTTTAAGGAAACCAAGAGTCTAGCTAGTAACTCATAATTTATAGAAAAATTACACGCTTTGGTCCTTGTGGTTTGCCCATATTTCAAGTTTAGTCCCTAAGTCGTTTTTATTATACCAGCAGTATCTAATTTTGAAACTATGCACGCTTTTGGTCCCTATTTTGGATGGACGTTAGTTAAGTCCGTTAAGTATTTTGCGCTGTTAGTCATTCGTTAATAATTTTTGCACCGTTAGTCCTTAAAGTTATTTGCATAAATCGTCCTTGTGGTTAGCCCGGTCAACGGGTCGGTCAACGCCACGTGTCACCACCTGAGTGGTGCATCTTGTTTAAGGAAACCAAGAGTCTAGCTAGTAACTCATAATTTATAGAAAAAATTACACGTTTGGTCCTTGTGGTTTGCCCATATTTCAAGTTTAGTCCCTAAGTCGTTTTTATTATACCAGCAGTATCTAATTTTGAAACTATGCACGCTTTTGGTCCCTATTTTGGATGGACGTTAGTTAAGTCCGTTAAGTATTTTGCGCTGTTAGTCCTTCGTTAATAATTTTGCACCGTTAGTCCTTAAAGTTATTTGCATAAATCGTCCTTGTGGTTAGCCCGGTCAACGGGTCGGTCAACGCCACGTGTCACCACCTGAGTGGTACCACGTGGCATCGGGTCGGGTCGGTCAACGGGTCAAGTCGGGCCGCCACGTGGACCAATGAGGTTGCGCCACGTGGCGATGGAAAATAAAACCAAAATTTACCTCCCCTAGGATCGAACCCTGGTGTGTTGTGTGGGAGGCCAAGGTGATACCCATCTGAGATGCACGCTTTTGGTCCCTATTTTGGATGGACGTTAGTTAAGTCCGTTAAGTATTTTGCGTTGTTAGTCCTTCGTTAATAATTTTTGCACCGTTAGTCCATAAAGTTATTTGCATAAATCGTCCTTGTGGTTAGCCCGGTCAACGGGTCGGTCAACGCCACGTGTCACCACCTGAGTGGTGCCACGTGGCATCGGGTCGGGTCGGTCAACGGGTCAAGTCGGGTCGCCATGTGGACCAATGAGGTGGCGCCACGTGGCGATGGAAAATAAAACCAAAATTTACCTCCCCTAGGATCGAACCCTGGTGGGTTGTGTGGGAGGCCAAGGTGATACCCATCTGAGATGGGCATACCTTCAAGTATTATTGTGCTTTTGGTTCTATTTAACCCTTAAAAAGCCCAGTTGGTTTTTTATAAATAAAAATGGTCAAATGGAAATTTGACCTGTCATTTTAAAGGAGTTCTGGGCCGGTTCAGAAATTGAGAAAAATACCGTCGGACTCGTTTTTTCGTGCTCTTTCCAATGGTACGCTCGGGGAATTTTTCGACTTCGTTGGAACCTCGAAAAATGCGAAAATCACCATTTTTTCTTTGTTTTTGCCTTTTTCGAGGTCCAAACCAAGTCGAAAAAATTCCCCGAGCATACCGACGGACTCGTTTTTTTGTGCTCTTTCCAATGGTATGCTCAGGGAATTTTTTCGATTTCAAACGAACCTCGCAAAATGCGAAAATAAAGAAAAAAAGATGATTTTCTCATTTTTCGAGGTTCCAACGAAGTCAAAAAAATTCCCCGAGCATACCATTGGAAAGAGCACGAAAAAAAGAGTCCGACTGTATGCTCGGATAATTTTTTCGACTTGGTTTGGACCTTGAAAAATGCGAAAACAAAGAAAAAACGATTATTTTCGCATTTTTCGAGGTTCGTTTGAAGTCAAAAAAATTCCCCGAGCATACCATTGGATAGAACACGAAAAAACGAGTCCGACGGTATATTTATTTATTTTTGTACGGTCCATATACATCCGTGAATTAATAGACCAAAAACTAAATTGAACCTTTTTATGTTATTGAATTGGGCTCTTAAATGCTAAGGGTTATGTATTAAATTTAGAGAAATATAATAGAAGCTATGCTTAGCCCACCCAAGTGTCCCGGGTTCGAATCCCATGCGTGACAAATTGTGGGTATATTTTACCAATGCCACGTGGCACCACCTCATTGGTCCACGTGGCAACCCGACCCTACCCGTTGACCGACCCGACCCGTTGACCGACCCGACCTGATGACACGTGGCACCACTCAGGTGGTGACACGTGGCGTTGACGACCCGTTGACCGAGCTAACCACAAGGACGATTTATGCAAATAACTTTAAGGACTAACGATGCAAAAATTATTCAAGAAGGACTAACAACGCAAAATACTTAACGGACTTAACTAACGTCCATCCAAAATAGGGACCAAAAGCGTGCATAGTTTCAAAATTAGATACTGCTGGTGTAATAAAAACGACTTAGGGACTAAAGTTGTTATTTGGGGTATACCATAGGGACCAAACGTGTAATTTTTTCTAATTTATATAAATATATTAACTTTTTTCATCTAACGTATTGAAAGGTCTTATCTTTCTTTTTGGCTTTCTAAAGTATTCGTGGGCCAATTTTACCCCTGAATGATACGAATATAAGTATTTGTTTCTGGTCCAAGGTTCCAATTTGTCAAAACGATTATATAAGTATGCAACTAGGAATATGGTTCTAGATCATGGAGTTTATTGCGGTTCTAAAATGTTACGTATTTGTCACAATGCCTCAATGAAACTTCGAACTTAGGCTTGTTTCTTGTCTTTGTGTTGAAGGGCATTGTTACTCGGAAGTATTAGTTTATAACCATGTATTGTGAACCATTTGTAACTTGTAAGAAACTAATGATCATGAAAACACGTATTAAACATCAATACTCTTTTATCATTTTACTTTTGATTGGATACAAATAGATGTGCCGGTTGGTTTGGTAACGGTGTTTTAGTTAGTGGGTCTAGTAATGTGTTCTGATCTTTTATGTTTGTATGTATTGATAGATGGGTCTTTTTTCATTTTGCAGTTTGTATAGAACTATTCTAGACGATTATAGTACTTTTGATTCGGTTTTTCTCATTCAAACGAAGCAATGTTCTTGTTTCGAGTTGAACCCTTAGTGCAAGTTTTTTGGCTTAATTTTTTTTTGTTACTAATAGTATTTCAACCCATAGTGAAAGTTGATTGTTAAGCAATAAAAACTTTCAGACACATAGTCGACCTGTAACACGGAGATCACTTTAGTGTATGTAAATGTGAAGGATCCGAGTTCAAGAACTTTTGTGATTTTATTGGTAATTTCTTGATGCAATATTAATGTGAGCTAATAGTCTCGCACACTTCTGTTTCATAGTAAATTAGTAATATAATATTTCTATTACTTAAATCCGTTTTTGAGCTTGATATCTGTTGGCGGTTATTCTCCCAGAACATTGTAAGATAATCAATGTCAGTAGCAATACCACTAGGTGGTTATCGGATATCACTTGAAATCGTGTAATCACTTTCCAAAGTAAACTATTCGACCCTAATGCCTGGGTTACACGAATATCTACTTGGGATAAGACCAAATGTAGTTATAGAATTAGGCACAATTCAATAACTCTTGCGCTTATAAGTGTTTAACCTTTTATTTGTTTTTCCTGGTATATTATGTTTCAGTATATCTTCAAGCTGAAGATGACAATCTCTATTTATAGTAGGGAACACTCAACACTAATCAATGGACATTATGTGTGATTAACGGCCAATTAATCACCCATAATAAACCTCCATTATCATAGGAATAGTGGTTACATGACCAATTAAACGTGGTCATAAAGCAGTTATAACAGTCACTTGAATGAGTGAAAGTTGTTACAAATATTTACTGCCAGTGGGAACCTTTACACTAGCAGTGGGAACCAATACACTGAAAGGTTTTATGGATATTTAAATAATAGTATGTCCGGATTCGAACTCGAGACTTCGGGATTGCACACATTACGTATAAGAATTGATGTACATAATTAATATATATAAAACGTTATTATTATTAATTATTAATCACTAAATAAAACATAACGATAGTTAAATAATTAACGAGGTTTGGTTAACGGTCGTTAAATATTAACTAGAAGGACTAAGAATGAAATTAGAAGTCGGGAAAGTTCTAGAATTCCTTTGGGATACTTTGGCCGATCGGTTTGGGGTTTTCAAACCCTAACCCACACAAACTTGGTCACCAAGTTAAGTTACCTATAAATACAAACCCTTGTATTCATTCATAACTTAATCTTGGATCACCAATAACCTAATTTCTCTTTTCCTCTCCTCTCCCTTTTGCTTGGCCGATCGTTAAACCCCCTCCTCATAGGGATCGATTTTTCCAAGTGAAAGAAACAAGTATTTCGTTTATTTGTGATTCAAGGAACTAGCTTTTCCACATCAAATCGCTATTAGTACGTGTGTACAAGAACGAAGAACAAGCACGCTTGAGCTTGTATTCCTTGGTGGTCGATTTTTTGGGTGGGACGATTTTGTGAAACCCTTTGTTAGGGTTTTGGGTTTTGTTACTTGATCACATCATCGTTTGTTTACTTGAATTGCTAAAAGGTACGCACTTTCTTATTTGGTTAATTAATTACATATATTATTCCTATTGTCTTCCGCTGCATGCTTTGATGATGTTATTTGTTTTATGTATAATTGTTATGAGTATAAAATTCCAACAGTGGCATCACGAGCCGTTAATATGATGTAATTAATTACCGAAACACATAAAAATTGGATCTTTATGATTATATGCATGCTTGTTATGGTTTCTAGGGTTTTGAATTCGAAACCCTAATTTTATTTATTATGGGTCGATTACCCTTTTATTTATTTAATTAGGTTTTAATTTTGTAAAACTTGTAGAAACCCTAGGATTGCATGCTTATTTTATGTGGTTAATTAATGAATAATTGTTATGTGCCATGTAATATGCGTATCTTGGGTGATAATTGTTATGCGGAATCCATGGTGGAACATGCATGTTTTGCCATGGAGTATTGTTTTTGTTTATTGATTAATTGTTAAGTGATACACACATGTTTTATTTATTTAATAATTATTGAATTGTGGAAGACCTCAATTATAACTAATAAAATTCGTTATGTGCTAATTGGTATACTATTAACTTCGGCTTACGCAATCGACTTGTCGATGTATGTGGCTCATCTACCTTGTGAGATGAAAGTCCTAGTTAATGTATGCATTAATTTACGCCTAGAATTGTTATTAGAGTTTATTGAAATAATTATGCATGTGGCTAATTGTTTTCACATATGTTAAATTGTTTAGTTATATGTTTATATTATTTGAATGTGTTTAATTTTTATTAAAATGTTTTTTTGTTTATATATTGTTTGACATGTTAGTAAGCAAAAAGGGTTTTTTGGAATAGAAAATTAAATGGACTAAATAATGGCGAAATTGATTTGTTATCTAAGAATTATTCTTGAACTTTTAATCGACTGATGCGACTGTACTAAATGGTTAGAACGGCTCACCCACTAGAACAAACTATAAAGGGGTATTTAAGAAGTGAGAACAGTCTCACTGAATGGATGTCTAAGGTTATGCCTTTGCGCTTACCTGGTCCTCTGCCCCGTGTGAGTTCGATTGGAGCTACCTAGTATAACCATTCTATGTACGAAGCATCTTAGTGCAAAGTTGTAAGTTTCTCAACGCATCGATTAAAACTTTGTAGAATTCAATCTTAGCAATTAAAATCTTTAAGTAAGTTTTTCGAAAATATTATGTTATAAAGTTGTATGCATGCTTCTTTATACATAAGTTTTGATTACACATAAAAAATTGGACCCTTTAAATTTAAGTTTATGCCATCTAATGATATGAAACACTTGAAGTTGTAATTTAGTTATGTGAGACCTTGATCTAGATTACAATAATGAGGTGAATTATTTTGTTGTGTGAGACCTCAGCTTTATGATTTGCAGTTTCTAAATTAGACAACTAATTAAGTTAGTTAGTGAGACCTATAACTTAAGGCATAAGATGGGATAAAACATGCTTACGTTTTGCATTAATTGTTTTGGCAAAATTGTAAATCCCATAACTTTTGGAATTGAAAACTTGTTTGTCAATTATCGTTTTTCAACGATTACCTATTCTATACTTTCACCACTAGCAGATCAATTGATGTGGTGGAACTATGATAATGAGGATCCAATATTCAAGGAAAATACTATGGTTAATATGAATATTGACCAAAGGGTATTTTATTTTCTTGAATGTTTACTTATCGAAAGTACTAACTTTTGAACTTTTATTTCTGTAGAAATGGCTCAAGCTGAATCTACTGCACTAGCCTCGTCGTTCAAATCTATGTTTGATCGAGAGAAATTGACTGGTAGCTCAAATTTCAATGATTGGTATCGGCAATTCAGAATTGTCTTGAGGGTTGCCAAAAGACTCAATTATTTGACTACGCCTTGTCCTCCTGAACCTTCAGCTGATGCTACTGCTGAAGAACGAGCTGCATGGCAATCTGAGTATGACAAGTATAATGAGGTCGCCAGCATTATGCTCGGGAGTATGAACTCAAGCTTGCAAAAGCAATTTGAGAATTACTTCCCTAATCTCATGCTGGAAGAATTGCAAAGGTTGTTTGAAAAGCCTCGTGACTGGAGAGTCAGTATGACTTGATTGATGCTCTTCATAGTTGCAAGCAAGGAGAAGGGAAACCTGTAGTTTCCCACTGCCTGGAAATGATGAGTTACATGGACCAGTTGGGGCGTCTTAACTATGTATACCCTAATGACATACAAATTGGCCTGATCAACAGATCCCTTAACAAGGAATTTGATGGTTTGGTGCGCAATTATAATATGCATTGCACGGGGAAGACAGTCAGTGAGGTACATGCAATGCTCATTGATTACGAAAAAGGTTTGCCCAAGAAGGCCTCTACACCTGCGGTTTTGACCATCCAGAAGGGTAGAATTTCTAAGCCTAATAAGCCGCTAGCGAACAAGAAAGGGAAAGGTAAGGGTAAAGTTGATAAGGGAAAACAAGTTATGACTTATCAGCAAGAACCCAAGAAGTACCCTCCCAAAAAGCGTGAGAATCCGAAGAGGGATCAGGCTTGTCATCACTGCACCGAGGTTGGACACTGGAAGAGGAATTGTCCACTGTATCTTGATGAGTTGCGCAATAAGAGGTATAAAAATACTGCACTGTGGCCGTACTTCGTGTACTCTTTTGATGATTGAATTATTTGCTTTTCCTCATAAAATAAATTCCTGGGTATATGATACTGGATGTGGTATTCACATATGTAATACACTGCAAGGACTTAGAGGAGCAAGGAAGGTTGCCTATGGACAACAATACCTGCACGTGGGTAATGGAGCACATGCAGTCGTTGAAGCTATAGGCACGTTTGATTTAGTTTTACCTTCGGGTTTAGTACTGTCATTAAACGATTGTCATTACGCACCTTCCATTGTTAGGGGTGTCGTTTCTGTTTCCTTGTTAAAAGATATTGGTTTCGTTCATACATTTACTGATTATGGAATTTCTGTTTCTTTAAATGATGTTTTTTACTTTAATGTTATTCCAGTAAATGGTGTGTTTGAAATTGATTTGCATGATAATGTGATTGATAAAAATAATTCGGTCTTTAGCATCAATAATAAAAGAATCAAAGGTGATTTGGATTCTTCATTTCTTTGGCATTGTAGACTTGCTCATATAGGCAAGAAACGCATGCAACAGCTGCAACACGATGGGCTTTTGCAAGACATCAATGATGAATCATTTGATAAATGCGAATCTTGCATATCTGGGAAGATGACCAAGAAACCTTTTACAAATAGTTTAGAAAGGGCTTCTGATCTTCTTGGTGTGATACATACTGACGTATGTGGACCACTGAGACATGTGTCAAGAAAGGGTGCTAGCTACTTCTTAACCTTTACTGATGATTTCAGTCGTTATGGTTATGTTTATTTACTTAAACATAAACATGAAGTATTTGAAACATTTAAGGTTTTTAAGAGTGAAGTAGAACTGCAACTAGGAAAGAAGATTAAAGCTCTTCGATCTGATAGAGGTGGTGAATATTTAAGCCAAGATTTTAAAGATTATCTAGCTGAGTGTGGTATTGTCCAGCAACTCACATCTCCATATACTCCACAACAAAATGGTGTATCTGAGAGAAGGAATCGTACATTGCTAGACATGATGCGATCGATGTTTAATCTTACAAATCTTCCCTTATCCTTTTGGGATTATGCTTTGGAAACTGCTGTTCGCATATTGAATATGGTTCCAACTAAGAAGGTTGATAAGACTCCTTATGAAGTGTGGTATGGGAAACCTCCCAACTTGTCTTACTTAAAGGTCTGGGGTTGTGAGGCGTTTGTTAAACGTGACTCTGCTGATAAGCTGCAACAAAGATCTGTTAAGTGTGTCTTCGTAGGATACCCAAAGGAAACTATGGGTTACTACTTTTACTTTCCACCTGAAAACAAAGTAATTGTTGCTAGGTATGGAGACTTTCTTGAAAAGGATCTCATATCTCATGAATTCAGTGGGAGAGTTTATGATCTGGAAGATGATCAAGAAGATACAACAGCTTCTGAAAACACTAGCCAACCTCAAGTAGAACCTGAAAGTCTGGGCGTTCCACCTGAGATTGAAGTGATTCCCATTCGTAGATCCGCAAGGGCTACGCGTGCACCTAAGCGTCTATGTCTCAACGTAGAAGCTGAGGAAAATATGTTAGGGGATCTTGGTGAACCTGCTAACTATAAAGCTGCCATGATGAGTCCTGAAAAGGAAAAATGGCGAGTTGCAATGAATGGGGAAATGCAATCCATGAAAGATAACGAAGTCTGGATAGAGGTTGACTTACCTCCAAATGCTAAGGTAGTTGGAAGTAAGTGGCTCTTTAAGATAAAGACTGATATGGATGGCAATGCACAAACCTATAAAGCTCGTCTTGTAGCTCAAGGTTATACTCAAACCTATGGGGTAGACTACGAGGAGACATTTTCTCCTGTAGCAGACATTAGAGCTATTAGGATTCTTATAGCCATAGCTGCGTACTATGACTATGAGATGTGGCAAATGGATGTCAAAACTGCCTTCTTAAACGGTCGCCTAGATGAGGACATCTATATGGCGCAGCCTGAAGGGTTTGTGAATCCAAAGTTTCCAAAGCGTGTATGCAAACTTCAAAGATCCATTTATGGGTTGAAGCAAGCATCAAGGCAATGGAACAAGAAGTTTGATGAAGAAATCAAGAAATTTGGTTTCACTCAAAATCTTGATGAGCCATGTGTGTATCACAAAGCTAGTGGGAGTAATGTTATTTTCCTTCTGATATGTCGATGACATATTGATCATGGGAAAAGACATTCCAAGTATGCAAGATGTAAAGTCTTATCTTGGAGAGTGCTTTTCTATGAAGGACTTAGAGGAAGCAGCATTTATTCTGGGAATCAAGATCTACAGAGATAGATCAAGGCGGTTAATTGGACTAAGCCAAAGTTCGTACATTGATAAAATATTGAAGAGATTCAGTATGCAAAATTCCAAGAAGGGATATTTGCCGATGCAAGTTGAACATGGCTTAAGTAATAAACTATGCGCGTCAACACCTGCTGAGGTGGAATACATGAGGAAAGTTCCTTATGCTTCGGCTGTAGGATCTATCATGTATGCTGTAAGATGTACAAGGCCTGATGTGGCGTTTGCACAGAACATTACCAGTCGGTATCAACAGAACCCAGGTGTGAAACACTGGCAAGCTGTTAAGAACATTCTTAAGTATCTAAGGGCTACTAAAGATATGTTTCTAGTGTATGGAGGAAATCCAGATGCAGAACTTGATGTTACAAACTGATAAAGATGATAAAGATGATACGAAGTCTCAGATGGGTTATGTCTTTGTCATTAATGGAGGAGCAGTTGACTGGAAGAGCAAGAAGCAAACAACGGTTGCGATGTCTATTACAGAAGCTGAGTACATAGCTGCTTCAGAAGCTGCGATGGAAGCTGTTTGGATTAGGAAATTCATTTCGGGACTCGGAGTAATGCCCTCAATTGAATTGCCTTTAAATGTATATTGTGACAACTCTGCTGCAATAACATTTGCCAATGAGCCTGGAGTCATGAAGGCGCCAGCATTTTTCCTCGTCGATATTACTATGTTCGAGAACAAGTCGACATAGGTGAAATCAATCTACTCAAAGTTCATACAGATGAAAATCTAGCTGATCCCTTTACGAAACCTTTGCCAAAAGATAAACTTACTGACCATGCTGATGGGATAGGACTTCGTTTAGCTAGTAGTTTCATGCAGATCTGTGATTAGTATTTGGATAAAGGATGTTATGAACAAATATTACTTTAATGAAATAAAATAGTTGTTTATGTTTATTTTTCATTTTCTTAATATTATATCCTATATTTGCATGTTTAATCCATGAGTAACTTATGTTATTCTAAATAGTCTGTTGTCGATCAATGATGTGGGAATGTCATTGAATTAAGACAAATCTGAGTTTTGGTAGAATATGCTTTTAAAGTATATTGATGCGTGGGACATACCAGATTCACATGATATTTAATGAATTGAATATAGGACTCATCCCAACTTTACATGATGATACTTTTGGATTTCTGTCATTAAGTATATCATGAAGTGTTTATCCTCGGACTTGAGATACCAGATAACTGATATGAATGTAGTGCATTTGTGTAAGATAGTCTAACGCTATCCGTAACTGGTAGTTATAAGGGCTATTTTCGGAAGTGTTGCAAAATTCATGAGTTATGTTTGTAGTCAAGAGAATTTGTTCCTTTGAATTTGTTTCAAAGCATAATACTATATTTGGGCCCCTCGTAGGGTTGACAAGATGTTTGTATGGCCATACCCAAGATCTATCTAGAATACGTTCAGATGATTTGGTAATCTTGTTCAATCATATACAACGAGAAACAGAATATTAACTTATGAAATGACTTGATCCATATTCATAGTTAATGTAGTATTAGTAACAAAAGGATAAGTAAAAATGATGAATCATTAAATGGTTTTTTCCAGGAGACCATGCTCGATTCGATCTGGGGGCGTTGGCGTGTGAAAGTGTAACACCCCGCCTTATCTGACCACAATATTGTCCGCTTTGCCCGCAGGCTCACGGCTTTGTTTTTGTGGCCTCATTTGAAGACTTCCCGGCAGGTCACCCAAGCCAGTACTACTCACATGAGCACATTAAATGCCCGTTCTAAGAACTCACCCGATAGACCACAAACGCGTTGTGTCAGTGTAAGGCGAATGTTATCTTATGAGCCCAGCATCTCTCCAGGCCACAGCCGATGTGGGATTTGCCTAGGGTGTCACAACACCCTAGGCAAATCCCACATCGGCTGTGGCCTGGAGAGATGCTGGGCTCATAAGATAACATTCGCCTTACAATGACACAACGCGTTTTTGTGGTCTACTGGGTGGAGTTCTTAGAACTCGGCAGCGTGTGCTCATGTGAGAGTCGTACTGGCTTGGGTGACCTGCCGGGAAGTCTTCAAATGAGGCCACAAAAACAAAGCCGTGAGCCTGCGGGCAAAGCGGACAATATTGTGGTCAGATAAGGCGGGGTGTTACAGAAAGCTAGACTAACCAATGTCATTACTATATTTAGTAATATCCAAGTGGGAGCTGAAAGGTTTTATGGATATTTAAATAATAGTATGTCCGGATTCGAACTCGAGACTTCGGGATTGCACACATTACGTATGAGAATTGATGTACATAATTAATATATATAAAACGTTATTATTATTAATTATTAATCACTAAATAAAACATAACGATAGTTAAATAATTAACGAGGTTTGGTTAACGGCCGTTAAATATTAACTAGAAGGACTAAGAATGAAATTAGAAGTCGGGAAAGTTCTAGAATCCCTTTGGGATACTTTGGCCGATCGGTTTGGGGTTTACAAACCCTAACCCACACAAACTTGGTCACCAAGTTAAGTTACCTATAAATACAAACCCTTGTATTCATTCATAACTTAATCTTGGATCACCAATAACCTAATTTCTCTTTTCCTCTCCTCTATCTTTTGCTTGGCCGATCGTTAAACCCCCTCCTCATAGGGATCGATTTTTCCAAGTGAAAGAAACAAGTATTTGGTTTATTTGTGATTCAAGGAACTAGATTTTCCACATCAAATCGCTATTAGTACGTGTGTACAAGAACGAAGAACAAGCACGCTTGAGCTTGTATTCCTTGGTGGTCGCTTTTTTGGGTGGGACGATTTTGTGAAACCCTTTGTTAGGGTTTTGGGTTTTGTTACTTGATCACATCATCGTTTGTTTACTTGAATTGCTAAAAGGTACGCACTTTCTTATTTGGTTAATTAATTACATATATTATTCCTATTGTCTTCCGCTGCATGCTTTGATGATGTTATTTGTTTTATGTATAACTGTTATGAGTATAAAATTCCAACATACACTACCAGTGGAAACCAAACCACTGCCAGTAGGAACCAATCCACTGCTAGTAGGAACAATCCACTGCTAGTAGGAACCAATCCACTGTCAGTACTAACTTAGCACCACCAGTACAAACCACTATTGAGTCAGGGCGTTCAGGGACCTCATGGGTGTACACTCCATACCTCCTAACCCAAAACCAGGGGTGACCTAATCCCACAAGTGCACTAAATTTTCCAACAATCCTCCCTAAATTTAGTTCACTTCCTTTTCAAGAGAAACAAACATCAAACAAAGCATGTGCATAAACGAAAATATCATGAGGATTGAATTTCCATCTTAGTACCTTACACGTTCAAATATTCGAGAATCAGAGTGTTCTAAGAATTGAACCCTTCAACCCATTTGAATACCTGAATATAAAATACACACAAGTTTTCAACCACTTAACAACTCCTGACACTATACAAGCCATGTGTCCATATCCAAATTCATAAATGTTGTAAAAGCTAAAAGTCCAAAAGCTCCTTGAAGCGGCAAAACTTCAACATTTACATAGGTAGTTCCTCTTTATTCATGCTCCTGCCAAGCACTTTTTCAAAGAAAAATAACCATTAAGAAGTAAAGACTTCATCCTCCTTTTCAGCAGGTTCTGAGCACAACCTTGGGATGTATATAAAACATGTGCTCCATTCCACTGAATGTTCAGCTTTCCACATTGAACTCAGCTCCCAAGTTTCCTTAGGAGGGAGTTGGGTGTCCTAGCATTCAATGACTAAATTGGACTTAAACTCATCCCTTTAGCAGACTTTATAACCAAGTCTCTAGCCAAACCATTCGTCAAGTGATCAGCTAAATTCTGTTGAGATCTAACAAACTCTATAGATACCACCTCATTCATGATAAGCTCACGAATCATGCTATGTCTGACACCTAAGTGTCTAGACTTACCATTGTACATCTGGCTATAAGCCTTAGCCAATGTAGTTGCACTATCACAACGGATAGAAATATGTGCTATAGGTTTAGGCCACAATGGAATCTCAAGAAGCAAGTTTTTCAACCATTCAGCTTCTTTACCAGCAGCTGCTAAGGCCACAAATTCAGATTCCATTGTTGAACTGGTAATGCAAGTTTGCTTCTTGGATGCCCAAGAAATTGTACCTCCACCAAGTAGGAATACCCAGCCACTGGTAGACGAATTGTCTTCAGTGTTATTGATCCAACTTGCATCAGTGTATCCTTCTAATACTGAAGGATAACCAGTATATGAAAGACTATTGTCCATAGTTCCCTTCAGATATTTCAGTACCCTCTAAACTGCTTGCCAGTGATGAGCACTAGGATTACTAGTATACCTGCTCAGTTTTCCCACTATAAAAGCAATATCAGGTCTTGTACAAGTCATGGCATACATCAGGCAGCCAATCACCCTAGAATACTCAAGTTGAGATACAGCCTTGCCATTGTTAGGCATCAGCTTCTCACAAGTATCCATAGGTGTACTCACAGGAGTACAATCACAGTAATTGAATTTCCTTAACACCTTATCAATATAGTAAGACTGAGAGATAGAAATTCTTTTACTTTCATGTTTAATCCTTATACCAAGGATAACATCGCCTCCCCATGTCCTTCATGAAGAACCTTGATGACAAAAATTCCTTTGTCAGGTCAACCAGATTTTGGTCAGTGCCAAAGATCAACATGTCATCAACATATAGACAAATGATGACTCCTTTACCAGATTCATCAAATTTTCTATACACACATTTGTCACATTGGTTAAGAACATAACCACTAGACAAAACCACTTCATCAAATTTTTTATGCCATTGCTTAGGTGCCTGCTTTAGTCCATAAAGAAACTTAATCAGTTTACACACCTTGTTTTCATTGCCAGGCAAGATGAAGCCTGAGGTTGGTTCATATAAACCTCCTCATCCAGTTCACAATTCAAGAAAGCTGTTTTCACATCCATCTGATGAATAACCAGATTGTGAATAGATGCCAAATCAATCAGCAGTCTTATGGTACTGATACGAGCCACAGGGGCATAAGTATCAAAATAGTCTATTATTGACTTTTGTTTAAAGCCTTGAATAACTAGTCTTGCCTTGAACTTTTCAATAGTTCTATCTACCTTCATTTTTTTTTGAAAATCCATTTGCAACCTAGAGGTTTGCAACCAGGAGGTAGATCAACCAACACCCAAGTGTTGTTTCCCATGATGGAATCCATCTCATCATTGATTGCTTCTTTCTAGAAAGCAATATGCTGGGACTTCGTTGCTTTTTCAAATGTCTTGGGATCATCCTCAACAATGAAGCAATAGGAGTATTGGTCAGAGACCTCATCCCTTGTTCCTTCAATTAAGTATAATTGAAACTCAGGTCCAAATGACTTTGGAGTCCTGACCCTTTTGCTCTTCCTGAGCATCGGTTCAGGTTGCTGAACCACAACCTCATCAAGGACTACTGATGGTTCATCATTAGGGACCTCTGATACACCAGTGTCATGAGTTCCACTAGGAATCCTCTGACTTGGTATAGGGACTGATGAGAATCTATTCTCATCAAACATTGAATCCCTTGATTCAATTATGGAGTTAATTGAAACATATTCATTAGGTTCAATAACATAGAACCTAAAAGCCTTGGAATGTTCAGTATATCCAACAAAGATGCAATCAATGCCTCTTTCACCCAAAGTTTTCAGCTTTGGATCAGGGAGTCTTACAACAGCCCTACAACCCCAAACCCTGAGATAGTTCAGGTTGGGTTTCTTTTTAGTCCAAAGTTCATAAGGGGTAACCTAGTTCCTTTTGTTGGGAACCCTATTTAATAAATAGCAAGCTGTTAACATAGCTTCACCCCAGAACCCTTGACTCAGTTCTGAATAAGACAACATGGAATTAACCATTTCCTTCAGCACTCTGTTTTTCCTTTCAGAAATACCATTTTGCTGAGGAGTATAAGGGGCAGTCATTTCACGGATTATACCAACAGACTGAAAACACAGAGTATCCATGTACTCACCTCCCCTATCTGTCACACCCCCAAATTACCTGTTTTGCAGCGGAATGGAATTCTTGGGGATAGACTGTCATAGCATCACAATCACAGTTATATTGAACGACCTAAAGTGTCGTTTGGAAAATACATCGCTTGATTTAATAAAAACATTCAGAGTTACAAAGATAGGTCCCAAATGAAAGTTACTAAGTGCGGAAATAAGTTTAGTACAAGTCAAACGATGTTTTTAAAGTGTATAAATCCCATGTGAGACGCGTCGTCACCACGACTCTATGATATGTCCACATGCATGCCATGAAGTGAATGCCTTAGTTACCTGAAAATACATTGCTAAAACTGTCAACACAAAGGTTGAGTGAGTTCATAGAGTTGTTGAAAATGTTAAATACGACTACCACAAGTATAAATTATGTATGACAATGTCGTCACAAAAATGATACAATTGCTATAAGTCCATGACACCGAAGCTCTGACTGATGTTCGCCCCAACAGAGTGTTTGCCAAATAACTCAAATAATGATAATGACATGAAATGCATCCGTCCGGTTGGAATCCGCCAACCGGATGGAGGTGTCACCCTCGATAGATCTATCCACTCACTCACGCTTCTATGAAATTAACGGTTCATGTTCATGAAATGGGGACATTTAACTTGCAATGAGGTAACTTAAGCAATGTAATGAATTTGATATACTTGGTATCGTAATAAAAATGATGTACAATGTATTCTCCCCCGTAGGTTTGAAATAAGTAAAAACTTGAATAAATCGGGGCTATGAAAACTCACCTGTTGCAATGATTATGATGACAAAAGTGGATAAACTGAAATGTAGCGTGAATCTCGAAACTGACCTATTATGAATGATATGATATGTAATAAGTCATGATGTAATGTTATGCATGCAATTCGGATGATATTTATACCACTTGTGAATTTTTGAAAATAATACTTATCGTCGAAATATAATCTTTTAACGTCTTGACCATTTTTAAATTACTTCACATGTATTTACGTTGAAATGATATTCGACGATAATCATTTAATGATTTATAATAAAATTGTAACTTTTCGTCGTAAAATAATGTCATTTGACATTTCATGAAAATGGATAAGTGGCCTTGAAAATCTAGTCGTAAAATGGTGCACGTCGAGTGTTAGGAAACGAACTCAACGGTTTTGGAATGCTTGTATCATTATCTCAAAGTTTTAGCATTTAAGTTTTCATCCTAGAGGTCTCGATCTTAGAGAAAAATATAGGTTAAGTATGGTACTTGTGTGTTTAAGAGTGGTTTTCGGCAAACTTTGAGCGACCGTATTTTATTCATTACAACTCCGCTTGACGAACGGTTGGACATTTTGGAAAATATGGTTGGCGAACTTACTTTTACTAGAAGACATCTTTTTATAATAAGTACTACGTCCATGTTAAAAACGGCCCTCAACATGGTCCCTAGTTGCCGAAGTATATGATTAATAGAAAATATATTAATGTTGTTAATAGAATAAAGTTACGGCAACTTGGTTTATCGCGTGTAATTTAATCGTTACAAGTCCGTTTTCTACGTTTTCTACATCCTTAGATTCGTGTCAAAGTATACTAATATATTTTTGATAAGTCGACATAATTTATAAAGCTTAAGACTCATTTTTAACTCGTAAAGAGTGACATTTTCATGCTGAAATTTCCTGAAATTTATATTTTTCACGCCAACTTGAAAATTCATAACTTCTTCGTTATAACTCCGTTTTAATCCGTTCAAGCGGCCACGGTTTCATTTTAAAGTATATTTTCTAAATATCTAGGCCAAATATTTTTACCTACTGTCGGATTTTCCAGAATTTCAAAATAAGGACAGACCCTTTTGCAAACTTGTCGAAATGAATTTTTCTCGCGCCAAAACTATTCTAACCCATTCAAAACAACTCCGGAGCTATTCTAATCCTACTATACACCTTCTTAGGGTGTCATGGGTTCCTAGACATCACCAAAACTAATATATAACAAGGAGTAATTATAGGATGGATTATAAATATATAACACTTTAAAACCTTAAAAAGTGGTATAAACATCACATAACTTGCATGTTTCTCAAATAAAATGATATGACCATAATAATGAATATGAAATAAAAATATGAATATGAATGCTTACAAGAAATATGATGAGGTTTAAGGACAAAAGAGTTTTTCCTAATCACTTGAGGTTTTTATTGCAAAACCTATACAACAAGTGATACTAGAGTTTATAAATCTTTGTCTTGAAAATTTTTGAAGCTTCCTTCTTGGTCTTGTGGCTTGGCCGGTTTTGAGAGAGAAGAGAGAGCAAGGAGATATTTTTTTTTACTTAGTGAAATAATGAAATGAAAGAGTTTGGATAATTAGTATAATATCATATACTTGGATAGATATTTTCAAAAGTGGTGAATCACACAAATGACTCCCCATTGTGTCGACATTCTTGATAAGAGAATAAAAATGAGTTTTGTTTTGAGTAGCATTTACATGTATAAGTGTAATTAGATGTAAATTAATTGTAGACATGTGTTAAATTGTATACCCATTTGAGTATTTAGGGTAGCATTAGATAAAAATAAATTTCCACGGGTCAATATAAAATATATTGAGGTCATAAAATTATAAAAATACATTTCTTGCAAAATTTGAGTGAAATAATAATAATCGTGTCGTATTTAAGAAAATCGTCGTAATTATATAAATTTAACAATTTATATACAAAATAAATTTAAAAAACTGGGTAAACTCATAATATTATTTTTATAACTTAATATGAGTATAAAGATATATCGGGATAATTTTTGGAATTAATGGATCAATTGTTCAAAATAATTACTTACGCGATAACGTTTATTTAATATAAAATTAAACGTTTAACGAAAAATGCAAAACCATGCATAATATTGATATGAAATGATGACAATGATGTTAATGAAATGTAGACTAAACTTAGTCTATATGAAATGACCTCGATGATATGATCATGAATTCACAGCTAAACCATTACGGTTACGTGAATTTGATACTCGTAAACCTAGTTTACGATAAACGATAAATGATGAAGCATGAATAATGTTTTGAGAATGACCTGAAAATACGAATTGTCACATTCGCCCAACCAAAAAGGAATTCAGTCCCTGAATTCAGTCCATGTTAGGTTCTACGATGTTACTTGTGAAAAGATGAAGGTATTTGAGTCGCATTGGGTCGTCCAATGTTTTTCTAAATCGTACCACGCCCTTCCAAGACGGGACTTTCAACATAAATCTGTTGCCAACTTGAAATTCTAATGGTTTGCAACATATGGAACATATTTCCAATCTTTTGCGTCGTACATTGACGTAGCTTATCTAGCTATTTGTTGTTGTTTGTAACTGATTTTTGACCTGTACGATTACTTTGTTGTTTCATGAATGAGTCATTGACTAGTGAGTTGGACTTTCCTGATTTTGACCAGTGAATGAGTGATTGACACCTCAACCTTAGAGTGTCTCAATTAGTGTAGTCAATATGTTCATGAGTTGACTATTGTTGTAAAGCAAATTGGTTCGATGAGGAATGATTTACCTAATCATTTCTAGAATATCACACATGCTTGAGCATATCTTCTAATCTTAGAATTGTTCTCTCGCTCTAACCATTGAGCTAAGGATAATAGGTGGTGCTCATGTCCTAATAGAGATTCATGGAAAGATTGAAATGATTGTTAGAAGTCCAAGGAGAATCGGCTACCTTATATTAGGTTCAACTGAAATTGATACCACGTGTCTCGTGCCAAATTTCAAAATGTTAAGTCTGTCAAAAATGACCTTATTGAAAAGAATAGACTATGGGTAACATTTGTGATTTCTAGCGTTTCTCGTTCTAGCGAATGTCTTGACTTGAATCTTACTTGCCTAAGGTGTTTAGTCTCCATGATTAAAATGTTTATGGTTTGATTATTGAAATGTTTCCATGCTATATGTTATCAAGTCACAAAACCTTAAATATTTAAGTGAGGTGGTGTGATGGTTGATTTTCAAGATTTCTTCCGATATTGAGTGTTTCTAAAATATTTCATCACTTAGGTTGTTATCATGCTAGCAAGAAAATAGATATCAGCTCATACTATGTCGAAGAATGTTTGTTCTAATTTCACTTGTAGATGGATAGTCATTGATTGTCCAATATGTTCAAACCTGTTGCATCTCTTGAGGTGAAAGTGAAGTTATCCGTAATTTCTAGAGAACACAATGCCTTAGGGAAAGTTTATATCGATAGCCTAAATTTAACCAATTTTTCCTTTAAGGAAAACTCATTGTAGGGAAATTCACATATTGTTAAGGCCATGTTTAATGAAATGTTCTGTAGTCTTGATTAGAAGACTTGCTTTGTCCCTATAGTGTTGCTTAGTGTGTATTCGCTTCGTACTAAATCTTGTAACTCGGTCTAGCTAGTACTTTTTGAAATAATAGAATTTGGCTTCTAATCCAAAGATAGTGGTTCGGATTGTCCCCTGATGGCTTAAAATTTTTGTTAGGTTTTGAAAGATCTCGCTACTTACTTCTAGTCCTTGTTGATAATTCCAAAATCCTTTCATTGTTTTCTTGTATCGAGGAATCCTCCTCACAGATGATATAGAAAGCCTTTCCTAAAAAGGTCACTGGTAAAGTTTCAACTTATCGGTTGAGTGAGTGATAAATGGCGTAGGTTTCTGTAGAGTGTTAACAAAAAGGAATGTTTATGCACAATTTATTTGCTTACAAAGCTTTGCTTTTTAATGAAGATTGTTTTAAGAGATTTGAAATGATGCTTGTTACTTTCATGACATAATTCTCCTAAACTATACATAGGTGATCAGGCCATGTATAATTGAGGAAAAATGATGTGATGCTTGCTTTTGTTGAAATGGTATTATGTTTCTCCGAAGTTTTAGATGGTATTCAACGTTTTGTTTTGTAAGATAATGGCTCAATAATTTTTCAGAGTAACATGAAAATTGTTTCGCATGATGGTATTAAATAATTGATAAAATGACCGAAAGCCAATTGATAGGGTGGTAACGAAACAACTTTGTTTTAAAACTTTATGAAACAATGTTTCTAAGATGGTGTAGAATGGTTTGCAATATACTTAAGTGAAATAATGTTATGAAGTAGTAGCAAAGTAACTTGAAATAAAATTTGTTAAATGGTTTGTAGGATGCGCGGGGAAACCTCCTAGAATGGTAATAGTTTCCTAATTAGTCAAGAATAAAGTTGGCCTAACCCCTAGTAAGATAGTGAGGTATTGTCACGAAATGATTGAAAATTGGGCAATTGGAATAAGGAATGAAATAAACAAAGGTTGTGATTATCGTGGAGATAATAAATGATAAAGATTACATTAGCTAGAAAGGTACTTATTATCGGTTCCTGTCGGTGATCTAATCATGCCTCAAGTGTAGAAGTAGTAGGCTGTCTAGCAACAACAACTTTGAAACTCTCACAGTCCTCAAATCTATAAGATAGTGTAGTTTCCGTAGTCTTAGTGGTAGATGGTAGTGGTGTGTCAAATTATGCACGCTTCCCAAGCGTCAAATCAAATGTATGACTAATAGGTCCACTAGGACTAAGCTTGTAAGTCCTACTAAATGGTATGATCTGTCTCAACAGAATGATAAAAATTTTCCGATCCTACATGAATCAATAGTGATCGTGAGGGTGTAGGTTCAACTTCGCCCTCCTAAAGGGTTCGGATCTCATCATCTGATGATATCGGTGTTGAGTCAACTGATGTTAAAATTGTGATAGGGAATGACAAGGAATTCTCCATGTCAAAGTGATGTGAGTATAATGGGATGGGTATTTGAAGGCATCTATGTGACAATCGCTTTTGAAATGAAAGTAAATAACTCGCAAAATGTGCGTATGAAACCGCATGTATAGTGACTATGCACTTATGATGAAATGATGAGATGCTATGATGATGTAGTTATAGTCTAGGGTCAATGATGCAACCTAGTTCTCTATAACCGAAGCTCTGATGCCAATCTGTCACACCCCCAAATTACTGTTTTGCGGAATGGAATTCCGGGATAGACTGTCATAGCATCACAATCACAGGTATATTGAACGACCTAAAGTGTCGTTTGGAAAATACATCGCTTGATTTAATAAAACATTCAGAGTTACAAAGATAGGTCCCAAATGAAAGTTACTAAGTGCGGAAATAAGTTTAGTACAAGTCAAACGATGTTTTTAAAGTGTATAAATCCCATGTGAGACGCGTCGTCACCACGACTCTATGATATGTCCACATGCATGCCATGAAGTGAATGCCATAGTTACCTGAAAATACATTACTAAAAGTGTCAACACAAAGGTTGAGTGAGTTCATAGAGTTGTTGAAAATGTTAAATACGACTACCACAAGTATAAATTATGTATGACAATGTCGTCACAAAAATGATACAATTGCTATAAGTCCATGACACGAAGCTCGATGATGTTCTCCCCAACAGAGTGTTTGCCAAACAACTCAAATAATGATAATGACATGAAATGCATCCGTCCGGTTGGAATCCGCCAACCCGGATGGAGGTGTCACCCTCGATAGATCTATCCACTCACTCACGCTTCTATGAAATTAACGGTTCATGTTCATGAAATGGGGACATTTAACGGCAATGAGGTAACTTAAGCAATGTAATGAATTTGATATACTTGGTATCGTAATAAAAATGATGTACAATGTATTCTCCCCCGTAGGTTTGAAATAAGTAAAAACTTGAATAAATCGGGGCTATGAAAACTCACTTGTTGCAATGATTATGATGACAAAAGTGGATAAACTGAAATGTAGCATGAATCTCGAAACTGACCTATTATGAATGATATGATATGTAATAAGTCATGATGTAATGTTATGCATGCAATTCGGATGATATTTATACCACTTGTGAATTTTTGAAAATAATACTTATCGTCGAAATATAATCTTTTAACGTCTTGACCATTTTTAAATTACTTCACATGTATTTACGTTGAAATGATATCCGACGATAATCATTTAATGATTTATAATAAAATTGTAACTTTTCGTCGTAAAATAATGTCATTTGACATTTCATGAAAATGGATAAGTGGCCTTGAAAAGCTAGTCGTAAAATGGTGCACGTTGAGTGTTAGGAAACGAACTCAACGGTTTTGGAATGCTTGTATCATTATCTCAAAGTTTTAGCATTTAAGTTTTCATCCTAGAGGTCTCGATCTTAGAGAAAAATATAGGTTAAGTATGGTACTTGTGTGTTTAAGAGTGGTTTTCGGCAAACTTTGAGCGACCGTATTTTATTCATTACAACTCCGCTTGACGAACGGTTGGACATTTTGGAAAATATGGTTGGCGAACTTACTTTTACTAGAAGACATCTTTTTATAATAAGTAATACGTCCATGTTAAAAACGGCCCTCAACATGGTCCCTAGTTGCCGAAGTATATGATTAATAGAAAATATATTAATGTTGTTAATAGAATTAAGTTACGGCAACTTGGTTTATCGCGTGTAATTTAATCGTTACAAGTCCGTTTTCTACGTTTTCTACATCCTTAGATTCGTGTCAAAGTATACTAATATATTTTTGATAAGTCGACATAATTTATAAAGCTTAAGACTCATTTTTGACTCGTAAAGAGTGACATTCTCATGCTGAAATTTTCTGAAATTTATATTTTTCGTCGCCAACTTGAAAAATTCATAACTTCTTCGTTATAACTCCGTTTTAATCCGTTCAAGCAGCCACGGTTTCGTTTTAAAGTATATTTTCTAAATATCTAGGCCAAATATTTTTACCTACTGTCGGATTTTCCAGAATTTCAAAATAAGGACAGACCCTTTTGCAAACTTGTCGAAATGAATTTTTCTCGCGCCAAAACTATTCTAACCCATTCAAAACAACTCCGGAGCTATTCTAATCCTACCATACACCTTCTTAGGGTGTCATGGGTTCCTAGACATCACCAAAACTAATATATAACAAGGAGTAATTATAGGATGGATTATAAATATATAACACTTTAAAACCTTAAAAAGTGGAATAAACATCACATAACTTGCATGTTTCTCAAATAAAATGATATGACCATAATAATGAATATGAAATAAAAATAAGAATATGAATGCTTACAAGAAATATGATGAGGTTTAAGGACAAAAGGGTTTTTCCTAATCACTTGAGGTTTTTATTGCAAAACCTATACAACAAGTGATACTAGAGTTTATAAATCTTTGTCTTGAAAATTTTTGAAGCTTCCTTCTTGGTCTTGTGGCTTGGCCGGTTTTGAGAGAGAAGAGAGAGCAAGGAGATCTTTTTTTTTACTTAGTGAAATAATGAAATGAAAGAGTTTGGATAATTAGTACAATATCATATACTTGGATAGATATTTTCAAAAGTGGTGAATCACACAAATGACTCCCCATTGTGTCGACATTCTTGATAAGAGAATAAAAATGAGTTTTGTTTTGAGTAGCATTTACATGTATAAGTGTAATTAGATGTAAATTAATTGTAGACATGTGTTAAATTGTATACCCATTTGAGTATTTAGGGTAGCATTAGATAAAAATAAATTTCCACGGGTCAATATAAAATATATTGAGGTCATAAAAATTATAAAAATGCATTTCTTGCAAAATTTGAGTGAAATAATAATAATCGTGTCGTATTTAAGAAAATCGTCGTAATTATATAAATTTAACAATTTATATACAAAATAAATTTAAAACACTGGGTAAACTCATAATATTATTTTTATAACTTAATATGAGTATAAAGATATATCGGGATAATTTTTGGAATTAATGGATCAATTGTTCAAAATAATTACTTACGCGATAACGTTTATTTAATATAAAATTAAACGTTTAACGAAAAATGCAAAACCATGCATAATATTGATATGAAATGATGACAATGATGTTAATGAAATGTAGACTAAACTTAGTCTATATGAAATGACCTCGATGATATGATCATGAATTCACAGCAAAACCATTACGGTTACGTGAATTTGATACTCGTAAACCTAGTTTACGATAAACGATAAATGATGAAGCATGAATAATGTTTTGAGAATGACCTGAAAATACGAATTGTCACACTATCAGTCCTTAATATTTTGATCAAAGACCTAAGTTCTAATTCAACTTCAGTTTTAAACACTTTGAAATTATCTAATGCATCATCCTTGGAATGTAACATATAGACATGACAAAACCTAGAAGCATCATCAATAAATGTCACAAAGTACTTCTTATTCCCCAAATAGGGAGTGGCATGCAAATCACACAGGTCACTGTCTATAAGCTCCAAGAGCTTAGTTTCACGACTAACACACTGAAAAGGTTTCTTGGTTATCTTGGTCAACATGCAAGTTTTATACTTTTTAGTGTCCATGTCAAATGCTGGGATCAACCCATCCTTAGACATATCTTGCTTCCTTTTATAATGAACATGGCCAAGTCTAGCATGCCACAGGGTAGAGTCAGTCTGGTCAGAGGTGGTCACAAAGGCTGAATTATCACTATCAGTAACAATATTAAGCCTAAACATTTGGTTACATAAATAGCCAAAACCAATAAAAACACCACTCTTAGAAAGAACAAATTTATCAGACTCAATAACTTGTTTATATCCATGATTATTCAAAACACTAATTGAAACCAAGTTCTTCCTTATATCAGGAACATGAATAACATTAAACAAAGTTACAATCTTTCCAGAACTAAAATTAAGATCTACACAACCACGACCATGCACCAAGGCTGTTGACTCATTTCCCATGTGAAGAATAGAACCATCATTCAGTGACTCATAAGTCTTGAACCAGCTTCTATCTTTGCACACATGAACTGTTGCACCAGAGTCAACCCACTACGCAACATCATCATCCTGCACATAATAAGATTCAGATACATATGTAACATAATAAATCTGAAAAGACTTATTAAACATATTCTGACCTTTCACTGAGTTGGTAGAACCACCACTCCCTGAACCATTAGTGCCTGATCCATTGGCTTTACCACCAATCTTAACACCTTTGCAATCCCTTTTAATGTGACCACTTTTGCCACATTTCCAACAAGTAGGTGTTGCCTTCTTGTTAGGATCTATCCTTGTGTTGTCATGATATTTGCTTTTGCCTTTGTTGTCATTGTACCTGGTGGAGTTGTTATGCTCCACCATATTGACAACAGATGAACCAGTAGCATTGCTACTCTTTGGCTTGTCATTATCCTGCACCCTGAGAGATTCCTCAATGCGCAGATGACTGCCCAACTCAACCAGAGTTAATTCCTCCTTCTTATGTTTCAAGGTATGCTTGAAATCTTTCCAAGAAGGGGGAAGTTTATCAATGACACAAGAGACTGAAATAGCCTCATCCATGTTCATATTGTGTTGTGTAAACCTTCCAAGTATACCAAGAAGTTCATTGTATTGTTCCATAACTGGTCTTGAATCAGTCATTTTGTAATTTGTGAAATTACTTACAAGGAACTTCTTACTTGATACATCCTCAGCCATATATTTGGCATCCAAAAAATCCCACAGTTCTTTGGAAGATTCAAAGTTCTGATAAATGTCAAATAGAGAATAAGGCATACCATTGAGAATTAAACCTCTGCAAATGTAGTCATCATTCTCCCATTTGCTCCTTCTCCTGATCTGCTCCACCGTAGCATCATCCCCATCATCACGAATAGGTGTGGTAAGAACATAGACCACATTCATACTTGACAGCAAGAAACGCATCTTCTTCTGCCATCTCCTAAAGTCCACCCCTTCAAACTTGTCCAGCTTGGCAAAGTTTGAAGCCATGTGTTTCATTGCAGCAGCAGCCATTGATTATCACAAATAGTTTACTTTGATTGTTGGCGGTTATTCTCCCGGAACAGGGTAAGATAATCAATGTCAGTAGCAATACCACTAGGTGGTTACCGGATATCACTTGAAATCGTGTAATCACTTTCCAAAGTAAACTATTCGACCTTAATACCTGGGTTACACGAATATCTACTTGGGATAAGACCAAATGTAGTTATAGAATTATGCACAATTCAATAACTCTTGCGCTTATAAGTGTTTAGCCTTTTGTTTGTTTTTCCTGGTATATTATGTTTCAGTATATTATGTTTCAGTATATCTTCAAGCTAAAGATGACAATCTCTATTTATAGTAGAGAACACTCAACACTAATCAATGGATATTATGTGTGATTAACGGCCAATTAATCACCTATAATAAACCTCATTATCATAGGAATAGTGGTTACATGACCAATTAAACGTGGTCATAAAGCAGTCATAACAGTCACTTGAATGAGTGAAAGTTGTTACAAATATTCACTGCCAGTGGGAACCTTTACACTAGTAGTGGGAACCAATACACTACCAGTAGAAACCAAACCACTGCCAGTAGGAACCAATCACTGCTAGTAGGAACCAATCCACTATGAGTACTAACTTAGCGCTACCAGTACAAACCACTATTGAGTCAGGGCGTTCAAAGACCTCATTGGTATACACTCCATACCTCCTAACCCAAAACCAGGTGTGAACTAATCCCACAAGTGCACTAAATTTTCCAACAATATCAATCTCCCATATCTTAGAATGAAAATATAATTATAAGTTTTGTACCTTTTATGATTTTGAACATACCAACAATTCATGCTCACAAAATGGATGATATCACGAATTTATTGGATTTGAATACTTCTTATTGATCTTGTTATTGTTATTGGATTTTGGTATCAATTTTGCCTTGGTTTCAAAAGAAGAACAATGTATAAAAAAGACATAAATAATATGGATTGCCGCAACGAAGATGTTTTGTGTCTAAAACAACTTTTGTTTCTTTACTTTTGTGAAAACCAAGTATATAATCATCAATCCCACATTTGTAAAAGAAAAGCTATTTTGCTACTTAATATACCCTGATGTCGATTCCTTTGAAATGTTGATATTAGCGTATATGTTCATGCTTCATGCCTTGACATGCTCGTAAATTCAAAAAGTTTACTAGCATGTAAAGGTATATGGCATAAATTTATATAGTAATCAACTTTTTTAAGATTTAAGAAATTAAATGAATCTTTTATACATATTACATAGTAGCGGCGACATGAGAATATCAGAACTAAAAAAATGCAGTTTGATTTTATTTGATGTATAACGAGTAATAAAAAACCACCTAAATCCAGTTGTTAAGTGACTATTATTTGGCTTATACATCAAGGGATTCATCAATTTTACCAAAGGTCATGTGTCAACATTTATAGGTTTGGGGCGAGGGTTTTTGCATTTGGCAATTCGTGGTCCGAATGTAAAAGCTTTCATTAGTCAATGCAATATGGTCTGTTCAGTGCTTAAGTGGTAAGTACATATTATTAGATTGAGATAATTGTTGTGTCTATTCATAATAGGGAAGGATACATATATAGGGAACAAACCCTAACCAAAGATGCTTTGGGCCTTGGCCCATACAAACTGTAGTCTAACACTCCTCCGCAGTTCGAGCGGCGAAATCGCGACAGCTCGAACTGGACATAAATAAAGAAACAACAATAAAACACATCACATGCTTTTTCTAACACAAATACCACTAATAGTTGCTTTTCAAATATGCTTTTCATCACATGCTCTCCTGCTTTTGTCAAGCCAACCCACCATTTACTTTTACCCATAATAATAATAATATATCTCTTTCTTTTACATTTCACAAACACAGCCATCATCGGCTCCACAACCTCCTACACATACAACCAACCCCACGAGATGAAGTTAACAGAAGAAAAAGGAAATATAAACGTGGTGACTGGTTATCATTGAACCAACGGTCGACCACTAAAAGGAAATAGGTGGCGACTGGTTATCATTGAACCAACGGTCGACCACTAAAAGGAAATAGGTGGTGACTGGTTATCATTGAACCAACGGTCGACCACATAAAAAAAAGAACAGGTGTTGATAGCAGTAGGTGGCGACTGGTTATCATTGAACCAACGGTCGACCACATAAAAAAAAGAACAGCTCTGAAACCATATTAGATTGAGATAATTGTTGTGTCTATTCATAATAGGGAAGGATACATATATAGGGAACAAACCCTAACCAAAGATGCTTTGGGGCTTGGCCCATACAAACTGTAGTCTAACACATATGAGCTACATTTAGTGCTTCGAATGTAAATGATTGAAACCATGCGAAGTGTTGCTGCATTAAAACTCATTTAGTGCTTCGAATGTAAATGCTTGAAAGCATACGAAATGTTGCTGCATTGAACTCACATGAATTGCAGATATACAAAGCAATCATGGAGTTACACTTCATACATAATAGTGTGCAGTTATTCCTCATTACTATGGAATACAAATGATAGGGCTTTGAAGTTTTAGGAATACAAAGAAGGGTGCATTTACTGTTACAATAATGAGGAATACAACCCAAAAGCTGGCTGCTAAAGCTATAAATAAGTTGTGCCTACTCTTTTAATCACACCAATTCACCTTCTTCAACAATTACACCAGCAAAAGCATATAACATGTCAAAGGCAATCGTGCAGGCTGAATCCCAAGTTTTTTGGACCAGCAGGATCTTAATGTAAGAAGCCCTATTGTTTCCATGGTGTGCACAAAATGGGACATCAACGATGCTATTGGTCGTTACCTAAGCATTGATTTCCTCATATCTGATGCGAAGGTAAGCTGCAAGTTACTTTTCCTGAAAGTAAATGAAAGGGGATTATGAAGAATTTCAATTAATGGCATGTATATATGATTCTTTTATGTGTAAGCTAACGATTAATTTTTATTTTGGGCCAGGGTAATATAATGCATTGCATTAAACGTCGAATACATCACGCAACTTTGTAAATAGGTTGAAAGCTATGGATTAATGATTTATGTAATACCAAATACAAAATATTACCAGGTTATTGAAAAGAGTGCTTACATCATTTAATTTCATGGTGGCACCACAGTTAGAAGATCTATAATGATGTCAGATGGTTTTGTGAGGCATCCTTTTGATCTCATGGCTTTTGATGATCTGCAAGCTATGAATGAAAATTTCTTGATTGGTAATGTTCAAAACACACTTAATTTACTCTCACGGTTTAAATAATAGATATGGGTTTAAGTAAATGAATACCTTGAAGATGTTTTTGAATACATCACAAATGTCGGCGTAAACATTCTGAACGACTTTGAATCTGTGAAGCCCAAGGGGAAAAGATTGATCAAAGCCTCAGCATTGTGCACTCCATCAAAAATTTCAAAGGACGAAACAAAGAAATGTTAGCCTCGAATATTGCCAGCAGTTCTGGATATTAGATAATATTAACATGCTTGTATTCTATTTTTGAACATGGGCGTACTAACTTACCTTTTGTTACTGTCTAATTACAGCATTGCTATTGAGGACTCAGAAACTGCAAAATACCCTGTTGGAAGTGAGGTGCCGGAAGATGATAATTATGATGCCGAGGTTGCACCCAAAAAGAAAACGAAGCGGTCATATCCCAACCAAAATATTACTACTAATTTGATATTGTCACAGATATTGAACTGAATGTCTTTGCTTTTCCTTTACAAAAACATTGTGAGCGACTCCGAATCTGGGTAGGCAACTGAAGACACAAGGCTTGGAATTGGCCTCCTTATTGAATGAGAGCATCATCTTAGTGTTTGCTGAATAGTAGTAGGTTTGGAAACCAAAAAGAATAAGAATGCACTAATAGGTAGCGTGGTGTCCTTTTATCTGTTCCGTATGAGAAAACAATGCTTTGGTCAACTTTTTTATGAAATTTAATATAGTTTGATTTTTGCTTTATAGTTCATGCTATATCTTCTATATGAACAATGGACAAATTGTGTAAAACATTACCCATCTAACATTAATTCAGCAAGAGCCTCTTGCTTGCTTCATCGCCTTCTCAGGTTTTAATAATACTCTATCTGTCCTCTCTAATCTCATATTTGTATAGGTGGCACAAGGCGTAACTTAATAAACAGATTCTGTCAAGACTCTTTGCACCAATTTGCAGGCATCTAACCTAACCACGGATTTTGATATGCCACATATCATAACTACATAAAAGGCCACTTAATGAGACTACAAAGACCACAACTCAATACAATGTTGGTGCAATACATTCAGTTAACTCAACCTATCAAGCACATAGCTCAAGAGAAGCACCAAAGATGAGACAGCTTCATGACTTAGCTCTAACACATTGCACCATGATGTAATCAATGTATTTATAAATGTATGGTGTCTGAATTCAATGAAACAGTAGCATAGCAGAAGTAGTTAAGTATCATTGTATAGTTCATTTTATTGTAACAATTTAATTTTTATCAATACATTCAAATTTCCTAGTCCAACACAAACACCCCTTTGGGGCCGGCCTACCTTAGGAGATGGGGTCCTAGAACCTTCTTCTTCTCTAATTTACATTTTGGTCCTTTTATTAACATTTAACGGCCGTTAAGTAAATATTGTTAAGTAACTAACTTAGTTAACGACTCTTAGTTTATTTGGTGAAATAATAATTAATATATTACTATAATATATTAATTACATTAATTGTTTCTATGTGTTAAAGCGTGTGATCCGATAGGCTCTGTGTTTTCTGGACATACATTATTCGAGATATGGACATATCCCGACAAGAACAATACAAGCCTATCTAGGATCAACGTTACCATTCAATCCTTACTAGAAATCCTACTAATCCAATAATGTGAGAGATGTTTGAATTCTCCATGTGATCCAAGTACTAGATTGGACGACAAGAAGAAATTGGATTGTCATTAAATCCACACTAATTCAAAACCATCTTCCATAGGCTAGTAGCAACCTTGCAAACGAGAAGACGTTAATTCGCTGCCAGAGCCTCATCATACCAGATAGGAAAACCACAATCGTTTATTATCCCAAAATGAAAATATTAAGTTACAATATATTACCACTGTTAGATTTGGATTCTTGAATACCAACGAAACTAACATGGTTTTCTTGCAAAGGTTTCGTAACCATTTTCTGAGCGGCACCGACTCCATTTATGTGTGCGCAACCAGCATTCATCGGTCCTAAATTTTATCACGTAGGATAGCACCTACATAAAGTCTCTACCTCCAAATTATAACCAATGAGTTTTGCTACGATTGTTTTCATCACCTCATCGTTAACATTGTCAGCTGAAGGCATCATAATCATGTTTTCCAACTTTAACAAGATTTTTTAATATACTACATCAAAGAATATAACAGTGGTAATGCATAAGTTCATAATCATATTTTCCAACTTCAGTTATACTACAAAAAGTAAGTGAAAGTTAAACTCATCACCTATACATTGGACTTCCTTCTTCAATCTAGCAGCCGAAATAACGTTAAGCCTTCAACTAAGAACACACTCTTGAAATGAAATTTTCAATAAGAAATTTTTGCTTTTCCTTTTCTTTTTAAATGGCAGAAATATATATATATATATATATATATATATATATATATATATAGAAAAAAAAGCAACTAGCAAGGCGCTAGAAGCCAAAGAGTACAATACAATCTAGAAATAAACAAAACAACACATCCTAGATACCTCCCGAGGCTTTAACTGCGAGGACTGCAAAAAGGATGAAAAAACTCTTGCCAATTTCGGAGACCCACGACAAGAGAAAAATCCTCACTCACGGAGGCCGAGCCACCGGTTTTCACTCCGGAGTGTTTTTGATGCAGCCCCAAACAAGCCCCGAGGAAAAGAAATTAATTCGCCAAGCGAAGAACGGAACTTCCTCTGAAGTGTTTTTGGTTTTCCTCATAAAATATATCTATCGCCTGTTCAACTACCAACTTCAAGCTATCTGGTGACTCCAACAAGTATAAGACCTCGGTCGTGTCCAATTCCATAATCATTTTGGTCCCCTTATATGCATGTGTGTGCTCAATTTGATCCACCAACGGATATAGATTCTCAACCAACATCTGCAGGATGCAATAAGCATCATATTTAATGAAGATTATAGCAATTTATAAACCAGTTTCAATGCCGCTTGAGATGATCTTTTTTTTTTTTCTTTTTCTTATATGCTTATTTGGAGGTTAAATAAGTTGGGGACTACTTGTTTGAAAGTGTTAATTAGAGATGAAATTCAATGTAAATTGTATCCTTCATATCAGAGTTAAAACTTTTTATTCAAATGAATTCAGCTAACACATTCTAACAACGGTCTCTATTCATTTTTTAGCGCATAAAAAGATCTTCTTGAAGTAATTAATTTCAAATTGTTTATGATGCTTAGATACATATGTAAAAAAAACTATATAAAAACCAATAAATGGACATCGTATGTTATCATATTAAGTTGGGAAGAAGAACCATGCATTACCTTATAATCTTCTTGAAACTAGAATCTCCAAAAGTTTTCTTGTCAAACCTTTATGGTCGATTTAGGTATCAAAAAGATTAATGACGCTTGTATATGTAGGCACATGTGTAGTAGATAAACTTGAATTATGAGTGCGTTAGGACTGCGTAAATGCATGGCAATCTTTTGTAACTTAATTATAGGCCCCTTAACTTACTAAGCTTTTCATTTGGCTCCCTTTTTGTTAAGGAGTAGTAAGATAGCAAATGTGATTATTTATCAATTGCTTTATTTAGGTATCTGTTAGTTCAATTATTATAAATGTCAAATAGAATGCCTTTTACGTCTATGTTAACCTTTCACAATTAACAATATTGTTCATTGACCTCCCAAATTCAATTTCAGCCATTAACATTCAAGAACATTAAAATGAAACATAGTATATACAACTCCCTTAGTTCCGATTGAAGTGTCCACAAACAAATTTTCTACATTTTATGATATGTGTAATTATGTAGATTTGAGTTAACAAATTGTTAGATTTACCTATGTATTTAATGCATCATTGAAATGCAAATTTTATGATATGAAAAATATTTTAGAGATGTGTAGTAGATAAACTTGAATTATGAGTGCGTTAGGACGACGTAAATGCATGGCAATCTTTTGTAACTTAAATATAGGCCCCTTAACTTACTAAGCTTTTCATTTGGCTTCCTTTTTATTAAGGAGTAATAAGATAGCAAATGTGATTACTCCAAAGATTCCATTGTAGACACTTAATATGTGACGGAGGGAGTAGTCTATCTTTTTGTACATATGATGTCAAATGCTGTTAAAAGAGAAAAAAATTGTAATAAGACTGCATTAGCTAAGATTTCATATAAAAATTCTCAACTATTTATCATTTTTAAATTAATACCACACATGATTGACTATTACAATATTTGTATGCACTACAAATATTTTAGCTACCGGATGTTTAAAAACCAAGTGCTGGTGGTCGTACCAAAATTAGCCGTTCGTTAAAGTTCTTAAATTTGGTGGTCGTACCAAAATTGTCCTGTTGAGGTTAATAACTAAAGTGATCATTGCAAAATTTATATTCCAGCAATTTTGACTCAAGATTCATAAGAAGACGATGAGCTTGTATACAATAATGGATGTGAGCCTTTAATTACATTATCCTATAAGAGCATCTCCAATGCAAAAACTAACAATAGCTTTTTACTATTCCAAAAAGCTTTTTTAAAGAGGTTTTTAGCATTGCATTCAAAGCTTTATGAAAAACTTTTTACAAAAGCTTGATAAACTTCAAGTCATTCTTCCAAAAAATCTTCCAAGTCTTAGTTATTAATTGGTGTATGTATTTAATGCATTAAATGCATCAAGTCTTTAAAGACTTGATGCATTGTGGATGCTCTAAATTTGGACAAATTTTTGGACTCGGGTTGGGTTGACCAACATCCCTTAATTAGTTTTTAAAATACTACCTCAATTTCTTATGTAATAGTATATGGAAACAATAAGTTAGAGCAACTTGTTTATATAGGGCTAGTTGTGTGAGACTTGTTCTAAGGTTTGAATCCCACGTTGGTTGGAAGAATAAAATTTTGCTTCATTATATACTTTGGGTGTTTGAAATTATGACAAGTTGAAATAAATATTATGTTGTTATCTATGAGTGTCATTGGTTGTTAACCTACTGTAATAAACGGCCAGAAAATATAGACATATAAGTAGTCTAGCATTTTTTTTTAATGATAAGTGGTCTAGAATTTTTTTTATGAGTAATGCTATTTAGACATATAACACAGTCCTAGATATATGCCTTATACATAAATCACTTGTGCAATTGCATTAAGTCATTTCCCTCTCCAAATTTTCACCAATCATTTTTTTAAATCAACCAATCAATTCATTATGTTCATTTGTAGGCTTGATTAGTAGACACAACAATCATTTTTCTTTTTTATATATGATGTGCTTATGCCAAACTCATTATTTCTGTATATGAATATGATATTGCTTATAATTGACTTAATTATAAATATAAAAGAACTAATACTCATCCAAATTATACAATAGTTGTTTCTTAGCATTTATCTTCGGAATACATAGTGTTGCTAGTGATATCCAACTCCAATCACATTGCTACTAAATACGTGTGTTTGAGCATCAAATTTTTAATAGCTTTTTTTGGTATATTTAGGTTTTCGACTCGACATTGCGAGCCGACTAATCCCAGGGCGACTACCTTTTTGGATAGCCCGGAGTCAGCGCAGGTGAACCTCCGTGGCCAATGGGGGATTAATTTTCTCCCCAGGGTTCGAACCCAAGACCTCTAGGCACTTTCGTCCTAAGAGGCTAAGCCCTTACCACTGGGTCACCCCCGTTGGTTAAATTTTTAATAGCTTTATAAGAGAAAGAAAAGTTATAACAAAGTTTGGCATGGTAACCCTTTTTATAAAATAGCAAAAACGTTTTTAGTCCCACGTAAATCAAAGAAGCAAAATTATACTAGCTAATTAGAGGTGGCAATTTGTGCCTAAAATAAAAAAAATGGGCTAAATGTGCAAACTTTTAACAGATTTGGGCCCCTTCCTTTTTTTGAAATGGGCATGTATTTCTCGAACATTAGATTGATTTTAAAGAAAAACTTATATTTAATTTTTTAAATATAAATGAGGTGTTATGTTCGGGAAATTTATTTCGTCGTTTTGGGTCTTTTTAAAAGCGACTCGTATAACATGAGCCCGTTTGGCCCGTGCCCGTTTAGCCCATACCCGTTTAGCCCGTAGCCCATGCCCACCCGGCCAGCCCGTTTTGCCACCTCTATAGCTAATTAATGCAGGTGTATACTAGCTATAATACCCGTACACGCACGAGGTTTTAACATAAACTTTTAGTTATGTATTAATAATGAATATTATGTGCTAAAAATGTGAACTTTAGATCACTTATGCTAACTCAACTAATATTAGTTGTGACGTGATCACCTAGCAAAATGTTTTTAGTTCACAAAAATAAGACTACTCTTTTCGAACAAACAAACTTCAGTTTCATTATGCTATAACTTTGTTGCTAAAAAATAAATGACACCACTTGACCAAAACGACAGCAATAGTTTGACAAAAATCAACATCTTTAGGCACAAGTGGCGACATTTAAATCATACTTTAGATTGTAAATTAAATTATTATGTTTGTTATAATTTATTTTAATCACAATAACAGAAGGCAGAAGCTCTTATGTCTGATAGTTATTAAAAAATTTTGATAACGACCAAATTAAATTTGTATATGGTTTATTTTGTGAAGATAGTTTCTTAAACTTTTTGTTAGAAATATTTTGTTTTTCTCAAAAATTATTTTTCTCAATCATCTCCGAGATAATATTTTCCTTTATTATAGTATAATTGTTAAACCCGTGCGCTTATGGGTTGCTTATATACGTATAATAACATGGCTTAATATTTTTCACTATAACGTATTAAAAAATAGGGTTTTATAATGGAATTATCCTTTACAAATAATAATAAAGCGTTCTGTTAAAAACTATTAAAGTGGTATTAAGAACATCAGAAGAAGAATCCAACAAAGCAACTTTGAAAAAAGTAGCAAAAACATGCAGATCAATATGGATCAACTTTGTTAACCTAAATAACAAATGTTCAATATTTAATTACATAATGTTTAAGGAAAAGGCAAGACAACAATTATAAATTATATAAGTTTTTTTTTCTCGTGTGTCTTCAACGTCTTGAACTCAGCAAGGTACTCAAAGTGGTCACCTTTCCCGTTTTAGGAAATGTCAAATGTCATATGACAAAGTTGAAAAGAATATATGAACCCCATAAATGTGAAAAGCTGAATGTAGCATCTATCATACACTAAAGATCTTATATATATAGTGATACCAAGATGTGTATTTGTAAAATTTGATAATTTTAATACATTTTTAAATGTTAAAACTTAAAATCCTCCTTAGAGGTAAATAAATCAAAAATTTGAAGAGAAAACAACGGTATATGTAATGGGATTAGTTGATTACCTAAGCGTTTTAGACTAACCAACCCTACTTATTTGTTACTTACACTTCTTCCTGAATTTGCATAAACAAATAAATTTAAATTGTTTATTACTGAGTAAATTGTTTTGTTTAGTAAAAGTCTTCAAAAAATTAATAAAAACTATTTTGTTTAGTAAAAGTCAAATAAAAAATTGAGAATAAAGATGAAGCCAGGAGTATGGAAAACCATACTTTATTTTTTAACGAACAATCAATTGATCGAACAAAAGAAAATTATGATGAAAGTTTTGATTGATGGAACCAAAAAATATCATAACCCAAAATGCCATACATTAGAATTACAGTTTCAATAACTTCCAACTCATATAACCAAATTCACTTATAACTATTATGTATAGGATTAATTTCATATATCACCTTACTTTCATGATGAATTTCATATATACCCAAAGTGCAATCATTGAATGCATAATGTACAATGTTTTAAAGCATGTTTGGGTATACATGATATTTTCAAATTTAAGAAGGGGAGATATAAAATTGCCCCTTTCATATATCCCTTTTGGACCCTATAGATATATACTACATAAGTTCATAACCATAACTGACCCATTCATATAAATCATTCATTTTTAAATTAAAGATTTACCTTCAAAAGCTCTATGGTTATGGATAAGCGCTACTCATTTTGAGGATCGGCCAATAGATCTTTCACTTTTCGACCAATTGCAAAAACCCCAACTGGAACATGAAAGACAACAGATGTTAGTATTAGACAAATAGTCAACCCACCAAATAGTTTGTTATATAGCTAATTAAAAATATTTTTCACCAAAAACACGCTTTGCAAAGGTCAAACTTGAAGAGAACCTCGAAGTTAACTATGCAAGAGTAGCTGATTGTTTCATGAGTGTCCTAGAGTAGTTTTAGTCTGCACAGTTTATTTGTATGCTCTTGGTCCTTTTGGTTGTTGTGTTTGAGCATGTTCAAACATGTCAGTTTTTCTTTCTTTTTAGAATGGCTTCATCACCACTCTTTCTTGTTAGAAACTCATTATTTCACCACTCTTTCTTCGAAACCCTTGACCAAAAAAAAACTTGCCTCTTTTGCACACTCATTAAGTTTGGATTTAATTTATTCGTTCGCAATTGAGTCAGTTTTGAGAAGCTTGTCTGGTTTCGAAGGCTTTCATGTTCATTATTAGAAAAACATTTACATACTTTGAAGAGAGAACCAATATAGAGGGCTAATAAGGTTTACCATGAGGAAAATGAATAAGATTCTTAATTAAGTACCGCATACACGTTATATTTTCATGTCAAAAACTACAAAAGACATCCATTATAACATTGCTATTTACCTTGAGACCAAATTTAACATGTGTATTACGTTGGAAACTACTTCTTCATCTACAGGGAACTTGGACGACACAAATTTCAAATAGTACCGAATGGGTTTCATGTACTCCAGTATTAATTATCTACAATACCAATATCACATGTCATATGTTGACCCACTTACTCATGATTAAGTTAATTAGTGTAAAAATATTAAATAGCTATAAGGAAAAAATGTCAAATGGGTCGAAAGTATAAAAACTGTATTTGTAATGCATAAAACAAAGTTAAGAGTCGCATATCATGATGATCATCATTTTATTTAATAGATAGTTTAGTATTTTAATAATATAATAAACATGACGTGAGGGATGCTGAACCAAGTACCTAAGGACAGATGTGCCAAGAACTCAATCAAAACCCTTTTTTGGAATAATAACTCAATGAAACTACATGTGGTTTTAGAAACATTGAGGATCATATTAGATCAAACCTCGTAGTCTAGTTGCTTCAGTTCCTACAGGGAAAATTTAAAAAAATAGTAAAATAAATAATATAAAATTCTCATAGCGTAAAAGATAAGGTGGACACAGGCAAGAGAAACAGCAGCGTTTTCGTTTTATTAATCTGCACTATTGATATAAAGAGAATGCAACGCACTAACTTTATATAAACCAGAATCTGAGAGAATGAAGTATGGAGCAAATGGAAATTACAAAATGTTACCGCCCCCAAGACAGTAAATGAATCTTTATACTGCTAAAAAAAGTCAAACTAATTTGCTTGCAAAAATGAATTTTCATTATGGCACAAAAGTCGGGTTACAGATAAAGCTTTAAGGCTTATTCAGGTTTCGAATTAACCTGTATAACCTGATTAAGTTTTTTGTAATTTTTTAAATTTCTTTTATATAGTATAGTCCAGAATTATTTCATTTTCCTTACTTACCGTCATTTTGAACGTGTTGCTAGTAAACCAGTGATTGTCAACATTTCATTTTAAGGCCTTGTCAACTTTTCATTTTAAGGCCACGTCCAACTTTTTTATTGTTAAAGTTTGCTACCGTCAAGTTTCCGTCTTGCTATTAACTGGGTCTGCCTGGCTTATGTTTTATAACATTATTAAGTAATTACTTCTCTACTGCTAAATGCATGCATGTGTGCTTAATTTGATAAAAGGTTGCATATCAGAAAGAATCATAACTCATGATACATACTACTTTCATTTTTGCTTGAATACCCCCATAACCCACACAACCCGACCCGCAATACCCGTACCCGACATACCTGAAGCTTAGTAGGGCAGTACTTGTCCATTTTCTGCATTTTTCAAGTTCGAGTTGGTTGATGCCGTACAAAGAAGGGTCTCTAGCAGCTATGGAAATAGCCTTCTCGAGCTCATCCACCTTTCCTATCAGGAAAATTGATTTTCAGAACGGAAGCAACAAATGCTTAGATTGTAGTAGTAAGTGAAAAGCATACCTGCCAATCAATGTTGTCGCAATTGGAAAGGAGTTCCTTTGTAAGACGGGATTGTTCAGCGCTGGCAACAGGGATGTGTTCCCATTGATGAAAGGTGGACTGCAACTTATCAATCTAATGAATAATAACTAAACATAGGAGGTTCCAGCAATAAGTAAACAGCAAATGATGTAGACAGAAAAGAGACTTACACTCTTGAATCTCCTCTTTAACAATATAAAATGGATCTTGAGCTGAAGACATATTATGACTTGTGTCCCCTAAATCAACTTGTGTCTCGCAACTGATACAAATCTATAGCATAATAATAACTCGTGTCAATACAGCCACTTCAATGAATGAATCTAACTAATTTACAATTCATATCAGAATATGACAACTGGTTGCAGTAGACCGTTTCACCTTTATAATAATGGAGTGATCAAATTTCTGCAAGCAAGAATCTGTCTTCCATAAACAATTAGCCATTTTACCTGTTGTTTTTCAGATTGGTAGAATTCAGTTGTGGCATGTTGAGGTTGTAAAATAAAGGGCAAATAGCTAAAAAAAAGTACTAAACTTGACACTCTTTCTTCTTCAGGGTAGCGAACAAATTTTTTTATTTCTGAGGGTAATATACTTTCAAATTAATCCTCTTTAGGGTATTTTCATGAACAGTTGGACATTTTTGCCCCTATTACCCAGAAGAGGAAATAGCAAGTATGATACTTTTTTTTTTAAATAATAAATAATGTACTAGCCGTACGGAAAACATGTTTTGGCTAAGAAAACGGAATAAGAATTAACAAGGGTAACGTATTTGAGATAGGGAAACGAATGTATTTTGGCCAGATTTTGATCGCCGACGATCAAACTCAATAGGTTTATGGGATAAGATGCCGGAATTGACTGCTTTGATACCAGTTGATACACTCTTATAGGAATCAAGGAGATTCAAATAAGAATTGAGCTCAAGAATTAGTTAATGGGATTTGTTATGGCTTACTGACTTGTAGAAGTTTATTACAAGAGAGAATTACAAAATCAAAACCGCTTACAAATGTGAAATGAATTGTGTTATATACAAATGAAATGATGAAATGGCTGTAACGGCTTTTCCCGCCTAAATGGTAAGGGTTAAAAGTGCTTATTTGAACCCCACACATGCCATGCACGTGTATACTTATTTAAACTCATGTCCTTTTCAAATGGAAGTGGCTGGTGGAACTAAATTATTTTAATAAGTAAATAGTGTAAACTTAAAACAAAACATTTTTATCATAGATTTAACACAATTATAAATCATTAAATAATTTATCTTAATACATATCCAAAATTTAACATAATTAAAAACTAGGGCAAATTATAAAAAAAAGTATCATACTTGCCATCATTTGCTCTTGTGGGTAAGAGGGGCAAAAATGTCCAACTGTTCATGAAAATACCCTAAAGAAGATGAATTTGAAAGTATATTACCCTCCGAAATAAAAAATTTTGTTCGCTACCCTGAAGAAGAAAGGGTGGCAAGGTTAGTACTTTTTTTAGCTATTTGCCCTAAAATAAAGTGTAGTTACCCAAGTATTATACTTAAAAAAACTCAAACAATCTCGAATTTACGTTCAACATGTGCATACAATACTATTCGTTAGTCGGTACAATACTACTTAAACGGCCAAAATATTAGCTATCTCATATTGTAATTTATATATGGCTTAGTAGCTATATGATTAAGTGTACATCGATCATTAGAATATAACAATTGCATTAGTGGAAATTTTTGCAGGAGATATACCTTCATACTCTCACAAAACTCAGCTTGAGTGTTGCGACTAAACTAATGTTAATTTTGAGGCACAAGAATCTAGGACATGAAATATTAAACCCTTAGGTTGATTGTGGCACTTCAGGATTTAATTCTGACAAAAAATGATGCGTTTCATAAATTTTTGTTGCCGACTACAATGGTGCATACTGGCATTTGCTGCTACTTAAAAGCTAGCCATGACATCTGTTGGAGCATATGGGGTCATGCTAATTGGTGTAAGAATCCTACATTAATTTTGCACATTGCCAATTTTCTATTACCAAGTCATTCAATCTCATGTAACCATAGTTATTAATCCCTCTTTATGTTTAAAATAAAGGAGATGATATCAAATTTTTAGACTTTGCGTTACAGTGAATGGAATTAGCGGATGCTACTGTATACCAAAAGGTGTCAGTTAACAATTCAAGATGTCTTGAAAACGGGTAATAATGAAATAAAAGACATGGAAAGTAGTGGTTCCGATTTAGGCTTCATAGTCAGAATAATGGCAAACATAGTCATATATAAATTTCACATGGCCTAAAGTTCAGTCATATTTGCTGGCCAGGCTGCTGATATGGGAACATACTAAGTTAAACAAACATACTGACGCAGAAAACCAAGACATCTAACAAACTAAGTACCATTAATTTACCTTGACATTCAAGACACTAACGTCTTGTTTCAGTTTGGGATAACTTTATGTCGTGCGTAACCAAGTAAACATGACACTGAACTCATAAACCAAACACACGTGTATATGTTATGAGAATTGATTGGCACACTCTCATTTTCTATTTGCATACTCAAATGTATAAACTGATAAAGCAACATATAACAAATGTACAACTGTTGAATGCACAATTTAGAGTGTGCAAATAAGCAATTTGAGTATGCAAATCATTAGCCATATCTTATACATAATAGTTAGGTAACAATTTACTCAGTATGTAATAACCTCATGATATTGATATTTTAATCTATCTATACTTCTATGCTACTATATAAAGCATTTAAGTTGTGGGCTCTACAAAAAAATAAGATAAGGAGCTCCAATCATTGAATGACATGTGTCACTTTTCTAACTAAAAAATAACTAAAAGGGAGGAGCTCTAACAAACTAAAATAAGGATCTCCAATAATTGGGTGACACATGTCACTCCTTAACTAATTAATAATCTTTATTTTTAAATTTAAATATTTTTTAATTTGTTTAATTTTTTTTGTGATCTAATTTCATCATATTTTTTAAAATTTTGTGCTCTTTAATTCAACATCCATTTTGATATATTTTTATGAGTTTTTAGTTTTTACATTTTTAGTAGGTTTATTTTATTTTGATTCAAATTTTTATATCTTTAACCTCTATTTCAATCAATACAAACTTTATTTATCAAAATCATTTACTTTTGGGAAAATGTTTGACGGGTAAGAGATTGCGAAGGTCTTTTTATATGCGGGAATAATGATGTCACGGGAAAGATACGAAAAACCCAAACAAAACACATATACATTTGGAGTGTTGTGAAATGAATTCACTAAGCGGGTAGGGAATTGCGAGGAGAGTTGGGTTAGCAATTCATTTACTATATTTATTATATAACTATATTTATCACCGTCGCTGTGTGAGGGTATCCAACTAGTAAACATAAATATGTGAATTATAAGATAATTTTGTTATGCTAATATTAGGGTTTGATGATTAAAATTTTATTTTGAATTTACGCATGATAAATAAACAATTGTTACCTTTGACTTTACACATAAATTAGCAATCTAACAGAAATCCATGATTAGCTTATCTTAGAATGTTCATTAACCAATCAAAGTCACAGAAAATTAATATGTATCAAACGTGATTAAAATTGATATATTGTTTTTGAATATTGTTTATGAACATACCTTTTAATTCATAGAAAGCAAGTTGTTGATATGATTGATCAACTATTACACAACAAATATGTGAAATATCAAATACAAGATCTTCGCTACAGAAATCTTGCGGAGAGACAAATCAATCAAGGACCCCTTGCTTGGATGACTTGTAGAATGCTCGTGATCTCGCCTTAGAGAATGACCTATATGAGGATCACAGAGAGAAAGAAAGAAGAACAACTCTCTAGATCAAGTGATGTATATGTTAGAATAGAATGAGAGTGTATGAGAGATTTAGTAAGAAGAGGGGTGAGTTAGAATGAAGAAATGGCTCTCTATTTATAGGCAAAATTCTTCACTTTTCCTCGGATCCCACGGATCCCTTCCACTTGGGATCCGTCTAGTGTAAACCTAGGGATCCGTGGAACGCTCCTCTTTGCCCATGGGTATTTTTGTTATGGGTCATGGGTTATCTTTAGATTCAATGTATCTAAGTATACATTGTATCTAGTCTTCTTGGGTATGGGTTAAGATCCATGGGTTATGGTCCATGGGTTATGGTTTTTACCCATCCTAATAAACTATTACAACAAATGCTTAATTACTATATTTTTGTATTTAAATGGCTATATGTAAATGCTTTACAAAAATAACATGTATCCTTATAATTATACTTAAGACAACATTATATTTGTTATCAACAAAACACAAAGAGATCGCAAAATATTAATAAACGTTTTTACGGTTTATTTGTATTAACAACTTCCACTAACCACAACTGGAAAAATAAAACTAGAAGATTTATTAGTTCAGATGGTCAATTGAGTTTGGTGAGATTCTATCACCTTAGTAGAGTATGAATTCTCTTCCAATGTATCTTCAAAATTCAAAACCCGTTTAGAAATTGACCTCTCAACCTTCATAGCTAAAGTTTAAGCTTCATCAACGGTCCAAATTGACAATAGGCTTAATTATTCTTGAATTGATTGATTCAACCCACTCAAATACCTAGCGGCCACTTGTTCTTCAAATTCCTTGAAGTTACACCTAGCTTGTAGCCTAAAAAATTCACCTGTATGCGACACCACGGTTCTTTTCCCTTGAACACAAGTATGTTATTGTTAATATAAAAATTGTTCAACATCAGGAGTAAAAACCTACCTTTTATCATTCTCTTCATCCTTGGCCACGTGCTGATCGGATACTTGCCTTGTCTCCTACGGTTGTCTTGCTCGTTTTGCCACCAAGCTCCAGCTCCCCTACGCAACTTGTAAGCTACAACTTTGACTTGCTCTTTTTCGAGAACATTCATGATGTCAAAGAACTTATCCACTTCATACAACCAATCTAACACAGATTCAAGATCAAGATTCCCAAGAAAATTAGGGATCTTAACCTAAACACGATACCTTTGACGATCTCCATAACCATGTTGATTTTCATTCCTCATAGCGAAAACCCTAGGTCCATGATATCTACCTCTTGGAACTCCAGTCAAAACCCCATAATCTTCATCTCCTTCCTTATCTGAAGACCCAAAGTTATCATGTCCCCAAACTTGTTTAGGAGGTTGGTCACGTCTATGAGTTCTAAAGAAACCCTCTTTGTTGGGACGAGTTCTAAAGGTACCATGTTCGTTACCCTCATGATTTGGATGTCTACCACCCCCGAGCGTGGATCGTATTTCTTCAAGAACGGTAGATAAACTCTCGAATTTGGTTGTGAGATCATTGATCACACGATCAACGACCGCACCCTACCAACGGTGCGGGTTTAATGATCTTCTACACCATTCCCCATCTAGGATACTAATAAGCTCTAGATGTTTGATAGACGTAGAACTTCTAAACCAATTACCACTAGGAATCAACGTGTCTCTGATGCCAATTGATGTAGAACGGAAGCGTGTAACACAAAACCTTACAAAGGTTTTAGCAAATCACTAAGGATTTAATGACAAAGTCTTTAATTTTATTGAATAGCTCAATCCAGTACATTAAACCCAAGCCAAAGGGAAACAAGAAAAGTAAAATCATTCAAAACCGACTTTAAAACTAAAATAAGAAAGCTGACCTAACTAAGCTACGGCGTAATTGGGTAATCCAGTTACGCAGTAACTCTCCTAAATCTGGAAAAAGGAAACTAAACTTAATCTCGGCGTAATTGAGTAAATCGATTATGGCGTAACTGTCCTGAGAATGGATACTGAAATTTAAACATAGGTTACGATGTAAACATGGCTTCGAGCTTACGCCGTATTTTAGCAACATACTACGTTTTCACTTGTCGAAACTTCTTACTACTCTGGATATGCTCCATGTACTCTTCTGTAAGTTCTTCAATCTTGTCCTCATCAACCCAACCCAAGTACCCGACTACTACATATAACTACCAGTTTTGTTATGTTGTAGAGCTACACATACCCTAAGAAAGCAAAATGAACACATTACATTTTCATAACTCAACAGACTTGTAAAGCAGTAAGGACTATACACAAACCAAATACTTAACACACTCAAATCTGACCATATTTTTGGGTGATTGAGGTACTATTCATGGAGGATATCCAACTCCAAATGCATTCTCACTACATAACCATATTCGAGTTTCGTGTTAATTTTCTCTAGTTTGGTAAGAGAAGAAAAAAGCAATGTGTCAAAAGAACATATGTAATAGTATATGGAAACAAAAAGTTAGATCAACTTTTTTTTTGGGCTACTTGTGTGTGACTTGTTTTTTGTTTTGAATCCCACATTGGTTTGAGGAATGAAATTGTGCTTCCTTATATACTTTGGGTGTTTGATATTGTGACAAGTTGAAATAAACATTAAGTTGTTGTCTGTGAGTTTCACTGATCGTTAAGGTAACGTTGTAGACGTTCAACAAATATCACAGGTGATAATTGGTGTAAATTAACAACTTTTTGTCATTTTAAGTAGTCTATCATTTTTTTATATATATGATGTTAGCTTGTGGCAAACCCATCTTATTCTGTATATAAATATGATATTGTTTGTAATTGACATAATTATAGATATAAATGAACTAACACTCATCAAAGTTGTTCAATAATGTTTTTTTTGCAATTATCTTCGGAATTAATTGTGTTGCTGGTGATATCCGACTCCAATCATTGACACTAAATACACGTGTTTAAGTATCAGATTTCTAATAGCTTCAAAAGTATTAATTTTTTGGCGTTGTTCCTTTTTTTTATAAATAAATAAAATAAAAACCTTTTAGTTCCACATGAATCAAAGAAACAGAATTTTACTAGCTAACGTAGGTGTATATGGTTTGAGTTTCGTGTCAGATTTCTAATAGCCTTTACAAGAAAAATAAACTTTTGACTGGTTATTTTTAGGGTAAAGTTCATTTATGCTTCATGTATTTTTTTCTCACGTTTCATTATGCAATCTGTACCGATCAAAAGCTCAATATGCATAACCTATAGACTGATTATGCATAATATACTTTTTCATGCATACTCATTCTACATAACTAAAAAATTTAAAATATTATGCATAATGAATCAAAAGTTTAAGTAGGTTATGCATAATGAGATTTTCATCCATACATACTCCATAATAAGACTAGAGAAAAAGTACATGAAGCATAAATCAACTTTACCCTTATTTTTATTAGAAACTTAAGTTTTATAGTCGCACATGAATCAAAGCAGTAGGATCGTTGATTGGTTGAAGTACATGTTATGTTGTTGGAGGTCATTTGGTTTGATATTTATAGTGACCCTTTGGGTAGGCAAGTGGTTCTAATTTGTAAGTCACTTAAAAAGTAAAAAATATGTCGTAGTGTATTTACCTTGAGACATGGCAAAACATGTAAATAATCTGTCTTATGAAATTAATTCGATTAAGAACCATTATCCTAAACATGATTTACAACAATTGTCCATTTGGTTGTGAACTATTCTTACACAACGTGCGATACCGTTCCAGTAATTAAAAAAAATGCAAATTCTCTAAATGCCCCGATCGCCCAAAATACATACCTATTATTGGGAGAAAAAAATAACTTCCCTAAATGCTCCAGGCGATTTGAACGACTTGTCCACATCACACCTTAAAATTGTCACCCCTTTTATTTATTTTTCCAGTGAATTCAAAATTATCCACAAAAATCCTTCCAATTATATATTTCTTAAACCCTTTCAAAATCTTCGCTTATAACGTATTTTTTCTAAAGAGAGAAAAAACGAAGACTTGGTTTTAAGGATGAAGATTCATTCACCGTTTGTGAAACAGATGAAGCAACTATGTTGTGTTGTGCTGATGACGCTGTTTTGTGTAAGAGTTGTGATGAGAAAGTGCATGATGCTAACAAATTAGCTACTAAACATCAAAGAGTTTCGTATCAAACTAAAATTATGTCGCCTGGAACATGTGGGTCGCCCGATTTCTCGCCTAGAACATGAAGATTCATGGCACTCGCCCGCAGACTTCCTCGCCCAGACCTTAAACCCACCCGCCCAACACTTCTCTCGCCCAGCCTCTCTTAGCCATCGCCCACCACTCGCCCAGGCCTTCAAGGCTCGCCCAACACTTCGCCCATCCCTCGCCCAACACTTCTTGTATACATGTGTAAGGTCAAAAACTAATCTACTAACCAATCTAACGGATAACATCTAAAAGTTTATTTTGGAAAAATTTATGTGCGGGGTTCAAATTCGTAAAGTAGTACTCTAAACGGTTCATTTAAAATAATTTCTCAAATCTTAATGCCTGTAAGCTTCAAATAGTAAACTTCCCATGAAAATCTTCTACGTCTGTTCAATAGTAAATATGCCACTTAAATCAGAAGGTGCTGGTGGCCTGGTGTGGTTCTAATTTGGGTGTGAGATGTCATCTGTAATATAGTTCATCACATTGAGGGAAGACCACTTAGTCACTACGTTTTGATCATGGAGGTGAATATATGAGTCAAGAGTTTTTAGATCATTTAAAGGAGCATGAGATTATTGCCCATCGCACTCCTCCTTACGCTCCGCAACATAATTGTGTGTCAGGAGAAAGCAAAACTACAAACATAAACGCATTCCATTTATAAATAGATGTGATATGACCAGTTAAGTTGTAAGGAATATCAAACTCGACCGCTTCTCAAAACCCAACAACATATGCAATTTGTAATTGGGATTAGTATAAGTAAAACTAAATCTAATTCAAAACAACATGATATAAGTCTGACCAAATTTTCGGGTGATTGACGTACTATCCATGAAGGATATCCAACTTCAAATGCATTGTCACTAAATAACCGTATTCGAATTCGGTGTCAATTTTTTTAGCTTAATCAGAGAAGAAAACAGTGTGAACATATATGATATATGATTACGGCAACAAAAGGTGTCATGTCACTAGAGCAACTTTTTATAAGGTTACTTTTGTGAGACTTTTTTTATGTTTTGAATCCCACATTGGTTGGAGGAATGAACTTTTACTTCTTTATATACTTTGGGTGTTTAAATAGGTGGCAAGTTGAAATAAACAATATGTTGTTGTCTTTGTGATATGGTATTGTTGGTCTAACGATATCAATGACACAAAGATGACAATTGTTGTAGTTAAACAACTTTTTGATATATTTAAAATTAAAATCAACGATGTACACATAGATGACAATTATTGTAAATTAGCAATTTTGTGTCATTTTAAATAGTTTGTCTTTCTATTATATGTTTTAGCTTATGATAAATCTAACATTACTTATAATTGACTTAATTATAACCATAAATGAACCAACACTCATCAAAATTATACAATATTTTTTTCTTCAGAATAAATTATGTTGCGGGTGATATCCAACTCGTGTCACATGAATCAAAGAAGCGGAATTTTACTAGCTAACGTAGGTGTATATGGTTCGAGTTTTGTGATATTGGATTATTAAAGTTCAGGTGCTGCATTATACAAGTTTTCTACTCTAATATTAGAAGGTTTTAAGGAATGATCAAGTTTGAAGTATGGTAGTTTACGTTATGGCCATCAATTGCTCTGCTGGTTGAAGTCTTTTGATTGAAAGTGTTATAGGGTTTAGCAATTATTGCTTTACGTGTTTTGTTATAGTGATTAATTAGAAATCGGATACGCCTTAGATTGTGTTTAGTTTTCGATATAGTCATGACTCATGAGTATAATTTCATTGTAGTCTTGATTAGGTACAATACTCCCCTATAAACTGGAGTTGCTAACAGATGCTACTGTTTCATGTGTCCCAATTGAAGTTGCTTAAGGGCAATCCACTTAGTACACCAGCTATTTTGCCTACGTTCAATACAGATGGAGTGATAGCAGTAGAACCCTCTGCTATTTTGGACCGAAAGCTAGCTAAAAGAGACAATGCAGGTAGTTAAAAGACCTAGCTGCTAGATTTCCTTCCTTTGATATGGATGCTTGATTGTGATTGCTTGAGGAAAAGTAATATTTGAAAGGGAAGACATTGATATGAATCATAATTGAAAGTCAACAAAAGTCAAGATAAATGGTCAAACAAGCAGGAACAGAACACAACTGATTTTCCCGCCCAAACTTTCATTTCATTTTCATTGTATAGATACACCATCTATATCGAAGTTTTTCTTTATCAATCGCTCTGCTCGCTAAAGTCTTTTCATCGAAAAGGTTATGGCGTTTAGCAATTATTGTTTTATGGGTTTGGTTATAGACATATAGTTATAAATTCAAAATCTGATATGGCTCAGATTGTGTTTAGTTTTCGCTATAGTCATGACCCATGAGTATAGTTTCATTGTAGTCTGATTTGGTATAGTCTCCCCTCTCCTCCTTAACAATGGGTACTTAACTCACTTTTTAAGGTCGCACTAAATATCAAACTGTGGTATCATATCCCGAGTTATATCAAACAACAATGGTGGTACATTTCATGATAAATTGTGCCTTACATTTTCAACTCATGATTTCATACTATTTTTGTATGCACTAGTAATATATATAAACTACGAGTGCTTACTAATTAAGTGTTGTTGGTTGTACGAAAATCGGCAGTTCATATAAGCTCTAAAAAACTTTTTCTCAGGTTCAAGTTGATACCTCAAGGAATTTGTGACTTGGACCAAAATTTATGTGCCAACGTTTTTTTTACTCGGTTATCCGTACTGTTTTAGACATAGTGATTGTGTGCACCTGTAACTACCAGTGTTCTAAAAACTAAGTGATGTTGGTCAACCCAACCCGAGGAACAAATTTTGTCCAAATCTATAGAAGAAAAAAAACTATCTGTTTTAGGACGCACGAGTACCGACTCCTACAAAAAAAAAAGTACCTGTTTTAATGTGTTACCCAACCCGCAAACCCACACCCATCTTGCCAACCCTACCATAATTGTTAGAAAACATACAAAGAATACGCCACAATAGATGCAAATTGTGATTGAACTAAACAATGTAATATCAAGTCTTAACACTACCTAAAAAATACGATATAAGTTTGGCCAAATTTTTGGGTGATTTAGTTACCATCCATTTGCATTCTCACTATTTAATCGTATTCGATTTTGGTATCAATTTTCTCTAGCTTGATTAGAGAAGAAGAAAACAACGTGAGCATATATGATATATGATTACGGCAGCAAAAGGTGTCATGTGATTAGAGCAGCTTTTTAATGGGGTTACTTTTCTGACACTTATTAATGTTCTGAATCCCACATTAGTTCGAGTAATGAAGTTTTTCTTCTTTATATACTTTGTATGATTACAACCATGATAAGTTGAATTTAACATTATGCTGTTATCTTCGAGTTACGCAAATTGTTATGCATTGAGACCAACGATGCGTGTTACGCGATGATGACAATTATTGTAAATTAACAACTTTTTGTCATTCAAAGTATTATATCTTTTTGTATATACGATGTTAGGTTATGACAAACTCATCTTTTTTAGTATATGGTGTCACCTTGTAATAAATCTGATATTGCTTATATTATACTTAATTATAAATATTAACGAACTAACACTCATCAAAATTATACAATAAATTTTCTAAGCATTTATCTTCGGAATAAATTGTGTTGCGGGTAAAATCCAACTCAAATCACATTGCTACTAAATACATGTGTTTGATTATCAAATTTTTAATAGCTTCAATAGAAAAGTTTGGCGTGGTTACCTTTTTTTATTAAAAAAAAAGCCTTTTTAGGCTCACAGAATTTTACTAGCTAATGTAGGTGTTTATGGTTCGAGATTTATAATATTGGAAGGTTTTGGGACTATTCAAGCTTAGTGTATGGTAACATGCCTTACGGTTATCAACTGCTCTGTTGGTTGAAGTGTTTTGATCGAAAGCGAAATTGGTTATATTGCAAATGATATTGGTTTATGGATTTGGTAATGGTGCCTTTGGTAATGGCTTAGATTGTTAAATTTCTAGTATAGTCACAAAGATTATTTCATTGTAGTCTTGATTTGGTATAGTAGTCCCTTCAAATACTTATTAGTCTCTTAGGAGATAAGCTAAACATTAAACTAAACCGCTTTACGCAACCCTTTACAATCTCTCTTCCCTCATAATGTGTTAGGAACTATTAAAAATAGGTATTTGAGTTTGTATTAATTTTTTCATTGCTTTAAAAGAGTAACAATGTGTTGTGTCTGGAGAACAAGTTTGTTCCTAATTACTTTTCTGAAAACCAGGTATTCAATCCCACATGGGTTGAAGAAAGGAAATTTTGATAGGTCATATACACCGGTGTACTTTGTTCATATAGTTTGAGATTAGTGTTATGTTAATTGTTGGTACGTGATGTCGGATTCTGTTAACTAAGAAAAAAATAGCATCCTTCATAAATGTTCAATAGTTAATATAAATTCTCAATTTTTTATCAAGTAAATACCACAAAGGTATTTGCTACGTTTGCAACAAAAGGATTTTCGGTCGTGAGCTTCCCTCAAAGGAGAATATTTTTGATGAAGTGGTGTCTAACTCTTTTATTTGGTGTCGTATCCGATGTAAAGCTTCGTTTAGTTGGATTGAGAGGCTCAAAAACCCTCATCTTATTTCTTTGTAATGTTCGAGCTCCTCGCTAGTTTTTCATATAAAATTCGCAGTTCAAAAAAAATACCACGAAGGATTTGGCTATTTTTATCATTTTGAAGTAAGTTAACAACTTCTTTTCAGTTTGAATAGTTTATCTTTCTCTATATAAATTGTTAGCTTGATAAATCTATTGTTGCTTATAATGACATGTAAAGCTGTAAGGAATATATGCAAAACAAACACTCAAGCTTAATATCAAACTCAACCACTTTTCGCAACCAAATACATATGCAATTGATAACTGGCTTTAGTATAACTAAAACTAAATAAAAACAATAAAGGAGTAAGTTTGACCAAATTTTTTGGGTGATTGAGATACTATTCATGGAGGATATCCAGCTCCAATTGCATTGTCACTAGATAACCATATTTGAGTTTGGTATCAATTTTCTTTAGTTTGTTATAAGACAAGATAAAAACAATTTGTGAAGAGAACATATATAATAGTATATGGAAACAAAAGGTTACAACAAATATCTAAAGTTTGAATCCCACATTGGTTGCAGGAATGAAATTGTGTTTCCTTATATACTTAGTTTTGTTTCAAACTTTGCCAATTTGAAAAAAACATTATGTTGTTGTTTTAATGTTTCGCTTACCGTGATAAGCGGTCCGAGATGCACTTCGATAGTAATTAATGTAAAATGACAACTTTTTTCATTTTAAGTAGTCTATCTTTTTGTACATAAGATATCGAATGCTGTTAAAACAGAAAAAAATAGTATTAAGAATGCATTAGCTAACAGTTCATATAAATATTCTCAGCTATTTATCATTTTGAAATTAATACCACACATGATTGACTATTACAGTATTTGTATGCTCTACAAATATATTAACTACTGGATGTTTAAAAACCAAGTGCCGGTGGTCGTACCATATTGCTCATTTGACTGTTATTTATGTTGGAATTATATAACATGACAATCATATATAAAACATATAAAACATCAAAGAAACATGCGGAAGCGTATATGAACGAATAACGAATAATTAACTAACATAAACATAAAGTATGCGTACCTTTTTATTCTAGCCGAACAAGAATCAATTCCACAAAACTGGCAAGTGATGAACCCTAATTAGGGTTTATAGGATTATAAGAATTACCCCTTACCGATTTTGTAATTCAATCCAAGATACCAACAAAAGTATGTTAGTACCACGTTCTTGTACACACGTAATAAATCAAATTAAAGTAATGTTAGTTTTAATCACACGAAAATATTTGTTTTGGAAAAACAAAAGTATTGACACCTTTGTTAGGGTGTACGGTCGGTTGGAACAAGAAACATACACAAAACAAATTTAGGGTTTAAACAATGAGTACTAAGAGATCAAAAAACTAAGACCCTAGGCCTTTTATTTATACCCAAACTAACTTGGTGACCAAGTTAGCAATGGATTGGGCTTTGGTATCCCTTGGCCGATCGGTTTGAGTAATCCCTAAGGATTCCGGAACCTTCCCAATCTCTATTTTATTATTTAGTCCTTCCAATTAACATTTAACGATCGTTAGTCCATTACACTTAATTAACTTAACTTCCGTTATATATTTAGTGTAATTAATAAATAAATATAACATTTTACATTTAATTATTAATTTTAATTCTCATACGTAAAGCTTGCAATCCCGTGGTCTCGAGTTCGATCCTAACTCACGACTACTAATTTATATCCATAAAACTAACAATTTATTCATATTACTCGCAAATCTATATTGCTCATTTGACTGTTAAAGTAATTGCATACTTTATTATGTTAATATAGTGTTCAATGTTATTTTACCAGGGTGAAACATCCTTTTTACCCAAAAAAAATATAGTGTTCAATGTCTATTGTGAACAAATTGGGTCCGCTAATCTTATTCATTTGCATTTAATTGTTTTCTTGTTGCAAAATTGTTAAATGTGGGCTGAATCCTCAAAGAGACTTACCAGTTGGTATAGGGGTATCATTGTTTACATGTTGTGGTGTGGTTTGTATACGCTTGTATCAACGGTTGTCGTTGACTTGGTTCATATGCAACATGAATATTATGTGACCCGAGCTAATAAGTTTAAAAAATCAAATTTTGTGATTTGGTAAATGGTATTGACCCGAACCCGACTTGACCCGACCCGATTTGACCAGAGAACCCGACTAACCTGACCTCAAATAGGGTCGGGTACGGGTATATTAATTTTAGCATCGACCCGACTTGGACCCGACCCGTTTGACCCGAACCCGACCAACCCGACCCGATTAACACCCCTAGCTGCAATGGTTGAGGAAAAGTTGAAGGAAAATATTTATGAGAGAGAAAAAGCTGATGTGGCGAGGGAAAACCCTCAACCACACCCTTCACCCTAATTATGGTTCGGGATTTATGGTTATTAGATTCCTTTTAAGTCCGAAGTTGGCATTGAAGTGTCCTTCATCTCCTATCATACAGATTTAATTAAGTGTGTTGAATCCTCAAGTGGTTCAATTTAGCTAGTTCATTACAAATTATATTAGATTACGCACTACATTATACTGGTTTTTTCTACTCGGATCTAGGAAGGTTTTAGAGACTATTCAAGTTTAATTTAATGTATGGTAATTTGCGTTATGGTTATGAATTGCTCTGCTTGTTGAAGTCTTTTGATTGAAAGCGATATTGGTAATTCTCATTACTAATGATATGGGTTTATGGATTTGGTAATGGTGCCTTTTTTGACACCCTCTTCCACTCTTGTGACTAGATCAATTCTAATATAGGTGTATATGGTTCGTGATTTATGATACTGGATTATTGAAGTTTAGGTGTTGCATTATAACAGTTGTTTTACTCGAATATTTAGTATGTTTTAGTGACTATTCAAGTTTGATGTATGGTAATATACGTTATGGTTATCAAATGTTGTGCTGGTTGAAGTCTTTTGATCGAAAATGTTATGGTGTTTAGCAATTTTTGGTTAACGGGTTTCGTTATAGATTGTGTTTAGTTTTCGCTATAGTCATGGCACTATAGTTTCGTTGTAGTCTTGATTTGGTATAGTACTCCCCTTTCCTCCTTAAAGAAAGATACTTAAGACACTTTTTAAAGTTGAGCCGAATATAAACTCTGGTATCATAACCCGAGTTATATCAAACAACAATGGTTGCACCTCTACTATATCATGATAAATTGTGCCTAACACTTTCAACTCATGATTTCATACTATTTTAGACATTGTGACTGTATTCACTAGTAATATATTAACTACGAGTGTTTAGTAACTAAGTCCTGCTGGTCGTACCAAAATCGTCAGTTCACAAAAGCTCTCAAGTTTTTCTTATGTTAAAGTTGATACCTCAAGGAATTCGTGACTTGGACCAAATTTTATGTGTAAACGGTTTTACTCAGTATTTCGTACTATATTAGATATAGTGATTGTATGCACTTTTGACATATTAACTACCGGTTATTAAAAACTAATTGATATTTTAAGAGGCACCAATTTATTGAAATCCCACTATACTTAACACACTATTGATACTAAAGCTCAACCGCTTCTCGCAACCAACAACATATGCAATTGGTAATTGGCTTTAGCATAAGAAAAACAAAAACTAAATGAAACTGATATGATATGAATTTGGCCAAATTATCGTGTGATTAAGGTACCATCTATGGAGGATATCCAACTCAAATTGCGTTGTCACGAAATAATTTTATTCAAGTTTAGTATAGATTTTCTCTAGCTTGATTAGAGAAGAAGAAAACAATAATTGAAAAAGAATGTATGTAATAGTATACGATTACGAAAAAGAAAAAAAAAGTTGTT